>JASDQU010735541.1:401541-418935 GCA_032191745.1 Picea mariana | reverse complement strand
TTTCTTAGGGTCCCTCTTGTTTCTTGCTGAGAGGCTTTTTATTGCCTTCTCGGGGATCCCTGGGCGAGGCATCTCTAGGTTTCATTTTTATGGCTTTTATCTTTTACCAGCTGCTTTTACCTTCTGGGCCTTTAGCCCCTTCTTCCCACGAGATAAGGTGCAACCCCACAAACAGGTCATCCTAATGCCCGGACTAGGGGAATGGGACAAATGAGCGGGAGATAAGATGAAAAAGTGATGATATGATGGGAGCGGACGATGGCTTTTCAGAAATCCCCCTAGTAGCAAACCAAAACCTATGGGTACAGGCTTGTTAGGACACCCTGTCAATCCCCCCAACCATGGTCAAGTGGGTTAATGTAAGATCCAAGCAGTCGTTAGAGATAAAAGGAGTAAGATGCATATATCTAAAGGTTATAATGATCAAAAGTGACACATACCATGATACCTGGACCAATTACCTCATGGAGCAAGAGCCTTCTCCGATACAAGACCAAGTCGATGGTGATGGATGCTATTGCTGCTAACAAGACAAGTCTGATGAAAGAGAAGAAAGATGGGCCCTCCAGGGCTATGCTCAGGTAAATCCTGCTCTCGATACTCCATGTCTAGGACCTGTGGGCCTTGAGACATGATCTCCTAGTTATCCCATAAAATCGGGGATAACATCTGGCTCCAACTCGGGGACATGTGCTCACCGTAGAGCGCATGAGAACCTCAGCATCTCTGGCATAACCTGCAGACCTGCTCAACTCGATAGGGGCATCAGTAAGAAAAGTGGGGTGGTATTGCCACCCCGCATATATAGATATATATATATATATATATAAAGCAATCATAAATGTGCATATAAAGTGAAATACTTACCTGTGCTTAGCTGTTGTCTGGATGTTGGTGTAGTCAAACAACCAGTGGAGCCAATCCAACAACGTTCCTCGATACCTGCCCTTGTGCTTCATCATAAACCAAAATAGTGATAAATCAAGCACAAAAATAACATGGGTTAGAACATGTATCAGATCATTGAGAATCACAAAGTCTAACTCATGGAGGCGGGTGGGAGGGAAAAAGTGATCCCAATGCATACTTTCAGGAGAGTGCTTAATCCATCTCAGGAATGGATTGTGAAAAATCAAAGGTTCAGGAGACTGACTCGAGGAATCTGAATGTTGGCTACCTTGGACATCTTCACAACTTGAGGCCTGAGGAGGGATTAGCAAAAACTGAAAGGATGACTAACCATTCCTAAAGGGGAGGTTGGAAAACTGTGATAAAAGGCTTCTTCTCAAGGCACTCAACTTTCCCCTAAAATCCAGAATGAGGTTTTTTCTTACAGGAGACTTGGGATAAGGGACATGTTTCCAAACCACACCTTTAGTGACATAGCAAGGTAAAGCGATCAAAGGGGGGTGGAAAATCCTATCACAAGCATCCTGTTTCATGAAAGTAACTTCCTCAATTTTATCAACATCTGAGCACAACGTTGGTTGATAACTTGCTTCATAGGATAAATCTAAGTGTTCAGATGGATAGTCATCAAAGTCCTCAAGGTATGACCAAAATTTAATCGGAGAGCATAGCACTAGGTCATCCTTGGGTTTCTGAATAAGGTCAGGTTCTTGTTGCCAAATGTCAAAATTATTAGTAACTTCAGGTGATAAATGCAAAGGCAACCTTTGGGAAGGACCATCAATGTCATAGATGGGATCTAGGTCATAACCAACTATATCCCACCTGCGTCTCCCAACATGTATGAACTCATCAATGTTATCAACAATGTCATTATCCGTGTCATAACATGCAGGGTTTGATTCACTCTTTTCCTCCTCATTTTCTTCATCATAAAGCAAAGCATCATCAAAATCTAGGAGAGGAGGGCAACTTATTGTTTCTTCTTGTGCAGGGACTTTGAGGACTTTGGCGTTTTCAACATATATTATTGTTTCATCCTCATGGATTGCTTCTTCGTCTTTGATTGCACAGCAAGGAACATCCATTTCGTTTAAAGCTTTTATTTCTCCTTCATTTTCTGAATCAACGACCAAGGTGTCATTGGAAACTTGAAGTGGAAAACAACCGTCCTCATCTTTGCTCTGCCGTGCAGGAGAAACAGGTTCTTGGATGGCTTCATCAGAGTGAGGAGTAGGGGTTGGCATTTCATCATCTCGTTTAGGTTCTTATTCCTTAACCACATCCTGCTGGTCCAAAACTTGTTCCCTTCTCTCTTGTGGATCTTCAGCAAAGGCTTCAAGGGAAACTAGTTTTATCAAGCTAAGAGTGTCCATGGTATGGTCGTTGGTTTTGGACAATGAGAGATGCTCTTCGATTCGAATGGCCATGTTGTGAGCTTCTGTAAGTGTTTTCGGATTCTTCTTATTTAGGAGAAAACTCAAATGCCCTTGAAGTCCATTAGTATAGAGATAAACGAGGTACTTGTCTTTAGGACGATGGATTTGAGGAATCTGGTAAAGCAACTTCTGGAACCTAGCCCCGAAAACTCGGACAATCTCAGGCTCTGTTTGTTTTATGCCTTCAAGTCCTTTCAGTAATGATTGTATATCTTCCATTTTCATGGCCCACTTTGCAAGGAAGATTTCTTCAAAATGGTCCAGAGATGTGATGCTGGCAGCTGGAAGATTATCATACCATCTTCTAGCCCCTCCATGCAGAGAGGCAGAAAAGAGTTTCATCACCAAGTCTTCAGCCTTGTCACTGATAGAGAATACTGAAAGAACTCCCAAAATTTGCTCATGTGATACTTGGGACTTTCTCCATCGATACCACCAAATCGAGGGAGCCAATCCTTATAAAAGGGAGGCATTTTTCTGGGATATCCTAGGATTTTACTCATGTCCAAAGGCTTGTAGTTCCCTGGATCCCATTGTGAAGTCATAGTTGGCTTCGTCATCAGTGGAGTCGCCAGATAATTTTCTTGAAACTATCAAAAGAAAAGGGGAAAACACCCTAGTGGAGTCGCCAGGTAAGCTTGTAAGAAAAGGTCTCTGAAGCAAGGCTTACCGAAAAGGTTTGTCGTTTGAGGAGAATTGACTCAGTGTTCCCCGGCAATGGCGCCAAAATGTTATCGCACAGTTTGTAGCTAGGTCAAATGGCTAGAAGGTAGAGGCCAAACTGGCGTAACAGGAACCTACCCCACCCAATGTCACCACAATGGCGAGGTTCTTTCTATTCAGGGAGGTTAGCCCAGGGGAGACGTCCCCGGCAACCTGGGGTTTTGAAGAGGCCAAAGTATAAAGGTCAAAAAAAAAGTTCCTCCTCACAGGTTACCACCAAGGTCAGATAGTCCGGCTAATCAGCCAATAAACAAGTGTATGCCCAAATGAGAACACCTGCCCGGAACAAGACAATAGCAAAATAATATATGCAGGCTATAATTCAGTGGATTAGTACTTCATGTAACTAACTGATATCAATATGTAAGCAATTAAAACAACAGATATCTATGAGGTCAACGTTTATCAATATAGCAGTGGAAAAAGTATCAATTCATCAATAACTATTGAATGATGTAGCCAGCAAAGTATTTAATCAATCTTTTACTCAATAAATGCTTTCAATCATCATCTATTTGCTTATCATCAAAAGGTGTTGCGTCAAGATGGAATAACCAAGTATGACGTCAGCCTAGTTAGGGTTAGCTAGTTAGTTAGGGTTTCAAATTTAAAAGTTTTAAGAGGTTGTTTGAGCACTATCACTTCAACGTTGTGGATTTAAGATCAGTGCCTAGGGGTAGATGGAGTCAATTAAGAAGAGGACGCAAAGTTGAAGGGACAAAAGGCTAAGGACAAGAGGGAAGGGTTCTAGAGTGTTGCAATGGCAGGGCCCTAGAATCAAAACCCTAGGGGAAAGAGGCTCACTCCGGTGTTGCTTAAGCAAGGCCTCATGCTCTTTCCTCCTTCCTTAGGTCAAACTTGGCAAAACGGCTAGCATAAAAGATAAGTCAAAACAAGAGAGTGAGGTGAGGGAGAGTGTTGCAATGGCAAGGCTCTTTCACCAAACCCTAGAAGATGTACGGGCCTAGGTGTAGATAACCTAGGCCTGGGACGTCCCCTCCTTCTTAACCTTTAAAGTCACAGCTAGCACAATGGAAAAAGTGAGAAGAGTGTAACAAAGGCTAGGCTCTTCCTTCCTTCTTCAATGGCTGAATATTTCTCTTTTAGGGGACATGAAACAAGGACCTACTTGTGTGCTTGTCACCTAAGGTTTTAAATCAACAAATTTTATAAATAAATGCAAGAATACAAGCCTACAACCATTCAATTAAGAAGTTTTGCAGAAAATACACTTACATATCATGAAGAAATAGCAATGCAAACCCTAATTGTAAACCTTCCTTCAAGAGAAATGCCAAATATGCCAAGAAAATCCTTCCATCAACAAGTGCGCCTCACTTTAAAAGACCAAATACCCAACAAGGGCGCAAAAATCAGACCTCACAAGAGAGTGAGTTGTGTGTTATTAAAATGAGGGAAAAACTCCTCAATATATACTTTATCATGACCTTTAATTAAAATTAGGTCATTAAAAAATAGCCGACAAGGCTACAAACCAAAATCATACTGTTTTACATTAAATGTTAAATCAAAACCCTAAATGAGCAAAAGATGAGACGTCAAGCCCTCTTGAGGGAGACATTAGGCCTTTTTGGGGCCAGTGCAGCATCCAGAAACCAGACGTTAGCCCTCCTTGGGCTCTTCCAAGCTGCCACACATGCCAATAACCCTGTCCATCTACCATAAGCTCATGATGACGTCACAAGCTTCCCGGTGGCGTCCTGGGTCATCTGGGGCCAACGTTTCACTGTAAGTGGGTCAATCCCCCCAACCATGGTCAAGTGGGTTAATGTAAGATCCAAGCAGTCGTTAGAGATAAAAGGAGTAAGATGCATATATCTAAAGGTTATAATGATCAAATGTGACACATACCATGATACCTGGACCAATTACCTCATGGAGCAATAGCCTTCTTCGATACAAGACCAGGTCGATGGTGATGGATGTTGTTGCTGCTGACAAGACAAGTCTGATGAAAGAGAAGAAAGATGGACCCTCCACGGCTATGCTCAGGTCAATCCTGCTCTCGGTACTCCATGTCTAGGACATGTGGGCCTCGAGACATGATCTCCTAGTTATCCCATAAAATCGGGGATAACAGGGCTAGGATGTGTCTCTCAACACCTAAACCGATCAATGGTGGTGGTTTCCTCCAGAAATCCACAAAACAGTAAGGTCGACTCTCTTCCTCCAAACAGTAAGGTCGACTCTCTTCCTCCTCTGGGAACTCTCAACATCAAATCATAACAATGGATAATGAGGAATTAGGTCAAATTCCTCCCTTTATACCATTCCCAATCTAATTCACCATTGACCTCACTTAAGCTAGGCGCTTTTCCTCCTAAGGTGAATAATTAATTAATTAAGTCCCCCTTTAGCACCTTTTCATTCTAATTCTTCGTTGACTTGGGCTTAAGTGACTTTTCCTAAGTATTTTGGCTTAATTCATCGTTTAGCCATCAATTCACCCTTATTTCTCCATCTTGTTCTCTGTTTGTGCCTGACTATAATCTACGGGAACACATAGACTACTAAGTCACTCCTTGCTGGCCTACTCTTGGGAACGGGACATCACATGTGAAGTCTTACTCTCAGCTTACAAACCTGAGAGAAAGCCCCTAAGAAGGGTTCGTGGTTCCAGCCTGGGACAAGGCTAGGAATGTAGAAATGGCCTCCTCCATGACATGAGAGAGAAGAACTCCAGATGATCATCGGGTGGAAAAGCGATCTGTTAAGTTAGGACGTGCATGTGGCTGAGCACAAGGTGAACGTGGGAAATCCCAAAAGAGTTGGGCACATCATCATGTGAACAAAAATGAAGATGATGTGATGGCCTCCTCTTATCAGTAGAGTTGACGAGAAGACTCCAGATGATTCTCCTGTTGGTGGCAGTGGGAAAGCAGATCTATAGAGTGGACGTGCCTATGGACGAGCACAGGTGAACGTGTGAAGATCTGGTTCATCTATGTAATGCAATGAACTAGAGCTATGGCATCCCTATGGATGTGCCCCTAGTGGATGAGCATTAGTGGGTGTATCAGATCCTTTGATATATATTGTTCAAGAGTCAGACCTACCTGTAACCCTAGTTATTATGTAAAGGGTACAAGTCGGCCCTATGTTAATATGATTAATATAAAGAAGATAATTAATAATGTGAATATTAATTATAATAATAAATATAATAATAAAGTATATTTGACTTAGAGAGGTCAGCCCTGTTGTGCCAATAGACGCCCTTGTTAATTGGTCAAAGTCTAATATAAGTAGGAGATGATTCTCCATTGTAGAATCATATCCTTCTCATATGTTTTGGAAATTTCAGCAAGTACTTCTCTTTGGCAAAGGTGCGCACCTCTCTTGGGTGCTAGTCTTCTAGGGCTTAAGCACCCTCTTATGTGCTAAGTCATTCTTGGTGGTGAAAGGTCTTTCTCTTGAAGAATATAGCAAAGGATTTGGCTGGTTTTTTCTCCCTTGTTTGAGAAGGGTTTCCCAGGATATATCTTGTGTTCTTGTGCATGGTGTTTCTTCTTGTGATCTTGGTTGCTGCAACATTCTTGTTTATGGTTAAGACATGATGAAATTAAATGAACTACATGCTTAACCTAGCTTATGAAAAATCAACAGATTTCAGAGACATATGAATCTGATTTGAACCCTTCATTTCATCCCTGTGGCGAGTGAATACACATGTTGATGATATAACTCGTGAATCTCACTAGTAATACAGATTTTGCATATACTTTGTAATCTGAATTTTGTACTGTGCTTTTACTACAGCAGTGACATCTCATGTGGTTCATGCATATACTTATTGAATGAAAGCAAACTTCGAATGGTCATAAACTTATTACAAAACTGCTTCTGTCATAACACTCCATGATATGCTTAAAGTGCTTCATGGATACTTGTTAATGCTTCATTCATTGCATACATAAAGTTTGTTGGTCCACTAAATGATGATGAATGGTCTTGTTACCCCCTCTCACCTAGGGGTAACTAGAGGAGATCATGTCTGATGGCCCACAATGAAGAAAGTGATCCCGATGATGATGATAATGATCAGCATATCCACAGAGAACAACCCAACAGACCCCCTCAGATGCTTCTTCCTCACCAGCATGGCTCATCACACTCAATCAACAAGGCTCATTGGGAAATGGTGTTCCGACACATTATGAGGTACATTAGTCCTTGTTTCATATAAAGAGTCATATTTAATACATTGGACATTTGAGTGAAGATCATAGGTTGAAGTTGGATAAAGAATCATGAGCTCAAAAGTTATGCTTTTCGCCTTGTTTCACCTTGGTGGCCATCCTAGGCATCCTAGTCTCGTGTTGTCACTCTTGGGGAAAAGGAGTACTATTGGTGGTTCCTTGAAAGGGGTAGCGTACCATTCTGATTATACTTACCACTTTTCCATCCTTGATCCTTCCATTCTCCCACCTTTTGGGTAATGTGGTTACATGTACACCAAAAAGGCATGTACCTCATTCTCTTATGAGAAGAAGGGGCTAAAGGCCCAGAGGTAGATTGCAGCTGGATAATAAAAATAAATGGGATAATGAGGACATTTAAAAGCCATAGTCCATAATTGAGCTCTAACACCTCATTAATGGCGATCGCCCCTAGTCCTAATGCGAATAAACACATTCATCAATCAAAAAGGACTTGAATATATCCCGAATAAAAAGCAAAGGAAGTGCTAAGCTTGAAACCTTTTTAAGGGGACTTGCAAATCAAATCAAATAAAGACAAAGGAAAATAAGGGGTTTGGAATGCAAAAAGTATCGAGGAAAGGGTAACTCAATCACCAAGCGCACCCTCTACAAAGGCACTCATGGAGGTGAGCCCATACATTGTCTTGCATGTTAATGACCCCAAGCCTAGAAGTAAACCCCATGACCACTTCACATTCATTGCATATCTCAGATCGGTTTTCCCGGGATATAGCTCTCTACTTAGGTATTAGCACACCTAATAGGTTCTTTTTATGGTCCTCCCATACCTAAACTTGCCAAATTGCATAAAGTCTTGGTCTTGTGTGAAGTTTGAAGGGGATACCCAATGAGAATTGTTCATTTTGGCTTTTGTATTAATAGATGGCTTACTTTGCATGCTTCTAAGGACTATTGCCCCTTGTGATTGTTGGTTTTAATTGATTCCATAGTTTTGACTGACTTGGGTGCACTTGACATGGTCTTTGGAGGGTGTCTTTGTGCTTTCACCCAGGACGTTGTGCACTTTATACATGATACAACATGTGTGATGCAGAGTGTTGGGTCACCTGGTGATTGACCTCCTTCAGATACATCCTCTCACACCCCTTGGACCCGGACAAATGAGCTCTCATTTGACATATATGGTCATGATGGCAAGTAGATAGGTAAGAAGCCCACACCTTGGATAGTGCACCCCACACCTTATTCAACATTTGATGGAGGACGTTGCACTTGGTTATGCTTGGACACTACTCAGAGAAGTGATGCATTTTTATTCCACCTTGGACATTGGCCTTCCCACCCTTGACGTTGGACTCCTTCATGATGATGCACTGGGGATTGCTTGATGGCGATGGGGCTTGCTTGCCATTGGGGCGCCATTTGATGGCTCAATGATATGACATGACTCTTGATGAGGAGACACGCCCTCCACCTTGCTTGCACCACTTGATGATGAGATGTGGCCTTTGGAGGTTTCACACACCCTCTTGGAGCATGACATCACCACACGTGTGACCTAGGAGGACATTATTATGGTGTATTAGCATGAGTATTCATTGTTGGAGGCTATGATTATTCATGATTAGTCATGATTATTCATTGTTGGAGGCTATTATTATGGTGTATTAGCATTATTATTCATTGTATGTTACACTTGATTACCATTTGTGAGAGGCTTTGCACAAGTACAAATCCTGTGATAACAAGTCTCATAGATATGATCTTGTGATGAACATATGCTTTGTAGCTAGCAAGTTTTACCTTGAATACTTTACATTGCATGACCATTAATGATGAGTAATGGTGCATTGATGTGTTACATTGAATAATCTTGCAAGTAAGCTTTCACCTTTGAAGCATTTATTGAGCATTATCTTTTCTTGCTTGTTTTGAGCCATTTCTTTCGAAAAGTCAATCCAGGTCAAACCAAGTCCTTATCCTCACCCATCCAAACTACATCGATAGGACCTAGTTTGACCTCATACGAAAACCCTCCTTAGGTTAGAAGCCCTAGCCTAGAAGTGTAGAGTCAAGGCCGTTGAGGTGACAATGGGTGGCTTGTCTATCCGTTGCCCCAAGTTCTCCCTCGCAAGGAGAGACTTTCCCTTGGAGAGAGTTTGAGCAGTAACATTTCGATGTCGCTGCAAGGGAGAAAGTCCACTTCCCAAGTTAAGAACTTTTGGATTCATTTTGATGAGTTTTGGTTAAATTCATCCGATGACTCCACATTCCAAACCCATGCCAAAGAGATATTCCACAAGGGGATCTTCTCAATGCACCCTTCCTTTGATCCAAGAGCCTAAGAAGTACTTTCATGATCGAATCAGTAAGGTCAAGGAAGCTCCTATCTTTCAAGACTACCTACACTCTTCCATTGTTGAATATATTCGAGACCTATTTGATAGTGCTAGTGTTCAACCGGCTCAAGTCATCATAGGCGATTGGCTTGCTGAGTTAAACAGGCCTTTCAACTTTGCCAACATTCAAGGCTATCCCCATGATATTTCCGAGAAGACCATTGAGAAATTTCCAACCTTTCAAGGAAATAATGTTGTATTAGCAATGGATCATTGGAGAAAGTTTAATACCTGATCAACAGGTTTGCTCCAAATCATGAGAATGTTAAGATGAGATTATTTTCCCTATTCTTAGAAGATGATGCCTCAAATTGGTTCATAGATTTACCTACAAATAGCATTACCAATCTAAATGAGCTACATAATGTTTTCTTCGAAAAATGGGGTGAGAAGAAGGATAATAGGTATCTGTTAGTTTCTCTTGGTATAGCCAAGAAGAATGAGAATGAAAGCATGGAAGAATTCAACAACAGATTTACCCAGATTGTTTAGAAGTTAAATTTGAATATCAAGGCCCCAGAACATGTGATTCTCATCTACTACTTGGATTCATTTGATGGGGACATGACTTTTCACCTAAAACAACAAGATCCCCAAACCCTTGTAGTTGTCCAACAAGCTGCCATTAAGGTTGATAAGAATTTGATTGCCTCTAGAAGACTGAACCAAAGAAGCTCTTCCAGGACTAAGAGTGAGCCTAAGAGGAATATTGTCAACACAACTAGTTCTAAGAATGAGATGTTAACCTTTCTAGCTGATGCCATGAAGAGAATGGAGGCCAATTTCGAAACAAATTGAAACTCTCCAATAGAAAAATTAGGCTATGCAGAACAAGATAGTTCACCTAGAAAGGCAGGCCCAACAAAATAGATTCCAACGAAGAGGTGGTTGGGAAAGACCTAAAAAACCCTAGCATGACCAAAATCAGAAAGTTCCCAACCCCTTAGAGGCAAACAATGTGGTAGAAGAAGAGCCTTTGCCATGGTGTAACCCCTGTGATTTGCCACATAAGCAAGAGACCTATCTGGTTGCCCAAGAAGTTGCTAGATAAGCAAGGGAGACTTACAATGATGGGCTAAGAAATTATATCAACTATGTGGGTGATTTTTGTGATGAGATTAATGTTGTCTCTTATTCTCCTAATGAACAAGTTAAAGGGGAAAAGGAAAAGGACCTTGACCAAGCCACTATTTCTAGAGCCCTATCCCGTAAACCCACTCAAGAAGAGATAAAAAGGAGAATCCGAGAAAAGAACTGGAACACTTATCAAAGAAGGGGTAAACAAGTTCAACCTCAACCCCAAGAGCCTCCAACCCAACCAAGTGTTCCTAGTCCTCAACCAAAGAAGGCCCCAAATCCCCAACCCAGAGTGATCTTGCAAAGAGAACAACCTACTCAGTCAACAAAGAATTCAGCCGGTGTTTTTGATATGTCAAAAGCTACTTGTGAGGACATCAACATTGATATGAACGCATACTTTGCCAAGTCTCATATAAACATCCCTTTCATGGAATTTATAAAGATTCCATCACAAAAGAAGAAAGTGATCAAGGAAGTATTGGGATTAGGTGAAGGGAAGGATGTGTCCTCTGACAGCACACCTGTGATTTTGCAAACCATGGATCAAGGAGGATTGAAAAAATATCATGACCCATTTATATATCCTTTCAAGTAGGTAGCCTATTATTGCACAATTGTATGTTGGATTTCGATGCATCAGCTAACGTTATGCCTATGATTGTTATGCAAC
The DNA here is from genome assembly GCA_032191745.1 of Picea mariana. NCBI lineage: Eukaryota > Viridiplantae > Streptophyta > Pinopsida > Pinales > Pinaceae > Picea > Picea mariana. The sequence continues at coordinate 407,531 of JASDQU010735541.1, read as the reverse complement.
AATTAGGCCTCAAGGTCACAAGACCTTACGAAAACATTTGTGCCATGGATAGGAAAGAGGTAGAGGTCCTTGGTGTGATGAAGAATTTGGTTGTGAGGTTAAGTACATATTTGGATGTCACGATTCTCATAGATGTTGTTTTCATTGACATCTCGAATTCTTGGGGGATGCTTCTATCAAGGAAGTTTGTTGCTCACTTAGGGGGATCTTTACAAATGGACCTATCATATGCTACTATTCCCCTACGTGATGGCACTTTGGTGAGGTTGGATAGGGAAAAGTACAGAAGATATCATGTTGAAAACCCTATTCAACCTAGCGATGAATCTGTGAACATGATGGGAGAAGACTTGAGTAGTAATGCATTCCTTGCTTTCTATATAGTACCTGAGGTTATGGAAGATGACGATGAAATTCGAAATAACACTAGTCACTTGGAAGAATTGCATGATCAACCTTTGAGAGGATGTTATGAGCAGGAGAGATCAACCTTAGATCATGTCGGTGATTTTTTCCCCTTGACAATAGGAGACAAGGAGATACAACTATACCCACAATTGGAGCCACCCTTACCTCCTAATTAAATTAGTCCCCTATGTTATTGGATTAAGAAGAATTGTGATATAACCTTTCAATTGAAGTTAGGTCTCAAGTGTGTGCTTCAAGACCATCATCCTACCTTGAACCTTGATGCCTTACCTTCTATCATTAATCCTTCCTTGATCCATTTCCTTTCCTGGCACATGGATGGGTTTCCCAAGGACAAAGATCTCATTAGATGGTTGTATTGGCTTTGTGATTTCACTGAACATGCTTTGAATTAGCCACTCCTGCATTGTTTAGCATGAATAAGATCTTTGAGCAGTAGTTAGAGTACATTTCGCTTCCCATGTATGTTTGCCTTTCATTTGCGTGTTTTCTTTCGTACATTGCTTGATTTGCCTAATGTATCTGATTTTCCTAGAATAATTTCTTGCATATGTTTCCTTGCTTTACTTTTGTGTTTAAAAGTTAGTGAATTTTTTTTATTTCTGCGTAGTAGTTTTTATTTCTAACTAGGGTGGTAGATTCTCCACGAATTTTACGTCATTTGTTGAGTTCCATGGTGTGTAGGTCATGGGTCTGCGGTGATTATGGAGTTCCCATACACTCTAGCATAGAGTGCATGTCCCCAAGTAGGAACCGGATGTTACCACTCCAGGGGTGACAACTTTTGGACACCCTCGCAAGAGTGTCATGCTACTGCCTACATGAGGTGCCATGCTCATCTTCTCTAGATTCAAAGAGAGTTTCTCTTGATCTCCACCAGATATATGATCGTGCTAGCTCAACTATGGTGTAGCATCTAGCTCACCTTCATCCCCGCTCCTCAGATGACAGATGCACTATGGATGGTATGGTATGGTTCCAACATGCTTCATTTGACAATCCATGTATCAATGTTTATTTGAGTGTGGTGATATAACTTCTTAGCTTGTTGTAAAGTGGTAAACACCTAACAATGTCTAGTAGCACTTCATAACATTACATGGTTTCAATATTTGCCTCATAGTACCTTGGGGAACATGTTTTTTGTTAGAAGTGTGTCATTTCTCGTGTTAACTTGTACTACTGATAGCATTGTCCACGTCCCAACCATGCTAGCCATTTTCCACATTCCCTATATCATTCATTCCATCCACACAAAAAATTGAATCCTGGTCATGTATGATTTCTCAGAGGAAAGGTCAAATTGATAAAATCCTGAATCAATAAAGCCAATAAGGTTAAGAAGTGAAAAGCTAAGGTCAAAAGCCAAAATATGAAGCTTGAGCAATGGCCCCTTGCTATGAGGCCAGTCACAGGCCAATGCCCGTAGTCGCTAGTTTGTCTATGAATATCTAAATAAGAGGCACTTGTTCAATAAACTGAACATTTAAAGAAAAAGGCTTAAAAAGTAGTAAGAAACAATGTCGAGGATAGGTAACTCGATGCTAAGCTCCCTCTCAAAGGCTCAGTTAGACGTTGCATTCACCCTCATGCATTATTTGCTCTCCTTACCCACATGTGGGAGTTTTTAACGCATTAGAGGGGTTGGTTACACATTACAAAGGTGGCTACACATGGTGACTTGGACCCTATGATGATGTGGCACCATTACTTGATGATTACTTGAGCAACACTTGCCTAGATGTGCCCACACGTGCCTCTTATGTTGACTTTTCCACTTGGACGGCTCCCACGTGTGAGATTGACATCATCATTTGGGAGTTTGTTAGTATATGTTTGGATCATTACTTAGTTTGAGGATGTTGGTTAGAGGACATTGGAGCTATTTGGACCATGTTTGACTTGTCTATGGACCTTCTCCTTGGATGATGGCACTTTTATTGAGGGGCACACCTTCTCACTCCCTATCTAGTCCACACGTGTGGCATATTATATTGTATTGGACCTCTTCTAGAAGGTCGTTTCACTCTTTCAGCATGTTATTGGATGTATTCTGTCATTTGTTGTACTTCCCCATGGTTTTCACTAGGGTAGTGGTTTTGGAGCTCATGGTATTGAGCTAGCACATGGTATTTGAGGAGGATCTTCACCTATAAAAGGAAGAGTTCTCTTCCATTTCAAATCGTTGGAGATTAATGAGAAACTTGGCTTGAAGAGTTCTTTGAGTATCTATTCTTTTCTTGGTGAATGTTTAGTTATTGTTCAAGGTTTAGATAAGCACTCTTGAAGATTTGTTGGAAGAAAAAGGCTACTACAAGGCCAAAAAGGATGAAATGCTCCACTTGGAAAGGTTCTCAAGGTAAGTTCTCTAACCTTCCCCCTTTGATCAATGAAGTTATTTTTCATGGATCAAGGTAGGATGACCTAGGGCTCTGTCCTTTTGCTTGGCCAACCTTCAAGTTCACCTTGATAGTACCGAGAAAGGCTTCTCCATCGACCGATCCTCCCATCCAACCTTGAAGGGACCCTTCTAACCCTAGGTAACGCTTGAAGGGAACTCCTCTAGGTACCATCAACATTGCCTCATCATAAACCCTAGATCTCACTTGGATTTGACATAGTGACCCCATAGCCCTCCAAAGGCACTAGTCTTTCATTCATCTTCAACCACAAAAAAACCAAATTGATTTCCCATTTTCCTTTTTTGTTTTAACGATATAGGGTTTTACTTTGCATGATCCTTTGCTAGATCGTTTGAGCCTAATCAATACATCTTTCTCCAATTTAATGCTAGCCAATCCTACATTGTACACCTTATGTTAGCATTTAGGGTTTGATCTTCTTACTTCCATTCCTAAATTCAAATCCTAGGGCTCTACTTGGCACACAGTTTCAAGATCCAACTTACCTATTTTGTGCAGCCCTAATACAGCTTGGAAGGTATTTATGAGCCTCATTGCTTGCTGTCCCAATTTCCTATGTTTGTTGAGTTTATTTGTTTATGGTTTCAAGGCATATTTCACCTTGTTTGAGAAGCGTTTCAAGTTCTCCTTGCTCACAATCTGTCCAACAACCCTATTCAAAGGCTTAACGTTGTCTTCCCTTGACCATTGCTTGCTGTCAATTCCTTGACTGTAATAAATTGCAGGTATCCAGAGACTTAAAAGGGTTAGTTGGCTGTCATTAGGGCAATGTTGCTGGTCTTTTTTGCTTGGCTGGTTGACCACGTTCTTACTCATCCTGAACCACCCCCAACGACCTACCAAAACTGTTTAACATTACCTATCCTATGCTGTTTGGTGGGCCGACTTCAGAGACTGATATACAGTGAGCAAGTGTGAGTATTCTGACTGACCTTTAGGACAGCATTGGCATATATTATTGCTCCTTGAATCTGGCCCTCACATCCCTGTCCCGAATCACCTCAAACAATCCATTAATGGTAATACCGTTCCTTCTCTTTTGCTGGTTGGGAGGCCGATTTGCTACCATCAAGGTTTGAACAGTGATCTACATTGTGTGCAGAGTTTGGTTTGAAAGTGGAGTATTGTTAACATATGTTATTTGATTTAAACCCTTCATTTCATCCCTGTGGCAAGTGAATACATATGTTGATGATATAACTCATGAATCTGGTTAGTAATACAGTTGTTGCATTTACTTTGTAATCTGGTTTTTGCACTGTGCTTTTCCTTGTCAACTAGAGTTTTTATTACAGTTTCATGTGGTTTATGGCATATACTCGTTGAATGAATGAAAACTTTGACAAATCCTGTTGTTTCATACCTCTCATCAAGGTTCAACCTCAAATCCCCAAATGGATGGAATTTGTTATCATCAATTAAAAAGCACTCAGATTATGTAAACTCAGCCAATCAAATTTCTCATTAGATTTTGGACAAAATTAAACAAAAAAAATATCAAAAAAACCAAAGAATCAGACTACCACGTTTTTATATAGGGGCGAGCGGACATATATGATTAACCTTTATTGGTTTAAAAAGCACCAACTATAACATGGTCTTAAGGGTATTAAATAGCACAACCATGGACAAATAAAATACCTTAACTAAAATGTCTTCTCCATGTTTGAATACACTTTGTTTAAAGCATTCTATAGTTGAATACATTTTGTTTAAAGCTCAAAATAAAAGGTATATGATATATTGTATTACTACATATTATAATACTTTTATATATTATAATATATGATATATAATATTGAATTTTAATTTTAAGAGAAAATGATATGTCATTCTTCAAGGAGATGGGGCTCTTCGATTTCTCGCTACCGCAGGCGCACTCGCTTAACCACCCTCCTTAGTCGGTGTAGTCCCCTCTGAGCTTGGTCGGAGCTCTCTATCGACTAGCGGTCGAGAGTCGGTGTTTTCTACCTTCAAACGACAACTACCTCTCCTGAATCATGGCGACCTACGAAGAAGAGGTTGACTACACGTTGGACCCATCTGAAACCCTACATTGGTTTCTACCAGGTGGCAGCCCTCTTCTCGTTTCCACCAGGCACCTTCCGGCGACCGATGTGGCATCCATTTGGGGGGAGCCTACATGCGCCTTTGCTCCCATTTTCTCTCTGTTTCTAGCTCCGACATCATTTTCGACCTCTGAACCTTCTTCATTGTTGCAGCCCGCAAGCAGCCACGCATCAGAGACTACTCCCCTAGGGATTCAGTTCACGTCTTAGTTGGTCTCTCAAGCGCTGGTGGGTTCTTTGTCTAGGGTGGGGGTTTCCACTTCACCACTTTCTGTGGGTTCGCCTCTTCCGACTAATCTTCCCTATGACTCACCGATTCCTTCTATCCCTAGTTTCCTTTCGAAGATCCCTCCTTTCTCTCCTTCCTACAGGAGTCCCCTCTTGGCGGAGCTTGAAGCAGCACCACACCCTCCTGGTGCACAAAGGCCAGAACCTGACTTCCTGGGATCCATCTTTTTCCCCGACACGGGTTCCAGACTACTTACTGAATCAATCATTGGGGGCTCACCTGCGGGTTTTATTGCCCCTTATCTTCCACCAACAAATCTGAATGAGTGGGATAGTATTTGTGATGAAGGCAACGGGGCTTTAGATCCTCTCGGACCAGCTGAGGGTCTAGACCCTCACACTATTAACAAGCGTCGGAGGTGGAATAAGTGCATCGGGGCCGTCTCGGATTCCACGAATCTCATCTTGGGTGAAGACCTTTCCATGGCTGAAGTGCTGGAAATGGCGGACAAATCGGTGGTGGGTAATTTCTATGGAAGGTATTTCAACGAGAAAACACTTAAAGTTTGGGTGGCCTCTACCTGGGGGACGACTCAAACTCCACCTTCACAAATTCAGCGTCTCTCTCAGGGTTGGTTTCTGATTATCTTCTCAGAGGCAACGCAGGCATCTCGGGCCTGTTATCCCCGATATCTAGGGATAACTAGGAGATCATGTCTCGAGGCCCACATGGTCCTAGACATGGAGTACCGAGAGCAGGAGCGACCTGAGCATGGTCCTGGAGGACCCATCTTCTTCTTCTCAGCCAGTTTTGTCCCGTCAGCAGTACCAGCCTCCATCA
>JASDQU010735541.1:345425-373054 GCA_032191745.1 Picea mariana | reverse complement strand
ATCCAGAAATGGGCTCCCTTAAGAGAGGCCGCAAGCGCACCTCCCTACTATCAAAGGCTCAAACTCGGGCTCGACTAGATATTGCATCTGAACGTCAAAAGTCTATTTTTGGGGCACTTAGAGAAATGCATGCCCCTGGAAAGGTTCCCCCATGAAAGTGCTCTCCTTCAACTGCAGGGGTCTAGTGAGCCCTCACAAGAAATCTTCCCTCAAACAGTTGATTACCTCTCAACAACCAGATATAATACTGCTACAAGAAACATTAGTTGACTCATCTACAACTTCTTCCACCCTAGCCACACTGTTCTCGGGCTGGCATTTCGAAGGTATTGATGCTTCTGGCAGATCAGGTGGTTTAGTTACAGGGTGGCGCACCAAAACAATAAAACTACTAAACTCCTGGGCACTCAACTCTTGCTGAGGAGTTGATATTTTCGTGGAAGGCTTGGGCAAGGAATTCAGGATTGTAAACATCTATGGGCCGTATCTGGAAAGGTCCCCCTTCTGGGAATCGATCTTCAAACTCAAGCTATTGAAGGTTGACAATTTAATTCTGGGGGGAGATCTAAATTTTTCCTTAGGTTCGGCGGAGGTTTGGGGTCCTTTGGCACGCCCGATCAACTCTCTGCTATGTTCACACACCTACTATCTGCCAACGGTCTATTGGACATAGCCCCCAGGAAACTCAGCCCAACCTGCAGGAATATGCATATAGGAGACGCAAGGGTTGCAAAGCGAATTGATCAGTTTTTGGTCACAGAAGCACTGATGGAGGCAAACCTACAAGTGAGACAATGGATTGGTGTTGGGGGAATTTCTAATCACTCTCTGATCCGGCTAGCATTGGGGGGCAGGCCAAACAAGTCTCCTTCACCTTTCAAGTTCAATGCCTCCTGGCTAACAAATGAAAATTTTCTTGCGCTGGTTCAATCAAGCTGGAGGCCTTATGATCCCAGCTCAGGCTCTCCAGCGAGTCTACACTTTGCGAACAATCTCAAAAGAATCAAACAATTGACTATTCCCTGGGCACGGGAAAAGAGACAGAGGGAAGAAAGAGAACTACAGATCACAGAAAAACAAATTGAGTCTATCTACCTCTCGACCGATTTGGGTTTCCTCTCTGATTCTTCCAGAGAATCACTTAGTCTTTGGAATCTCATCGTAAACAACTTCTAGCAGAGCAAGAGGCGACCTAGAGATTAAAAAGTCGTGCCATATGGCTTGAACAGGGGGATGAGAACAAAAAAAAATTCCATTCCTTTGCGAAGGGCCGCAAAGCTTCAAATACTATATGGAATATGCATGATTAGGAGGGAAGGAGTGTTTCATCCTTTGAAGAATTGGCTGAGATGGGCAAAAATCTCTTTAGATCCTTGTATAACGTTGAACAAAAGGTAAATATCGTTGAGATTGTTCAACTGGCCCTCTATTATCCTAGCTTTGTGGATGCGGAAAGAAATAGTGAACTATTTGAGGAAGTCAGTGAACCTAAATTAAAGGAGACTCTACATAGCTTTCAGAAGGATAAGAGCCCAGGGCCAGATGGATGGCCAATAGAATTCTATATCGGATTTTATGAACTGCTAGGAGTTGATCTCCTCCAAGTGGTGGAAGAATTCAGAAGAAATGGTATGATGCATCCACCCTTCAATTCAACCTTATGCATCCACCCTTCAATTCAACCTTCCTAGCACTTATCCCAAAAAGGGATGAACCCCTCTCCTTTGAGGATTTTAGGCCGATCTCCCTATGCAACTGCATATACAAAATTGTGGCAAAACTCATTTCCAGACGCCTTCAACCCATACTCTTAGCAGCTATTTCAAAAGATCAATTCGGGTTCTTAAATGGACGTCAAATTCATGAAGCTATTAGGGTGGCTCAAGAAGGACTTCACAGTCTCAGAACATTGAGGTCCAAAGGGGCCGTTCTAAAAATCGATCTCTCAAAAGCCTTTGATCGTGTAAGTTGGTCCTTCATCAGGCTGCTTCTCACTCATTTGGGGTTCGAAGTACCTTTCATCAAGTGGATAATGGCATGTATCACCTTGGTTTCATTTGTTGTGTTGCTTAATGGAGCAGCCTCTCCTTTCTTATCCTCATAAAGGGGGTTGAGGCAGGGATGCCCCCTCTCACCTATTCTCTTCCTCTTGGTAGCAGAAGGCTTAAGCAGGGCCATTGGTTCGGCCACCTCTTCAAGGGACTTTCAGGGGATTCGGACTTCACCAAACTTCAGAATTACTAATCTACTTTTTGTAGATGATGTCCTAATTTTCTGCAGTGGCAGAACCAGAGATGCAGAAAGATTAGCGGATATCCTCCAACTTTTCTGGAGTGCTACAGGGATGATCATCAACTCACAAAAATCCACTTTATCCCTAATCGGGTTAGATGTTGCCACTTCGGCCCTTTATAGATCCTTCTTTCCCTTCCCACTACAAGATTTGCAACAAGGAATAAAATATCTTGGTTTCCAGCTCAAAGTAAACAAATATCTCACAGGGGATTAGCAGTGGCTCTTGGCAAAACTAGAAAAAAACTAAACCTTTGGAGTTTTCGGTGGCTCTCAAGGGCAGGCAGGCTGACTCTGACAAAAGCGGTTCTTGAGGCCATCCCCGTATACTGGATGTCTCTCTCCTGGATCCCCAAAGGTATATTAGAAAAAATCCTTCGATTATGCTTTCGTTTCATTTGGTCAAGATTGAAGGATCACTACACCTTGCCATGGGAAAAATTGGAAATGTTGGCTCGTCCAAAAGCATTGGGGGGTTGGGGACTGAAGAATATATTCATTTTTTCAAAATCCCTAGCAACAAAAGCTTGTTGGAGGCTCTTCACTACAACTAGTTTATGGACCCAAGTGGTAACCCACAAATATATCAATCCAGATTCAGTGGGAGATTGGATCTATCGGGCCGACAAGAGCTTATCTAGTTGCTCCATCATTTGGAAGGCAGTGATCAAATCTTTCCATGTTATCGGAGATGGATTGGCTTGTAAAGTTGGAAGGGGGATCAAGTACGCATTGGAACAAATCCATGGCCTAGAAGCGGGAACTCCCATACCCTTCCACAGGCCATCCTAGACCACTTACACACTCAGGGGATCCACAAACTTAATCAAATTGTTGATCCAGGTTCCACAAATATTTGGTATCAAGGGTGGTACAGCTCTGATTTTCTTGAGCTGGAAGGAGAGCTCAAACTTCATTGAGACAACTACATCTTTTCCCTTCAACGGGGTCACATTAGGCTCCTGGATAGGGATGACGAACTGGTTTGGCAAAAATCCCCACACGGGGTTTACTCCCCAAATTGGGTTACATAGCACTTAGTGTCAACTTACTCCAAAGGGATTCGTGTTGGTGGTGGAGCGGGCTTTGTGTTGAATTTAATGCAGCTGCAAGAGCCATTCTCCCTGGAGGATGGCATAAGACCCTAGTTATGGACTAGGGCCCCCAGTACACTCCTAGGGTTCTTGGTCTGGGACCAAGTAGTTAGAGCCATGGAAAAAGACCCTTGTGAGGGCCCCCAGTAGATGACTGGGGTTCTTGGTCTAGGACCAAGCAGTATAAGCCCCTAGATATGTCTAGGGCCCCTGGATGTGTTCTAGGGTACCCATGCCTAAAGCATGGGTTGATCCTTGGTCTTGTACCTTGGTGGATAAGACCCCAAATATGTTCTGGGGCAACCTGGTCTTTGGTCAGATAAATCTTGGTGTAATACCAAGATGTGTTGGTGTGTGATCCTCTTCCTCTCTCCCACGATGATGAAGATGAGCATGACCACATTGTGGGATGTACACCTTATGCAATGATGATAAAGTTAATTGGTCACCTTGAGAATTATATGGACATGTGTTGGCACTGAGAAAACCCATCTGCCTTTCCTAACCCCTTGATTGTTCTTCACCCTTTGGTTTTTGAGTTTGGGTTTGAGTGGGGTTTGTATTTTTGTTTTTAGGGCTTAATAAGATTAAAATAAAAATATTAATTAATATTCAAATGTGACATATTAAATTAATATTTATATTAATTAATATGTCATTATATTAATTATATTTTTATAACCCTAAGCCCTAACCTAAAACTATAAATAGAAACTCTTTCCCTCACTTTTATTTCACTCACTCACTCTCTTCTCTTCTAGTGTGGCGGATTGCTCTGAGGTTCTTCTATGTGTTGCAGCCTCCCTTTGACAGTTCAGATTCAGCCTCCTTTATTGCTATTGCCAGGTCCCTTTTGAGTTGATGAGTTGTGGGTTACTCTTTGTTGCTACCAGGTACATTTGGAAGCTGAGTTGAGGTTGTTGTGTGTTGAGGGTTGATCTAATCACTACTATCAAGTGTCTATGCTGTCGTCCTCTCCTCTCTCTGCCTATTTACTGCAGTCGTCCCTCTCCTAAGTGGAGGAACCCCCTCTTGAGGCTGTCGTCCCTTTTCTTTGCATAGAACTAGAACCCTTTACGGTCGCGGCCTCCTTACTGGGTTGCTGGACCATTACCTTAGGTAGTCGTCCACCTTTTGTTCTGATCTGAATCTTCCAGCCTCTCCCTCCTTTGTTGTCACACCTTTTTCTTCTTGCAGATTGCTCACTGTGTGTGACTGGGATAAGGGTTTGCTTCCAGAATTTTCAGATTGAGGTTTGTTATCTTTTGTGTGGGGTTTCTCTATGGTGGCATAACTGTCCTACATTCTCATTGATAGAGATCTAACCCATTGAGGTTGATCCATGAGTCATAGACTTATCTGAGCATAACATCAGTGGCTTAACATTCCTCAGGTGTGTCAAGCTTCTCTTCATTACACGGAGGTAATCTTCAGAGGTATGCAATTCACATCAGATTGATTTATTTATGCTCAGATCTATTATTTGATATTGTTTGTGTTCAAATCTATTGTTCTACATACTCAAAAATATTCTTATGGTTTAGATCTATTGATTTGTAATACTCAGAAATATTGCTTATGGTTCAGATCTATTGATTTGCAATACTCAGAAATATTGTTTAGGTTCAGAACTATTGTATTCAGATCTACCGTTCCTAGATCTATAGGTTCAGATCTTTTGATTTGCATACTCAAAATTATTGTTTAATTCATATCTAACTGTTGTGCATACTCAGAAATGTCTTTATAGTTCAGATCTAACTGTCCTACATACTCAGAAATGTTTTTATAGTTCAGATCTAACTGCCTTGCATACTCAGAATATTTTATAAGTTCAAATCTATTTAGATGTAATATGTTCTTGTTGATCTAGCTAACAAAAAAATTTAAAAAGGTATATTATATGTTCTTTTCCCTATTTCTAACATGGTATCAGAGCTTAGGGCAAGAAAAGAGCTCTCTAGTGGATAACTTTTGAGCCTTCGTAGATCCTTGTTTTAGGTTTTCAAATCTTCATGGCACACTCATCAGAGTAGCAAGGATGCAGCACTGCAACAACATGTATTTTGTTGATTGATTTATCACATTAAAAGGCTTATTTGCTATTAACTTGGGCCTTAGAACTCATGCTGAAAGAGTATGATGTTCACTTGCAATTTAGGTGATGTATGCTCATCACTCTACCTTGCTCCACTACATAGTTTATAACCCGAGGACCTTAAATGTCTTTCAAAACATGTAGCAAACAAAAGACTTCTAGTCACTTGAGCAGTTTTGTGCTTGAATGCAGCAGCATAATTGCAAACCTCCAAAGCTCTTGTTTGAGTCAAACCAAATGCTCAAGTTTTTGTACTCTAGCGAAAAGGATGACAAAACTCTGGTTATGATTAGTGTGTAACCGAAATATATTTCTGGTGCCTGTAAGTTTTTTTTTTGGTTTATGATTTTTAAATGTTACAGTAATATCACTCTTGCTATAACGTTTTTCAATTATTGACTCCGCCTAGCATAGCAGGGCATAGTTTACTGTTTTATGCCTCAAAACCATGGAACAGTTCCATTGGTACTAATGTAAAGTTCTAGCAGAAACTTTGCCTTTTGTTAAACATCATTTTAATTGCATCACAAAAGTCACTGCTACTAAAGTAAGCAGTTGGATGTGAGCCAAATCAATGTTGGTACCTTTTCCTGATTCTTGTTTTTATTCCTGTACTTAGTAAAAGTGCCAAAGACTTGCTAAATAGAATTATAATGAGGATCATCTGGCTTTTTAAAGTTGGTGAGGAAATGACGCTAAGGTTTTCACATTTCTGATTCACATTTATTTATAGTAACAAGGTGCTAAAAGCCATGTCTCCTCATGTACAGGGTTAGTTTTGAACTTCTTTTCACTCGTAGAATTTGTTCAATTACAATGATTTTTTGAAAAGGCACCAAGACTTCTAAGTCTCTCAACAAGAAAGGCTGATATGCCCCCATGTAACAATGTAGCTCTCCTTATGCCTGGGCAGACTTTTCAGAGACCACATATCGGTTCTCATTTGATGTGGCTATCACCCTCTTCAAATCCATTACTGGACTCTTTCGATGGTCAAAAGGATACTCCATCCAGTCAAAACTGTTATTACTATTTGCCATCGCTTTGCCTCTAAACTACAGAAACTGTTCTATTACTGGGTTTTTAAGCTCTGAGATCATTATGGGCATATTTCACTGTGAGCAATCCTGGATTGATTTTATGGGTGTAAACCTTTGAGACAGCAAGAGCGATAGAATGGGTGCAAAGCCAACGTTTCATTATATGAAACATACAAGTGTCAAGACTCTTGATATCTACCTGATTGATTTCATTCTCAATTTATCTTTCATAGCAATTCAAAACTGTCCAAGGAATTTCCTGGCTGGAATGCATATATGAAATGACATAACTTGTGCATGTCTTTGCAACAATTAAATTTACAGTTTACAGGTAGGTTGCATTTTATACTTCAGATAAGATATTTAGGGTATTGTTTTCAAAAGCAATTACACAATTTGAAGTTTTATAAGTCGGGAGGGATTTTCATAGATCCTACAAATAACAACATCCTAGCCGAATTATTGTGGTTTGTTCACATCTCTAAGCAATGGAGGCCTTAACCAAGTTTAGATCTGTTCACAGGATCTTGGAAAGACATTACAAGCTAGGTTGTGCATAGATCTTTTACCAGTCTTGTTTTTGAAATTGTTTTTTATGAGGTAAAGATAGACCGCCCTACTTGTTGTCATACACTTTGGAAGCTATTGATGGTAGCAGGCTGCAATTTAAAGAATGTGTCTTGAGCCCAAGGTAAGACCAAATACATTCTTTCACTGAATTTGAAATAAGTATGTGACTACTAATGACAACAAGAAGAGTTGTGATTATCCCTCTGTTAGAATCTCTTTTGTATGACCAAGGAAGTTGTGATCTCAGCATATACTTGTTGATGTTAGCTAGGTCATTTCTTGGTCAAGGAATCCAACAAATTATCTTGGTTGTTGAAGTATTTTTTCCTCGTTTTAGTAACCCTTCAGATATCTCTTTTAATCGAGAGTCCTTAGATTGTAATTGAGCCATTATCCTTGGCACAGGAGCTAAATAAGTCTAACTCATCTTTTTCATATTAAAATTGGTACTGGCACCAAGAACATCTTGAAGAGATACGACACCAGATTAGGATCAGAGGGTGCCAGCTTGCACATGTAGGGAGGCAGACATTTTATGAGACTCAGAGGGAGCAGTCCCTGCATATGAGTTAGACCATGACCTACAGCTGAGATGGCAGCTTAGTAGAGTCAAAGGATACTATCGAGTTTCCTTTAGAAAAATTTCCTATTAAAAGGAAATCAGTGTGGTGCCGCGAAATGCTAAAGGAAGCAGAATAGCATTCTGCACCTAAGGGCACTTTTAGAGAAAGCAAGAAACTAGATAAGTACTCCGGCCTTATAGCTAAATTGAATTTTGTGATTGATTCAAAACCTTCCACATTTGAAGAAGCCTCAAATCATTCAAGTGTGGAAAGATGCTATGATAAAATAATATAAAGAATGATGTATGAGCAGTGGTTCCAAGACCTAGTGGCAAATCAGTGGTAATCTCCAAATGGCTTTATAAGATAAAGCCTACAACAGATGGCAGTATTAAGGTTAAATTTGTGACTCGTGACTTCTCTCAGAAAGAAGGGATTATCTATGACAAGATCCTTACTTCCATCAGGATCTTTATCTCACTTGTCGCAGTTTTTGATTTGGAACTTCACCAGATAGATGTTAAGACTGTTTTTCTTAACAGTAGAGTTGAGCAAGAGGCTATCCATGGGAAAGAATCCCATAGATTGTTACAAGCTCCAAGAGCTTGGTATGAAAGTATTGACAATCTCTCTACAGAATCTTGGGTTCACCTAGAGCATTACAGATCTCAATATTTATATAAAGATTGTACAAATTCACCCTGTTATCTTAGGATGATCTGTTCCTTACAGGAAAGAATTTTTTTTGATAGCTCAGACTAAGAGGGAGTTTTTCAACAGAAGTTGAAATGAAAGACTTGGGTCTTTTGCTTTATTTCCTGAGCTTAGAGGTGTGGCAGAAACCAGGTGAGATGTTTCTCTCACAAGAGCAAGTATGCAGTTGATGTGCTCCGTAGACTTGGCATGTTGGACTGTAAGTCCATATCCACGCCGATGTTTTACAAACTGAAGAAGTTACGAGATCAAGTTACAATTTCAGATCCGAAAGACCACCTTGGGTTCTTGATGTATCTTATACACACCAGACCGGATATTTATCATGCAGTAAATGCCTTCAACCAGTTCATGTGTGAACCGAAGCATATACATTTGGTTGTTGTTAAGCATATTCTAAGATATGTTCGGGGAACTATAGCCTATGGTCTCAGATACACTTCTAATGGAGGTGTAATGCTTCATGGATTTACAGATTCATATTGGATGGGCAGTGCAGTGGATCGGAAGAGCAGTTCCGGATATTGCTTCAGTTTGGGTTCAGCGATGATTTCCTGGTCCAAAAGGAAACAGGGCTCCATAGCCCAGAGCATTGCAGAAGCAGAATACATTGCTGAAAGTGCTGCTAGCAGAGAAGCAGTGTGGCTTAGGAAGCTACTTTTAGACTTGTTCAGTGTAGAGCTAGAGCCCACAGTCATTCACTGTGACAACCAGAGTTGTATAAAGCTCTCTGAGAATCCAATGTTTCATGACAGGTCGAAGCACATTGAGATGAGATATCACGATGTTCGGGACATGGTGTAGAAGAACATTCTCGGTATTCAGTATGTTCCGACGGCAGAACAGACGGCAGATATTTTGACCAAGCCACTGTCCTTGAAAAAGTTTGTGTACTTTCATGACAAGCTTGGTGTTGCTGAGAATGCCTCTCTTGCTGAGAGGGAGTGCTGAATTTAATGCAGCTGCAAGAGCCATTCTCCCTGGAGGATGGCATAAGACACTAGTTGTGGACTAGGGCCCCCAGTACACTCCTAGGGTTCTTGGTCTAGGACCAAGCAGTTAGAGCCATGGCAAAAGACTCTTGTGAGGGCCCCAGTAGATGACTGGGATTCTTGGTCTGGGACCAAGCAATATAAGTCCCTAGATATGTCTAGGGCCCCTGGATGTGTTCTAGGGTACCCATGCCTAAAGCATGGGTTGATCCTTGATCTTGTACCTTGGTGGAAAAGACCCCAGATATGTTCTGGGGTAACCTGGTCTTTGGTCAGGTAGATCTTGGTGTATTACCAAGATGTGTTGGTGTGTGATCTTTTTCCTCTCTCCCAGGATGATGAAGATGAGCATGACCACATTGTGGGATGTACACCTTATGCAGTGATGATAAAGTTAATTGGTCACCTTGAGAATTATATGAACATGTGTTGCCACTGAGAAAACCCCTCTGCTTTTCCTAACCCCTTGATTGTTCTTCACCCTTTGGTTTTTGAGTTTGGGTTTGAGTGGGGTTTGCATTTTTGTTTTTAGGGCTTAATAAGATTAAAATAAAAATATTAATTAATATTCGAATGTAACATATTAAATTAATATTTATATTAATTAATATGTCATTATATTAATTATATTTTTATAACCCTAAGCCCTAACCTAAAACTATAAATAGAAACCCTTTCCCTCACTTTTATTTCACTCACTCGCTCTCTTCTCTTCTAGTGTGGCAGATTGCTCTGAGGTTCTTCTATGTGTTGCGGCCTCCCTTTGATAGTTCAGATTCGACCTCCTTTTATTGTTATTGTCAAGTCCCTTTTGAGTTGATGAGTTGTGGGTTACTCTTTGCTATTGCCAGGTACATTTAGAAGCTAAGTTGAGGTTGTTGTGTGTTGAGGATTGATATAATCACTGCTGCCAAGTGTCTATGCTGTCGCCCTCTCCTCTCTCTGCCTATTTACTGCAGTCGACCCTCTCCTAAATGGAGGAACCCCCTCTTGAGGCTGTCGTCTCTTTTCTTTGCACAGAACTAAAACCCGTTAGGGCCACGGCCTCCTTGTTGGGTTGTTGGACCATTACCTTAGGCAGTCGTCCACCTTTTGTTCTGGTCTGGATCTTCCAGCCTCTCCCTCCTTTGCTGTCACACTTTTTTCTTCTTGCAGATTGCTCACTGTGTGTGACTGGGATAAGGGTTTGCTTCCAGAATTTTCAGATTGAGGTTTGTTATCTTTTGTGTGGGGTTTCTCTATGGTGGCATAACTGTCCTACATTCTCATTGATAGAGATCTAACCCATTGAGGTTGATCCATGAGTCATAGACTTATCTGAGCATAACATCAGTGGCTTAACATTCCTCAGGTGTGTCAAGCTTCTCTTCATTACACAAAGGTAACATTCAAAGGTATGCAATTCACTTCATATTGATTTATTTATGCTCAGATCTATTATTTGATATTGTTTGGGTTCAGATCTATTGTTCTACATACTCAGAAATATTCTTATGGTTTAGATCTATTGATTTGCAATACTCATAAATATTGCTTATGGTTCAGATCTATTGATTTGCAATACTCAGAAATACTGTTTAGGTTCAGAACTATTTTATTCAGATCTATTGTTCCTGGATCTATGGGTTCAGATCTTTTGATTTGCATACTCAGAATTATTGTTTAATTCAGATCTAACTGTTGTGCATACTCAGAAATGTCTTTATAGTTCAGATCTAACTGTCCTGCATACTCAAAAATGTTTTTATAGTTCAGATCTAACTGCCTTGCATACTCATAATATTTTATAAGTTCAGATCTGTTTAGATGTAATGTGTTCTTACTAATCTAGCTAACAGAAAATTTTAAAAAGGTATATTTTGTGTTCTTTTCCCTATTTCTAACACTTTGGAAGCTCAAAGCCCCATTGAAAGAAAAGATCTTCATGTGGTCTGCGCTGGTAAACAAAGTCCCGACCTGGGACAAGATGAGGAAGCGTCAAATCAAAGGGCCAGGATGGTGCCCCCTTTGTAAAGAGGAAAATGAAACAATCGATCACATCCTCATCTTTTGCCCTTTCACATTGAAAGTATGGGAAGAAGTTGCCCTGCTCCTGAGTCAGCACTGTGGGTGGAATGGGCCAACGCTAGATTCCACATGGAAAAATTAGCTGCAAGATCCTACTCACAAGAACCTAAAAGCCCTGCCACTGTTAATAAGTTGGGGAATCTGGCTTGCCAGGAACCCGACAATTTTTCAAGATAAGGCCTCGGTACCCGAATTAGTAGCTGCCAAAAGTCTTTCAATTCTGGGACACTTTCCCTAGGAAAAGAATGTACACGGCACCCAGGCATCTCAGCCCGATCCCATAGACCCATCCATGCCCTGGGCTTTCTTTGACAGAGCATCTCAAAATCTCCTCTGTAGGGGGGGGGCAGTCCTACATATTTCAAATTCACATATTATCAAAATAAAAATGGGACTGGGAAAAGGTACAAACAACTATGCTGAACTAATGGCACTTCTCCTATTACTCAAAGCAGCAATTGAACAAGGGCTACACTCCATACAACTCTTTGATTCAATGAATATCATAAATTGGGTTCAGAAAACACATTTCTGCCGCAATATTTTACTGCAGCCCATATTGGAGGAGATTTCTACATTGTTGGCATCCTTTGACTCCTTTATAATTCGACATGTTTACAGGAACAGGAACTCATTAGCAGAGACTTTGTCGAAAGAAGGGCTCACTCTACCTTATGGTCATTGGCACTTTTCAGAATCAGTTTGGGGACTCAACACAGAATTTCTATCATCGGCCCTTCATAGAAGAACCGGCTCAAGCTCCTGCTCCTTAATACTCCTTTACCAATTTCTGGATTGTACAATCTGGATCTAGTTATTTTGTGTATTCACTGTAAAAGTTTATAGGTACATATTAGCCATGTAGGTAGGCATTGTAATCTGCACTATGCAGTCTATGATAGACTAGAATCAATTAAAGAACTTGGGAAGCTCATCTACCAGCATATTGTTTCTCTTGGTTAAAACCCTCATACTTTCTCTACACTACAGAATGTGTTTTTCCAGCACCTACAAAATGTAATTTTGTCTCTCCGGATGAATAAAATTATGTTTTTTTCTGAGGAAAAAAAAACAATAATATTGAATTTTAAGAAAATATATTATTTTAAAGAAAAAATCATAATTTTCTATTCTAGTTTAAAACTGAAATCAAATTTTGTAAGTGCTCTAAACATATTATAAATTTAAAGTAGATATACCTGAAAACTGCACTGATAAAAATAAATTACAAAATTAATGTATATGTCATTTCTTATTATGTAAAAATAATCTTCAATCCTTTATTTTTTCTCCTTATTCTTCTTAACCTCTTTATTTTTTCCCTTATTCTTCTTAACCTCATGCCACCCCATACACCCCATAAAGAAGCACATTGTTTACCTGTAACTCAGAAATCTAGAGATTAGAAAACTATGAGGGGACCAATTCCTTATCGAAATCAAAAGTGCCTATTTCATAAAATCACTTCATTCCCTTGAAATAAACAATAAGTACAACTTCATACCCCTGATCAAGATTCAAATCACCAAAGGAACATGTTGCATTACTTTGTGAACTGTCTTGCCCATGCAAATGGACTGTCTTGTCTGTGCAAGCAGGCCTTCCTGCAGATGGGACCAGGTGCAATCCCTGGGCATATTTGGCGGAGTAGATTCCCGCAATTACAGCACCTTAGCAGCCAAGGGGTATTTTCGAGGGTTGTAAGCCCACTACATCTCATTGTAATATTCCCATACAGGGGAAGGGTGCGTCGCAACCAAGTTAATTGACATTACTATTATAATAATTTCAAAAAAATATATATATTACGAACTATTCTCATACAGAATTATTTTCCCAGCACTTATAAGATACGAATTCTCCTCATACAGGTTAAATTTTCTCAGGATTGCCTCTGCCAATACCCTATCAGATAATATATGATAAAAATTTCTCAAGGATTGCCTCTGCCAATACCCTATCAGGTAATATATAATATATGATAATTAAATTTAAATTTAAATTAAAAAAAAAAAAAAAAAAAAAAAAACTCCTATAAATTATTCTCATGCAGAATTATTTTCCAGCAGTTATAAGATACGAATTCACTTCCTAATACATTTAAATTTTCTCAAGGATTGTCTCTGCCAATACCCTATCAGACACTGTATAGATAGATAGATACATAAAGGCAGACATACATAGTCGAAAGTATTGTTCGTAGTACCTCTTTCAAGTTGCCAAAAAGCTGAGGATTGTTGAGGAGCTCCGCCATTCTGGCGGTTCTGGGGTGATGCACCCACATTGTGCCATCCATCAATTGGACTCCATGGCGATCAAAGGCTTCTATCATCTTATCCATATCTTCAACGGTGAGGGCGGGAGGTTTCTCCAGCAAAACATGTTTTTTCTTCTGAGCAGCCTTGACGGCCCACTCAAGGTGGAGAGTGGTGGGCAGAGGTATGTACACCACATCCACATATGCGTCGTCTAGGACCTCCGCATAACTCCCATAGAGCTTCGTCTGTGTTGGGAAATTGTTATCAGCCGCGAAGGCCTTGGCTTTCTCCAGAGATCGACTCCCCAAGGCATGGATGGTCGCCCCCTTCGCCATCCCGATTGCTCTCGCCACCTTTCGAACGATGTCCGCACATCCCAACACCCCAAATCTTACACGACCCACTGCTTCTTCTTCGCCCATCACTACTACGACGGCAAGTTCAGGTTACTTAGTAGCTCGATCGGATGACAATGTCTCTCCAAACTTGCACACAAAGCCAATCAGTCACAATACCCATGTTTGTGAGTCTAGTAGGATGTCACCAATCAGTGTTACTGTTTGGATAGTCTTTCACTTGTGTTTGAACCAAAATAACCAGTACTTTTTTATTGATATATACGCTCTAGAGTGGTTGCACTTTATTCTATGGACAAAAATGTAAACAAAATTGCTCTATCTATGTAAAACATTTCATTGCTTTTGTTTTGTTTTTTTTAAATTGTGTTTATATTAACATTGAATATAATACAACTTTGTTTTTGGTTTTTTTTTAATGCATTTATAAACATGGTTTTACATCATATTTCTAAACAACATATAAATTGACAATTTAGATAAAGTATCAACTCTTTTTGTCAATTATGTTTAGGTTAAGTAGTTGAGAGGAATGATTGTTATCCTCCTTACCTAGGTTCAATTTCTACTAGTAACATTTTGAGCTTTTAATGAGTATGTTGTTGTAATGGCCTTAAGCCTTGTGTTGATAAAGCCCTGAGCTTTTATGGAATCCAATTTGCCCTAGGTACCATCCTCAAAATGAGGGGAAGTACTTGGTGGGTTTTCGTAGGATATGTATTTCAAGGAGGGGAGCACCAAACCCCTCTATAGTGGAAAGGACACATGGAATTAACATCACCTCAAAGAGTCACCTTCCAATGAACTTTGTTGAAAAGAATGTCTCTATTGTGACCAAATAAAACTCCAACATTCTCAAGCAACAAGACAAGGCCAAAATAGGTGATGAAGGGTCTCAACCTGACCACACGTGGAGATGTATCATCAATGAAGCCCAACATTGATAGACACTCCCTGGAGTGTGGGCCTTAGAAAAGTAGAATTCATGTGAAGGCATGCACTTTGAATGGAACTATAAATGTCGACATTATACAAAGATGATTCACCCACTTGGCTTCCTTGAGTGATGGGGGGTAAACAGTATCACATTAACCTTCTATATTTTTCTTTCCTTTCAACCAGTTAAGTTATTTAGAAATGCACACTTAATGACATATACAAGAAGAAATCAAAATAGTCATCTAAGTTATTTAGAAGTGTGCACTTAAAGACAGAAACAAGCAGAAATCAAAATAGCACAGTGAACATAGTACGCAAAGATTTTTTATGTGGAAACCCAATGCAGGAAAAACCCACAGAACATCTTATTTATGTTCTTCTGCAAGCACCAACTTACAAGTTATAAATTGCCAGCTCAACAAGAACCCACCTATTGCAAAAAACAAGGACATCAATCCTCTCAGGCACCAACATGTCACAGATAATGAGGACATCAATCCTCTCAGGCACCAACCTGTTACAAAAATGAGGACACCAATCCTTAGTGAGATTTTACTCACCCTAGCACCACCCTACCACCCTAAACTTAGAAAAAATATTTTAAATCACTAAATCTTTCAACACATCCTGACAATTTTACATTTTGGTTCCTATGAATTGTTATAGTATCATCTTCCACCTTGCTTCGCGCACTTTCCACAATCAGAGCGCATCCATACTTATACTAATTTGCCTTAGTTCACCTTCCTATATGTGAACGCATAATTGTTACAATGTGGACAAACTTTGACCACATCAAAATCCTATCAGTTACGATTTTGTCTAAATAAGGTATGACGGTTATATTGTGGACAACCTTTGACCATATCAAAATCTTGTCAGTTACAATTTTTGTCTAAATAAAGTATGTGGAGGCATGATTGTTACATTGTGGACAAACTTTGACTAAATCAAATGGACCAAGTCTTCCTACGAATGTGCTCCAAATTATCTGAGCATCTCCTAAAGAATGGCACAATAATTTCATTTTGGTCTACAAAGCATCCACTAAACAGATAGAACCAGAGAGAAAGACTCAAGTCACAAGTCTTCATCCTATCGCATTTGTCTTGCAGTGTGCTTGTTGAATTGCCCCATCAGACTGTAAGTGCCCCTGGTGACTCATTATGTCACATTCTACTTTGGACTTCATCTTGTCACACTCCACCACACCATTCATCACACTGCCTCAAGGTATCCTGCAGATTTTCATCTGCGCAATCTTCCACACACTCTGTCACTTGTCGCTTGCTCAAAACATCATCGTGTTGCAGCATAAACATCTGTTGAGTCATTTTGTGATCATGGACAAGGGAATTTGTCGCACTCCACTTCACTTATGAATTGTGTTGCAGGTTATCCTCCTATTCTACGCACACTCCTGGCAGACTCAATCACTTATGTGATTTTTTTTGTGTCGGTGATCCCTTCGTCCTTCAATCCTTCTGTTGCACTTTTGTTTTCAACCTTTTACGATTTGTTCTAGGAGTTCCATTTCATGTGGATCTGCAAGAAAGTATCCTTTCCTACACTTCCTCTGCAAGCCTTCCATGTACTTCCTTTGCTTGTGTGACATGTTGACATCAATGACAACATATGCTCAACAACGAAATCAAGAGACTTATGAGGAATGAAAAACTAAAAACAACTAAGGGAAAAGAGATAACTAGAAGCCCAAATAATCCTCAATAGGAACATAATCATCATATGGAAACAAGACCAAAGATCATAGTGCCCAGGCCATGAACTAAGATACAAAGAACCATAGACAAATTCTTCCAATAAAGTATGTTCTAGGGAGGAGAATAAACCAAACCCAAAAGAGCCTCAATACCATAAGACATAGAGCACCATACACACAGAGCCTACATAAATTTAGACCTGCAAACCAAAAACATAGCAATGAATAAGTTTAGAGTCACCAACATGGTAGCAATGGCATGCTTGGAGAGAGTTGTGGAACAATCCCATCATCTGGCATCAAGGAAGAGCACCCCACGTGCACTCCTGAACTTCCCGCAACACTTCTCCATTGTCCCACCTCCACCAGGATATAAAACCAAAGCCAATTGATTAATAAGCTTCCACACCAAACTAAACATGTGCGAAGAGGATGCAAGTCTCTTTATGTTTATGGTTGAGTTTGGGAAGCAGAGTTTCCTCGTGACAACATGTGTTTTATTAAATAGTTAGTATTTTCCATTTGATGAATGAATTTTCTCAAGGTATGGTTTGATAGAATATTGAGCTATTAACCCTTAGAACCCAATTTTTAACCTTGTGGCCTCATTTATGAGTGTATAAACTTCAAAATTATTCTCCCTTAGAACCTAGAAGAAATTGATTTTATGGAACCTTGATACCTCTTGTGAGATGCTAGCCAAGATTGATGTTATTTTGTGATTGACAGGGTGAGAAGTTTTGTGCATTGACTGTATGAGTAGATTGGAGTCTCCTACCACAACGATAGATGTTATATTTCGATCTAATTCTAGTCGAAGGCCTTAGAGCAATGCATAGACCTATGTCCAGTTGTTAGTAGAAATTATGAGACCTCGAGCATAGGATAATTCTTCTTTTCCATTGAGATCGTAGAGAATCCTCCACCCCGGCTACCCTCCTTGGTAGAAAAATTCATTATTATTATGTTGATTACATGATATTTTTTTCAATTAACATCCATATTTTTATCCCAAAGAAAACATCATGATTTTTACTCAAAAAGAAAATGGGAATTACAATTTCAAAGGCTTTCGACGCTTTAAAAAAAAAACAAAGTTAAGCCCAATACAAACTAGATCTCATTCAACTTTAAAAATAAAATAAAAAATAACTTCTCCAAAAATAAATCATTAACAATCCTTAAAGAAAGTTCATACTTAGATCCACTATTTACATATTAGACCATTCACAAAGTACAAAAAAGTACTATCCCAATCTTTGCTTGAGAGAGATCCTATCAGTTGGTTATCTATACTAATACTCGAAAAGAAACCCATCGTCATTACAAAGTAACATGAATATAAGTGAAGACAATTTATCAAAAGAGGAAACAAAAGCTCCCTCTCTAATTCCCTCCACATACATGAGCTCTCTCAATGAGAGAGCTCCTATAAGTATCTATACTAATACTCGAAAAGAAACCCATCGTCATTACCAAGTAACATGAATATAAGTGAAGACAATTTATCAAAAGAGGAAACAAAATCTCCCTCTCTAATTCCCTCCACATACATGAACCCCTCAATGAGAGAGCTCCTATTAGTTGGTTATCTATACTAATAATCGAAAAGAAACCCATTGTCATTACAAAGTAACATGAATATAAGTGAAGACAATTTATCAAAAGAGGAAACAAAATCTCCCTCTCTAATTCCCTCCACATACATGAACCCATCAATGAGAGAGCTCCTATCAGTTGGTTATCTATACTAATACTCGAAAACAAACCCATCGTCATTACAAAGTAACATGAATATAAGTGAAGACAATTTATCAAAAGAGGAAACAAAATTTCCCTCTCTAATTCCCTCCACATACATGAACCCCTCAATGAGAGAGCTCCTATCAGTTGGTTATCTATACTAATACTCAAAAAGAAACCCATCGCCATTACAAAGTAACATGAATATAAGTGAAGACAATTTATCAAAAGAGGAAACCAAATTTCCCTCTCTAATTCCCTCCACATACATGAACCCCTCAATGAGAGAGCTCATATCAATTGTTTATCTATACTAATACTCAAAAAGAAACCCATCGTCATTACAAAGTAACATGAAACAAAAGAGGAAACAAAATCTCCCTCTCTAATTCCCTCCACATACATGAACCCCTCAATGAGAGAGCTCCTATCAATTGTTTATCTATACTAATACTCAAAAAGAAACCCACCATTGTTACAAAGTAACATGAATATAAGTGAAGGCAATTTATCAAAAGAGGAAACAAAAGCTCCCTCTCTAATTCCCTCCACATACATGAACCCCTCAATGAGAGAGCTCCTATCAGTTGGTTATCTATACTAATACTCGAAAAGAAACCCATCATCATTACAAAGTAACATGAATATAAGTGAAGGCAATTTATCAAAAGAGGAAACAAAATCTCCCTCTCTAATTCCCTCCACATACATGAACCCCTCAATTACATGTAACCCCTATTTTGATAACTTGTTTGTTTCCTTGTTCAATTCTATGAAAGGAAAATGCTTTTAAAAGATTCAACTACCTCTTAAACATCAACATCAATAATCATGAGCAATATATTTTGTAATGTGCATTTCTCTTCATTCAATGGTAAGACTTCATTCACTTGATGATAAGAGTAGAATCACCAAAAATATAAATGTGTTTAAACTAGCAACAATCATGTTAATAATATTAATCCATCCATGTAGATAAACATATATTTAGTACATAATTATAATGTTTACTTTTTAATATAAAATGTACTAAATATACACTACACATTAGTATTATTAATGTGAATGTTGTTAGTAACTAGGATACATAAAGATATCTTTAAATATTAAATATTATTGATAATATATTAACATGAAATTTTTTTGATACATGATTAATTGTGGTTGATTGCCATTATTTAATTTTAATAAATTAGTAATTGATTTCATCCATGATTATATTATGTTATAATAAAAGTACAAAGAATATTCATGTGATTTTCTATAAAATTACAATATAATGTTTTTTTTTTTGTAAATAAAAGTGGATCCTTATATTAATGCCAACTGTAAGCTTACAAAAATTCCTTCAGCCTATTTGCGTACACATAAATTCCTGCAGCTGAAGGTAGAACTGCTAGTAACAAAATTACATAGACACCATGGTTTCTTGAATTCCTTCATGTGACTTGTGCCTCGTAACTTCTGAACCGATTCCCGATTTCTGAATCGGTGAAAACTTTGGGACCAATCAACTCGCGAACTCTGACTTCGCGAGTTCTCTCCTCATCCTTTCCCAATCTATGAGCTTAGTGGGCGCTGGCCCCTCCCCTTCCAAGCGCTTCGGGACTTCGCTTTTCGCGAAGTTGAAAGAACGCTTACCTCTGTTCTTTCGAAACCCGAACCCCGGCTCTCTGCTTTACAGAACCTTCGCGAATCAGGATTTCGCGATTCGGGACTTTGGAGGCCCTAATCTTCCAAGATCCGAACCCCAACTCTCTGCTTGCCAGATCAACAGTCCAAAAATATTCGTGATCCAACGATCCTGAACTTCCCTTCGTGAATCGGGGCTTCACGCTTCAGGACTTTGGAAGTTGATTCGTTCCAAGCTTCCAAAACTCAAACCCCGACTCACCGCTTTCAGATCCAACGGTCCAGGTCTCCCCTTCATGATTCGGGGCTTCGCGACTTTGGCAAGTCCACTTTCATTCAAAGCACTAAGGCTCGTGCACTTTACTTCTGACGGCTGTTGATCTTCTACGCTAGCGCTAACGCTTCTGATCATTTCTGACTTAGAATAATTTCTAAGTATTCAAAGGTGACAACCCCATCCAGGTTAGGCCCTTCTATCTGGGCAATCTCCTTGCATTAGAGCCAGAGGAGTGAGTTTTGGGACTGCTTGGAATCATGGAGAATGATCTGTTGCATGGAGTCAACCCCTGCATTGGCCAGTCTATCCGCAAATTTGTTTTCACTTCGCCAGATGTGTGAGGGGGTTAGAGTTAGAGAGGGTTTGAGAAGTGCCTAGAAGCTGTATAGGGAGGCAAGGAGGCACCAACTTGGGGTGATTTTCCCTAGATCTCTTCCATTGAGGATTTATGTTGCCAAGTCTATTATGATTTTGGAATCTCCTTCAATGATCAGACAGGTGAGGTTTTGATTCATAACCATTTGCATTCCTCTGATAAGACCCCAAATTTCTGCTGAATTGTTGGTGTCGCATCCTAGAGTTTTTGCAATGATGTTGTGAATTTGGCCCAAGCTGTTTCTTATGATCGCTCCATAGCCTGAGTGTCTTGGATTGCCTTTTGAAGCGCCATCAAAGTTGACTTTATGGAAGCTAGGCGGGGGGGGAGCCACTTAGAGGGACTGAGGGCTTTTGAATTTAGGGGGAGCTGCTGAGGAGGGGTGGAGTGTGCAAACGAGAAGCCCCAAGAGTTGAGGAGTGAGAGCTCACCTGGATCAGTGGGGAAGTCTTCCTGGGTCCACAATTGTAGCTGAAGAGTTTCCTGGAGATGCAAGAGGATTGTATTCCAGAGGAGGGTGGGAGGAGAGGGTTGGGAATGAAATATTCTTCTGTTCCTCTCTTTCCATATTTGCCAAACTATGAAGCTTGGTAAGAGTTGTCAGGTTCTGTTCAGGATAGGAATTTTGAAGGAACCAGAACCACAATCCCTTATTGTGCTTATGATGTTGTTTTTAACTCGTTTGGTTCTTCTCATGAACTGAGGGGCTTGGTTCTAGATGTTCTCGCTAAGTGGACAATTGTTTAGGAGTCGCTAAGTGGACAATTGTTTAGGAGGTGCTCCATGGTTTCTGCATGGAGATGGCAGAGATGGAAAATTGAGGGGCCAATGAAACCTCGTCTTTGAAGATTGTCCCAGGTTAAGATCTTAATCCGAAGTAGAAGCCAAAGGAACGTAGAGATTTTGGGCCAGATTTTTGATTTCCATATTGTTGTCCAGATGCTATCTTTTTGAAGATTTTGGAATTTCTCCTGTAGAGTGTATCCCTCCTTGAGAGTGAAGCTTCCATGAGGTGTGTATCCCCATTTGATAATGTCTTGGTCTGTGCTTTTCCGGATTCGCCTTTGGGATGTTGCTTGTTTCCAGTGTTGCAGGTCACAGTCCATTGCCACTTGGAGTTCCTGGTGGGTTGATTTCCAGCTTCGTCGGGGAGAGTTGTTGGGGGTATTTGTCCACAAGTCTGCCACTTTGAGAGTGGCGAGATATTGAATGTGATTTTCATAGGATTGAATATTTTCTTCTAATTGTAGGGGTGGCATTTGTTTCCATGAATCGGTCTAGAATAGGGCATTACGACCATTGCGAACTTCCCAGAAAGCATGTTCCTATATGAGTGGCTGATTTTTCTAGGCCGCATTCTAGATGTTGGAGCCTTGAATTTGCTCTTGCATTCTTATAAGATGGATTTGATGCGTATTTGGGGCATATTTTCATTTCCAAAGTTTTTCCCAGATATCTACTAGAGTTTTGAGCCATCTCCACCAAATTCTTGCTCCCATGGTGCTATTTAATTTTCCTGAGTCCCAGAGGCCCAAACCACCTGAAGATTTGGGCTTGCAAACTTTGTCCCAGGTGACTAGGGCCCATTTTTTGTTCAGGTTATGTCCATGCCATAGAAATTTTATTTGCAGATTCCTTATTTTCTTTATGACAGATTGGGGGGCAGCTAGGGCTGAGAAGAGGTAAGTGGGGATGGCTTGAAGGACTGACTTTAAGAGAACAATTATGGCTAGAAGGTTGAGGGAACAAAAGGTCCAATTACTAAGACGGTTGGAAATGGAGAGTAGGAGAGAGTCCCAAAAGATGTTTCTGGTTGTTGATTCAGAAAGAGGGAGTCCCAGGTAGCGAGAGGGCAGAGTGCAGACAGGGGTATTCAGAAGTTGAGAAAGGTGTTGTTGGATTGCTACACAAGTATTAAAAAATAAGAGTTGCGACTTGGCCAGATTAAAGGTGGTGTCGGAGGCTTCGCTGAAATTAGAGAGGATGGAACTTAGTTTATTTGCTTCTTGCGCGGTGGGGGTGTTCATTAGCAGTATGTCATCAACAAATTGGTTGTGGGAGGCTGTCGGTTGTAACCCATGAAGAGGGAGGTCTTGGAGGGATCCATTTTGAATTGAAGCCTTGATATAGCGTCTTAGGCCCTCAACCATTATGACAAATACGAAAGGGGAGAGAGGGTCGCCTTGCCTTATTCCTCTTGTGGGGGAGAAGGGTTGAGAGGGGACTCCATCGACGAGGATTGAGAAAAAGGTTGAGGAAATGAGGTTCAATTTCCAAGAGATCCAATCCTTGTTGAAACCAAAAGCCGAAAGAAGAGCCTTCATGTACTGCCAGCTTAATTTGTCAAAAGATTTTGAAAGGTAAAGTTTTAGAAGCATACCTAGAGTACGGGTACTTTTGAGCGAATGAATGATTTCATGGACAAGTATGACGCTATCCATGATTTTCCTTCCTTTGACGTATCCTGATTACTCCTTGGAAATGATGAAGGGGAGTATTGGTTTGAGTCTTAGAGCTATGACCTTGGAGATGATTTTATAGATCACATTGCAGAGTGCTATTGGTCTGAAATTCTTCAGGTTTGTTACTCTTTCTTCTTTGGGTATTAGGGTGAGGAAAGTGGCATTTAGTGTTGGCAAAACTTTTCCTGAGCTGTTTGATTCCTCCACCAGCTGCCACACTTCATCCCCTAGCATTGGCCAACAGGAGTGGAAGAAGTCTATGGTAAATCCATCTGGGCCCGGAGCCTTGCCTATGGGTAAATCCTGAATAGCCTGATCCACTTTTGCTTGCATTATTGGTGTCATGAGAGCTTCATTATGTTCCTGGGTGATAATAGTGTCAGGTAAATTATATCACTTTTCTAATGACCTGAAAACATTAAATTGTTAGACCAGGGTTCGTAATCTTAGAGCTGCTACACTATATGTGCGGGTAAGAATTTTCTAAAAACTATTCAAAAGAAGCCAAATTACTCTATCTATAAAATCCTCTACTTTCAAAGTGCAGGAAATGATATTTAACCATTAATTTCATCTATTCTATGTTAACCATCCACTGTCTACAACTAATACTAAGCAAACCATTTAATCTATGCCAAACTAGAGAAATGTAATTTAAATACCAAACATAACTCTAAGCTTTCCTTGAAATCATCTAAATTCTATTTTAACTTTTAATCAGAACTCCTATCCTATTCTATAATCTATTAATTCACAATTCATCTATCAGAAATGTAGAAAGAAATGTTTTAATCTTGATCACCAAATTCTCTTCTATTCTTTATTCATCTACAGTGTTGTGGGTGCTAGTGGAGAAATACTCTATGAATCTAGATCTAAAAATAAAGATTTAAAATTCATTGTTCAAAAAGGAAATATTAAACCTGATTAACTTCTAATTAACTGAAATAATCATAACAGTGTTGAACAAGTACAAAACAGAGTAAATAGTGCGAAATGGGTACGGAACACTAACAACAACTCTATTCTATTTTTAAGTGTAAATCTATTTCCTACGAAAGGGAAATCCTATGAGATTGTACCGTAAGGATAAATTTAATCTACGCTATCCTAATGTCATTTCTTAATCTACAAAATCACAACTAACTCTTAAATCAAATTCATTAATTATCCACTAACTATAAATTCAATCTAAGTCACTAACTCTGCAATTTCCTTCAACCGCCCTGTGTAAAAGTAAATGATATAAAAACTAATCAAACTTCCTTCTACGTTTTGGTTTTAAACTTACAGACTACCAACTAAATTCATTGAAATTCAACTACCACGCGTGAATCTATCTATATTAACAGGAATTCAAACGATCCAAGTCTTATGAATTAATTTAAAACCTATTTAATTCTACCATTCACTATCTCTATCCTATAGTTCGATCTACGACTTTGGCAAATTGATGATTCAATCTACAAAGCATTCTACAAAACATGGTTATTCAAATCTATCTGCCAACTATCCTATGCTCTGTGCACAGAGATTAATCTACAGAATTACAATGCCATGTGATCTAAATTATAACAGAATTCAATCTAACAGTTGCATATTTAAATCATGAAAACATGAAACGATTTCTACCATGATTATTTCTACAGAAAAGACAATCAACATCTACTATATATATCTACTATAAAATGGAGAGATCATCTGCCTCTGATCGTGGGCCCTCCCACAGAGACATAGATCCTTGTTAACGTTTCAGAAAAGAACGATCTACGCTACCATATCCATTCAACAACTATTGCAGGAATGACTAATCCATGTGTTCAACTTTAACCAGACATCAATTCAGAGAGAAAACTAGCATCATTATATTCATCAAAAGTCTTAGTCAAGTTTATCAAAATCAATAACTCTCCTCATACCGGGGCAGACCCATCGTTTTATAATGTTTTTAATCCTTGTTTTTGGATTTGCGATCCTCCATCTAAGCTAACTACCAATGCTAAAAATGGACAAGGCATGCATTACGCAGAATATTAATTACATAATAAACTTGAATGGGCGATCTCATGACACGAAGTGTCATGAGATTCACCTCTAATAACAACTTCCAGTTAATGCGTCTTTGCATGCATTCTTCTTTGAATAGGAGTCCATCTTGTATGCTGAAGTGGCATCAAACCTTACGAAGCTTCACGAGCAAAAAGGAGGCCGCGCCAACATGTGATAATCTGCAATAGAGTAGTCAAAAGAGCTACATCCCAATATTGCATTAGTCCATTAATCATAGTATGCATTCTTTTAATTAACATTCAAAAGATTAAAATATTTGCAAAATGTATTAAAAGATGATCTTTTTACCTTAGAAACATGGTTAGGCAGGGCAAAAGGATATAGGCTAGAAATGTATCAAAATAGATAGATGTTTGTCAAAAGGAGATATAAGATGTTGGTAATTGGTGCAGAACAGGTGAAAAACAAGTCAAAGATATGCAAAATAGAGGTCATATTCATGGCCCAACAAATAGTTGGGATATTTTGGGTCACCCGCTCTATTGCTGAGGTACGGTCCACCTTTGGTTCTGAGAGGAGATCCTTGTAGAAGTCTGACAATTCGTGTGATATTTTATGATGAGTGAGCAAGGTGTTTCCTTGTGGGTCTTCCAGCTTCGTAATGTGATTGATGAGGCGTCCGTGGATCATGGACCGATGGAATAATTTGGTGTTTTTCTCTCCCTTGTTGAGCCATTGAACTTGATATTTCTATCACCACGGGATTTCTTCCTTCTTTTATCTTTCTTCCAGTTGCCTTTTGATTTCATTCTCCTCCTATCGCTGAGTGATTGTGTGTCCTGAGTGAATGATTTTCCTCTGAAGGTCCTCAAGTTTTTGTTCTAGCAGTATCCTTTCCTAGAAGATGTTCCCAAAGACTTCTTTGTTCCATTTACGCACCTGTTGTTTAAAGTATTTGAGCTTTTGCTAGAAGCAATACATTTTTGTACCCCTTTGTATTTATGATGTGCTCCACTAGTAATGAGCTAGCTCCTGGAAGTTCGGATGGGAGAGCCAAAATTTTTCAAAACTAAAGGGTTTTAACTTGGGGGTGGCGATAGTGTCAACCCATAGTTGAATCGGCCAGTGGTCCGAGCCTGCCTTCGGGAGGATGTTGGAATCTACTAGGGGGCCTTCCAAAAGGAGAGTTTCTGAAATGAGAAAGTGATCTAGCCTGCAGGGTATTTGTTGGTGACCTGATCGTTTGTTGGTCTAGGTGTAGGTACCATTTCCATTCTCTATGTTTACCAGTCGGAGGTTCTCTATGAGTTCCTGGAATTTTATGCTATCCTGCTCTAGGCATTTGTTCCCCCTTCTTTCCTCCTCTTGCGTGAGAATCATGTTGAAGTCACCCCCGATGATCCATCACTTGCGTTCAGCTAGAGAACCTAGGTAAGCTAGGCTCTGAAGAAAGAGGTCTTTGTCTTGGTTTTTTTGTGGTCCATAGGCGTTTGTGATCATTCCCTCCTTGTCCGAACCTATGGCTCTGTAGTGCACTGTGATAGTACTTGGAGTGGAGAAGCCTTGATCAAGGATGATTGTAGCAGGATTCCAAAGTATGGTCAGGCCTCCTGAAGCCCCTTTTGAGTCAGTTTGATAGGATTCGCAGTTGCGTCAACATCTCTTGAGGATATCTTCTGCAGTTTTCCCTACACATTTTGTCTCTTGTATCAGGAGTATATGAGGGTCTTCCATTTTGATGCAATTTTGGAGAATCCTTTGTTTGGATCTTCCATCTAGGCCTCTGATATTCCAGGTGAGGATCTTCATAGTTAGCAATTTGGTGGGTGGGAGAAGGAGCTCTCTGAGAGCCTGTGAATCTGTCCCGAGTTGATCATATAGTTTCTTGCCTCCTTTATTAGCTGATGAGATGATTTTTTGCCTCGTCGCTTGTTTTCTTTTGGGTGTTTTCTTGGATCTTGGTTTGGGTCTGTGCTGATCCCCAACCTGGATGTAGCCCCTGCCGATGAGTCCAGAAATACTTTGTGAACTTTCCTGAGTTGGTCCTCTGGTAAGGTTTGGAGATCCTTCTTGTTGAGTGCTTCTTCTAATCTGTCTAGGTCGATTTCTGCTAGGTCCTGCTCATCTATTTCCATGACTGTGTCTTCCTCTCTTTTTGGTTCTTTCCCTGAGACTGGGTGATTATGTGGATCTGATTGGTTTGTTGGGGTTTGATACTCTTGTGACGACTGATATTCCTTGTGCTTGCTGGGATCTTTCCCCGTAGTCTTGTGGGGGTTTTCCACCTCTTCTTCCTCTGGAAGGCGATTAAGGGCTTCAAATGAATTTTTATTTGGGTTCTTTCTTCCGTTGGTGGTTGTGGGCTTCTTCTGCGCTTGTCTCCTTTGATTTTGAACTTGGGTAAATCCTTCCTTTGGTTTCTCTTC
>JASDQU010735541.1:332109-345361 GCA_032191745.1 Picea mariana | reverse complement strand
ATGTTCATGGAATTTTCGACATCTAAAAGGGATGTGTTCATAGTCTATGGTTTGGGCCCATTCCTCGTCTTGGTATTCTAGGGTGATTATGCCCAACAGAGCTTTGGAGATGTTCATATAGACACATATCCTTGCATAAGAGGTGTATTTTCTCTGTTTGGTAGCTTCGAAAGATTTGACGTATTTACCCAGGGTGTTTCCTATGCCCAATAAATTTCCTCTAACCGGAACTCTTGAGGTAGGGAATAGAGGCGAATCCATACTGGTGCGTATGCAAAGTTTTCTTTTTCTGGGCAGAAGAAGTCTGTCCAGAAATGTAGGTAAAGGCTAGCTGAGTTGTAGAAATATGGTCCCCCTTCAAAGATCTTGTCCTTGTCCTCCAGGTTGTAGAATATTACTGTAAAGAATCCTTTGGAGCTTAGTTAGAGCTCAGAGTCTCCCTTGGGGTTCCACCGCGCCTTGATCCAGCGAGCTAGGTCCTTTTCTAAGGGACAAAAACCTAGGAATTTTCATATGAGGGCATGATCTCTCATGAACTGCGTATGCTCCCCTATCCTGGTGGTTTTGATGATGTACCTGGGCGCAACCGGGGCTTGGGGGATACATTTTCCGAGTATCCAGACTCAAGCTTTTTTTGGATGCGAGGACTCAACATCCATGTTCGATTATTTTCTTACATCCATTTCTTCTTGTAGATATTGGTCTCGTAAGTGCAATGGTGGCTCAAATGACGAACGATGCGCTCATGAGTTCTCCAGGTCATTTGTGGCTACATTACAGTAAGAGGGGGCTTTCACCCCCCCTTATGTTCCCATTCTTATGTGGCAGTTAGTGTTGGAGAGCAGATGCGATCAACGCGTACAGAGGAGGTCAGAAGTGGTCAGCATGGAAGGGAAGTTGGAGCATGTAAACCCTAAACCTTGCATAGAGATCATCCGAAAAAGTATAACCTAAGTAGCCTAATAAATTACAATATAATGTTATAATGGTGTAATGTTGTAATTGTAATAAAAAATAAAAACAACATAATATGATTATGTATATGATTTTTATAATTTTTAAGATAATAAAATAATACTAATATAATTATTATTTATTAAGGAGAATTCGTAATATATAGTGTATACTATGGAGTTTATTACATGATTATCATATATTACTTAAAAATATTTTAATTGATAATTAATTTATATTAATTATCGTTTTATGATATAATATTAATATAAATCATATTTGTATGGTTTATATGAGGGTGGGGGGGCAATGATAGAGAAAATGTAATTACATTTTCTCTATTAATGCCCCCTATACAATATTATTATGTTTTAATTATATATTTCATTATATATACTATGGATAATTATATATTTCATTATATATACTATGGATAATTATATATTTCATTATGATGATGATGATTAACATCCACTGAGACCCCCCCGGATGGGGTGCCATCGTGGGCCACCTGGCAGAGGGCGGATGAAGGGGGTGGCTAGCGGGGCACGGAGCCATGTGCCCGGCTCGTGCCCCACGCAGCCGTCACCCCTGAGCTTTAATGTGCATTCATCGCCGATGGCAGGAGCAATAACTCCATCTCCTCCGACCGACTCCATGTATCGCATTATGCAACACCCTCTCGGCATTTTCGTTTTGTGGTGTAGTTTCATCCAGAGCTCTGTGATTTTCATGGTTTCCTGGGCAGTTCTCGTCATTTCTCTTGGCTCTGCAGACCCTCTGCAGAAGCCGAGTCCCGCCATGCCTCGCCTTCGTATGCGTCCCCACCGGGGCTCTCCATGGCACCCACGGCGCCCCCGCACGTCCTCTTCGCCCTCTGGTTCTGTTGTTCCAGGTCGGGACAATTGGGCCATTGTGGACACCCTCTGGACTCCAGCTCGGCCTTCTCACAGCGTCAAGCACTCCCTCTCTCCTCCGCCTTCACGCCACAGTCAACCCCGCCATAATTCACCGGAGCTTTCTACCTCTCTGCCGCGTGAACACTCTGCTATACTCCATGATTTAGTTTTTGAGCTACGGGAGGGGGTGAGCGACCTCCAATTCCGAGTCCAGCAGATGGAGGGACGCCTTTCTATTCTCCTCCAGCTCCTGGCTACTCCCTCTCCAGTCGTTCCTGAGTACTCCAGTGAAGCCTCCGAGAGCCCCAGTGATTCTGTGAGCAGTCAGCAAAACGCCTCCACCACAGAGAGTCCCCTTTCCGAGGGGAAGGAAGGCCATCCAAGTGCCACGACTCCTCTCGCGCAGACGGTGACTTGTGCAAATATGGAAGGAGCAAGCGACATCGCAAGCTCGACAATGGAAACAGCAGCGAAGGGCAGCAGCCTCCAGGTGCCCGACGACAACAACCGCAGCGCCATGGACATGCAGTGGACCGGCGGGACACCTGTCATTGAAGAACCATGGATTGGCACCTTGCCCGAGTATGTTCCAGACTACACTGTGCTTGTCCCCTACTTTAGTTCTGGTGGTTCCCATGGTCGCTAAGAATCTAGTTGTCTTTAGCATTGTCAGAAACAGTTTACACTTTTTTTTGGTTACTTGATATCTATGGTTGGCTGAACTGGTTTCTCCTCATGGAGCAGTTCAGTAATTACAACCGAATAACTCTGTTTATGTATTTTGGACCCTGGTTCTGAGAAGGACTCTTATATTAATACAAACTCTTACTTACAAAAAAAAAAAACATCCACTGAGACCGAATTGGTATATCGGACCTTAAGAGGGTAACTGATTACTTGCAATTCTTTAGAATTTTGTTTCTGTACTCGAAAAAAATTAAGAGAAACTTTCCAAGATCGCCATAGTTTTGATGAGTTAAAAGGTTAGGAAGGTTGGTAGTGTGACAAATATTTTGAAATTAAGATCTAATCTAAGTATAGGCTAGACGATCTAAGAGGAAGTGCTTTTCATCTTCAACCTTCTTAGTGTCACAAAGGTGACACACTCTTTCATCCCATGGCATTTTAGGAATTGACCAATGCCCAATTTCACTATGGAACTCGTGAGAATTTGTCTGTATCTTAGCAATGTTTTTTTTTTCCATACACTTGTTAAAACAGAAAGATAATTTTGATCTTCTAGATTAGGGTTGATTACATCCTTATAATACCTTAATTTTATTTTTTCCTCTAACTCCTTGTCACACCACATTTTCTCCTTAAATTTTGATTTAATGATATTTTTAATAGTATCCTTATTCTGCAAAATGGTCTCTTCCATGATTCTCTAATGGCTTAGCCAAGATTGAGCATTTTTATGCCATCCTTGCTTGAGTCAACGATGGTTACGAGTGGATTTTGAAGAAATTTTAGGAAGCCTCTTGTCTTTCATGTTGTTTAACTTGTTCTTATACATTAAGTATCTAGTCATAGTTGTGCTCTCAATGTGGGAAAAACTTTCCTCTAAGAGGAGGATGAGATAGGGCGTATTTCCTTGAATTTTTAGATTATAGGTTATAAATTTCTTTTGGATTTGCTCTATCTTTCTCCAGGATTCACAAGAGATATTGCATCCCCACACTTCACATCCATATAGAATAGCAGGCGTAAAAAGGGTCTCAAAGAGGAGTTTTTTCTTATCACATATCCAAAGATCGATTGATTTACAATTGTTTTCAAGCTCATAATAATCTTTCCATCCCCCAATAATCCTTTTCTCAATGCTATAATTCCAATTGATCTTGTGGTGAATATAGATTCCAAGACACTTTTATGAAGTCACTTCCTCCAATTTATTTTTGTCATATACAAAGGTATCATAAGTGATCTTATTAGATTTAATAATCATGACCTTAGTCTTGTCTATATTAACAATCATACCCATATTGGAGCAAAAATCCTTGAGGATTATTAGTTACTTTCCAAGATCGTGGGGACTCCTTCCCATAAGGACGATATCATCAACATAAAGAAGAATATTGATGACTATGCCAGTGAGAGTAGGGCCGACACAACCTTCTTCTTCCAAGCAATCTTCTAACTTGTCAATGTATATGCCAAAAAGGGTAGGGGACAAGGGACAACCTTGCTTGACTCCAATATTGTAGTTAATCTCTTTCAACCAACCCTCAGTGTTCTTAAACTTGGAAATAATGTTCTCATACAACCTTATTGTAGCAACCCTCAACTCAAAATGAACTTTTATATCTTCCAACCTATCCCAAAGGTTTTTCAAGGGAATCATATCAAAAGCTTTTCTAAAGTTAACAAAACAACAAAAAAGATTGGTTTTAGTATTGCATAACTCCTCTATAATGATCCTAAAGTTAACAAGATGGTCCACAGTTGAATGATATCTCCTAAAGCCGGCCTAGCCTTTAGCTCTTTTACTGTGAATTTCTAGGCAAAGGCTAATCTTTTTTTCCAAAATAATTCCATAAAGCTTGGCTAAAATCGGGTTAATAATAATGGTCCTATAATTAGAGGGAATGTTTCTATCCCCATTTTTAAAAATAGGAACAATGAGGCTTTGCATCCAGGGTTTATGGAAGCCTTGCTTGATTGCTAAATTGAAGATCTTTTGTATGTGAGGGATGAGGATAGGCCCTCTGATTTTAAAAATTCCAGCTTGGTAGCCTTCAATGTCCTTATCTTTCCCATTTGCAATCCGCTTAACTCCAAACCTTATGTCATCCAATGAAAAAACTTTATCCTCTATCAGGAGAATATGAATGGTGTCAATGGAATTAGGGAACTTGTAAAGACTTTTAAGGTAGGAATTCTAGTCCCTTAAGGGAGTCATATTATTTTCTTTAGTATTGCGGATTAGAATTTCTCTCCAAAACTTCTTAGGATCAAGCTTAGATAGTTGTGAAAGTTGCTCTTGCCTTTTATTGATATAGTACATTTTTTTTCCTTTTAATTATGGATTTGTACGTATTGATCTTATCGAGTTTTAAGGACTCATTAGAAGCATCCCTAATGGATTTCCTAGCAATATTACATTATTTATCATACCAAGGGTTGGTTGTTCTATTATTCTTTTTACAGGACACCTCGAAAGAGAACTTGTTAATAGAAGTGGAAAGGGTAGTTGTAAAATTATCATAGAGGTCTTCAATGTTGTCCTTATAAGTTAGGAGATGTAATTCACTATTTAAATCCTTTAAGAAAATGTCAACTTTACTTTTGTCAAAGAGCAGTTACCTTTGATTATTAGAATTCTTTTCAATGGTGCTCATGTGCATGGAAAAGTTTAGAGTTGGGGTTAAAGGTCTATGATCAAAGTTGGGTTCATGGTCATTTAAAAGGTCAAAAGTTACTATTTGGTTGGAAATGAGGATATCATATATCACATAATCTACGACACTACTACCTAGCCCATGAATACAAGTCATCTGGTTGGATTTTGGCCACTTCATTACTCCATTGCAAATTATTAGGTCTTGAGAGCTGCAAATCTTGACTACAATTAGGTCTTCATAGCTTCTTTTGTAGCTATTATCTAGAACAAGGTCCTCATCTAGCCATAAAGGATTATGGTTGGAATAATTGCTTAAAAGAGTAGCTTGGTTAGTTGTAGTTCTAGAATTAAAGTCTCCTAGCAAGAGGATATTACCTTCATTTTTCAAACTATAAATATCGTGTTCTAAATTATTATATGGACAATTTATATCTAGATTGTTTTTCTTATAAAATGTAGAATTAATAGATGAAAAATAGCAAATTGCTATATACATCTTCTTAGCATTGATGTCTGAAATTTATATCCAAATGTATTGATTGAGAGGGTCGATCTTATGAAGTTGAATGTGAGGAGAAATACTCTTTCTAATATAACAAGCTATGCCTCCTATCCCTCTACAATAGGACTTTTTGTTCCATGTCGACCACAAGACAAATCCTTCTATTTTAGGGACCTTAGACTCCTCATGCTCCCAAGTTTCTACCGGACAAATAATATCAATGCCACTCGGGATCCAACTTATCATTGGACCTTTGTGTCATGGAAAGCCACGACAATTCCAAAAAAGGTTCTGGAGCGTCCAAAATTCCTAATTATTATTATCCTTCTAGTCTCTATTCCTAACAATAGCTTTTCAATTTCTAATTATTATCCATTTTCATTCTTTCCTGACTTCTTTTACCTTTTGAACTTCCTTCCTTAATTCAGCTTGGTCTTCGAGAATGAGGTCTTCATTTATAAATATTCCTGACCCTTTTAAGCTTAGAGATTTACTGAGTATGTTATATTTATGGTCATTACAACTTACTTTCACACGGATCAATCTATCTTTGTGATCAATTATTTTTCCTAGCCTCTTTTCTTCTATGAGATAAGTTGTTTCAGTTTGTGATTTATTTTTTAGTTCTTCTTTTACTATTGCTCTAGCGTATCCTCCTCTTGTTTTTCTTTTATAGAAAAAATTGTGAGGTTCAAGGCTCTTTTATTACACTCATGATCCAATTTGATTAGCTTATTCATTTCCTCTTTGATAGGTTTGATATCGAATTTGTTTTTTAGACTACCAACGGTCAAATTGTTGGTTAGTTTTTCTTCTAGCTCTTTAATCCTATCTCTCAAGTTGAGATTTTCTTCAACCTCTCCTTCTTGGGTTGATTGTTGTTGTTTTTTCCATTTCTTAAATTCTAACTGACATTATCTACAATTGACTCTTGACCCCTAACAATCTATCCCCTATCTAAGTTTGAATCGTATCTTTGAAGAGTCTAATTTTTTATCAAGCATTGCCTCTAGCTCTATTTGGAGTTTTACGTTTCTTTCTTCACTCTTTTTTTTTCTAACGATTATAACTTTATTTGGAGTTTGGCATCTCTTTCTTCTCCCATTTTTTCTAATAATTCCATATATTCGTTAAGGCTCTCTAAGGTGACTTTGGGGAGCCTGGGCCTCCCTCTAAGAGGATGAGTTTTTGGAATATGTGATGAAGTGTTCATATAGGAAAGAAGAGAAAATAAGTAACAATTGTTATTTGGATTGACTTTAAAAATGGAAAAGAATTTTTTAATTGATAATAATGTTAATAATTATTATCTCTAAAATCAATTTATATATATATATATATATATATATATAATTTTATTTATATTTAAATCTTTTTTAATTTAAGTTACTAAATTATAAATATATTTTAAATTAAACTTGAACCAAAGTAATAACTGACTCACTTGATTCATGAACACATGCCGAGGTGCTCAAGGGGTTAAAGAAGCCATAATTGATTTAAAGTAACAATTGACTCACCTGATTTATGAACACGTGCTCAAGTTCTGAGCGAGTTGAAGAAGCCAAAACTGATTTAGAGTTCAAAACCACAGAGATTATTTCTATAACCAAGAGTTCAAAACCGAAAAGAAGTATTATGGTTCATGTCACCAAATTTAAAAACACTCGCCCAAGTGCTCAGCGGGTTGAAGAAGCTAGAACATAAAACCCTCATATTCGTGTCCTTCAAAATCTCATATTCGCTCGCTCAAAGCCGCAGAATCGCTCACTCAAAACATGGTTTTAGAAACACCATAGATTATAAGGACCACAGATTAAAAACCATAGATACGCTCATTCAAAACCTCAGATATGCTCGCTCAAAGATGCATAATATTAAGTGCTCTCTCAAAACCGAGATATGTGTGCTCTAAACTGAGATACAATAGTTTTTTAAATAATCAAATATTTTTAAATATGTTATATCATTCTAATTCTAATTAATATATTATATGAAATATAATTAACTATACAATATTATTATGTTTTAATTATATATAGTTTTGATTGTATCAATTGGATTTGGCTAGAAGGGTTGGGAGGAATTATTATTAACTTTCCTAGTTGAGGGTTTCCCACACTTTACAATCTAGAAAAACAAACATAAATAATAAATTTTTAAATATATTATAATATTTTTAATTGTAATTTAGTATCCTATAATATAGGAAGATTTAATCATTATTACTATAATATATAGTTATAAGCAAAAATTTAAAGTTATTTTATAATTATTATATTTGAAATGAGTATACCTAAATATATAGGTATATATATTTATGTTTGGGGTCTCTTGTCCCACAAACAAAGGGGTCTCATACACCAATTTGGTGTGGTTGGGCGGAGGGGGATCCCTTGTCCCACAAACAAGGGGGTCTCATACATCAATTTGGTGAAAAATAGTTTATTGTTATTATTATTATATAAATATATAAGTATATATATATAAATAGTAAATAGTTTAATATGTATTTTTTTAATGTTATTTATATTAGTAATTTAATTTGGATTTATATATTAAATTATATATTGTAATACTTTATAAATATAATATAAATTTTAGTAATAATAATGTATATCAATATATGTTATTCATGTTTTTATAATTGTTATAGTGTTTTAATATATTTTAATTTTTTTTTATTAATTATTATATATTTATAATTATTAAAATCATTTCGGGGAGGCACCTGCGGGAGGGGCAATTTCTAGTCTTAGGGGGACAATAACTCATACTTATGAATGGAGCCTTGGGATTATGGCCAATAATAATGCAAAAGCATATGCCCTATTGCAAGGACTTAAACTGGCTACCTCTATATAGATAAAAAAAATCATAGTGCTAGGAGATTCCAGTTTAATTGTAAAGCGTGTGAGGTCAAATACCATTCCCTCGGATATTCATCTTTCCCCCATTCTAGAAAGGATTCAGTAAACTTGCAAAATTTTTGATGCATTGGAATGGTTCCACATCCTGYGCGATCACAATGTGGTGGCTATTCTAAAAGCCAATTTGGCCACTAAGAAAAATGGGGGTGTGTGATATATCAACAATCGAAGGTATGACCTACCCATATCTTAGTCTACATCACTCATCAACTAAACCTGAATCATTTTAGAAAATGGCATGAGGTGTGGAAAACTACACACACATCAACCCACAATTGAGGAATCTACACCATCATGTCGGACTCAAGGAGAACAATGACGGAGACAACACGATCCTGGAAGTCACACTTCACCTCTAATTTTCTAGCAGATAAGTTTTGTATGGCCTTGTATTTGGTTGATTCAAAGGAACATATCAGGCTCTATGAACAACATCACCATGGTAGGAATCCTATTTTGTATATGTCTATTGTAAGCCTCAACTTTAGCCTTTTTACTTAATATAAACTTTTCCAATGTGTGTTAAAACCCATGAGTACTTCCCCTCATTTCGATCTTCAGGACACAAGGTCGGTCAACGAAAAGACTTGAATCCCTTACAACAATATACTCATTAAGAGCTCAACATGTCACATGCAGGAATTCAACCTGGGTGGGGAGGATAACAATCATTCCTCCCAACCACCCGAGCTAAACCTAATTGACATTATTGAAATGATATATATATAAAATAATAATAACAATAATAATATAGTATATAGTTTAATATGGTTCAACATTAGCATTATATTAGTGTTAATTATTATAAATTATTATTATATATCTTCTATTAATTATATTAAGACACAAGATTATAGTTATACTAGCATACCCCCAAAGCAAGGGAAAATGAACACTGAAGTGAATTGGGGTGTTTATGTTATTTAAAGATCGTGGATTTTTTTTTGATGGAAAATGAATACGTCACAAGGTCAATCTTCATCCCAAACCTTGCGAAATAATTTCAATGATATTGTAACTCCAACTCTGAATCACCTAGCTACATGCCTACCTGCAATAATTGCAAATATGTGACCACGACTTTTCCAGAGAGAAATAGAAGAGGAAGAAGGGGTGGTGATTAAAAGGGTGAAGAGATGATGATGGAGCAAAACCAGAGGACAGTGTTTGGAAAACGAAGGAAACATGAACGTGAAGAGGGGATGTAGGAGGTGTCGGGCGGGATGGAGAGGTGGAGTACGTTGCAGTATGTAACATAGACCAATCAACATATGACACATAAAAATTTGCAGGACAAAACATAAACCAAACATCAAATCACTCATGTCGGTGTTCAATAGGCTTTAGACAGACAATGAAACTTATCAACCCCAATTGTTGTTTCTAATGGAGGTTTCAAGAACAGTGCAACGGTGATATATAAAGAGAACCTTCCAAGGACAATTGGAATTGGAGGAAATGGAGGGTTGTTGTTATGTATCAAGACATTTTTGTGGGTAACCGATACAATTCAATTAGAGGCTAACAATTGATTCAAATGAGATCCATAGTTCAAGGTGCACAAGAGGGTTATCACCTCAACAATTTGCACTAGTGATGACTCATTGAATCCCAATGACAATCTTTGAAGATTGGAGTTCCATTCATAGTACATATGAAATTCACCCATAAAAGGATGAGGAAAAACCTACCTGTGGAGATGACCATTGAAGAACCAAACCTCCTAAGTACTCTGTGTACAATTTCTAATTGTAATCGATATATCTACACAATTTAATTTAGAATATTCAAGACACAAACAATTGAATGTTTTTTTGGGGCTTGGAGGAAAGCTATCTAGTAAAGTCGGATTTTGGCCACATTCTAGGCCATGATGTTTTGTTTATGAGACCTTTTTCATCGAGGAATGTCAAAAGAAGAAAATGACCATGGACCAAAATGGCTTTCTCTATTTTAATTCTACAACCATTCGATTTTTTTTATTTTTCAAAGTGCTAGAGACGATTGGTTTGTGAAGGAAAGTTGACACATGCAACTCATAGTGCAATGATTTAAATTATTGAACAAATTCTTATCATCTTCATTTATTCCATGGAAATTTCCTTACCTTACAAAAGTGCCTTTTGTGAAACAACCATGCATATGTAGTGTTCCATAAGTTAGGTAGTTCAAAAGATGGTTTTTGTTCTCTTATCATTTTCAATACCACCACCCCAAAGCTATACACGTCATACTTTCTAGCACCTATATAATGCAAAACCTATCATAGCTCAGTTGTCAATTGGAAATGAGGATAGTCATCATTGGTTGTTTTCCGCAAATGTGGGCTGACTCATCACC
Source organism: Picea mariana (assembly GCA_032191745.1). Taxonomy (NCBI): domain Eukaryota; kingdom Viridiplantae; phylum Streptophyta; class Pinopsida; order Pinales; family Pinaceae; genus Picea; species Picea mariana. The sequence goes on along the minus strand of JASDQU010735541.1, from coordinate 334,393 downwards.
AATATTCAAGGAAAACCATGCCACCTAAAATGAGTCGTTGGTGGTTCATAAGGGGGAAAACTTCCACTCCTACCAGAGGCCTCTAGGTTTTGGTTCATTAACTTGTTTCCTTATGCCCGAGGAAGATGAGCTCTTAGCCAATTAGAATTAGTTTTATGTCTTAATCCAATACCAAAAGGAAATTTCAGCCTAGATAGTATATGCAAGAAAGAAAGTGTCCCTTGTGGTCATCGTTGTGGTTACCTCTAGTGGGGCCATGTGCTTTCTAGTAGCATCTATTCTTAGTCCCACACATGAGACGAGATACTATCCCCGATTGAAGTTTAACCTCTTTCCCAAGAGGTATTATTCATGTAAATCTATGTAACCAATACATTGTATATAATAATTATTAAAGTGATTTTGAGTATCATTGTCCTTCATTACTTTGATAGACAAACCAACTTGAAATGAAAAGACTGAGTGAAATACATCACCCGTGACTTTTTTGGGTTGGGGTGTGTGGATCCCAACTATGATAAATAAGGTTGTTGATTAGGTGGTGTTTTTTTCTTTGGCTTCTTTGCTTGAAATTCATATGTTGTTTCACCACTTGGCATGTAGCCAAAGCAAAGTTCTCTAGCCAAAAATTCTTCTACTCCAATTCCCACCAACCTTTGATAATTCACTATAGGGGATTCCACATTCTCCCCTTTCACTCTGAACACATTCAAGCAAGCATCTTGTGAATCCAAGTGTGCTCCACCTCCTATTGTTCCCACCTACAACCAACCTAGAAATTGAAAAATAACCTCACATTTACCTTCACAACAACTAAGATAAAACTAATTGGATTGGAAGGAGGGTGAGAGGGAGTAATTATTTTTTATTATGTTTTATCCTTATTGTTTACTACTCAAATTAAAACCAAAATTGAAATAGACCTCCATTAATGCTTTCCTTCACCTTCATTGCTTGATCCAAAGAAAGTCTTTAAAAAAGCATTAACAAGTGGAATTTTTCTTACCTAGATAAAAGGCATTGTGATTGATACATGTATATCCTTGACACCATTAGATGTTGATGCCTACCAACTTCCTTCTGTGTTGAGTTTGAATTTAATAAGATAAAAAATATGTGTAGAGTGGTAGAACCCCTTCAACGTCATGTTTTGGAGAGACTACTTTTAATTTTAATAATAGTTACATCAAAGCCACCTCATTATGGTTTGGCAAGACTGTTTTAATTTTAATGTTAGTAATATAAAAGCCACATCATTACCTTTTCTTCGTAGTGGTTGGGATTTGGGACACTTGTTTTTGGAATTATCGAGAAAAATGCCCCCATGTGGAAGGTTTGTTTTTGCATGTGTGTCAATATCGAATGAAGTGACGTAACACGAAGAGATCTCAATGTTATGGGTAGGATATTGACCTACTGTAATAAATATAGAAAAGACAATATTGGATGTGTGGGAATTGAATGAGTTCAAATCCAATCAATTTCTTGAGCATGTTCCATTCTGAAAAAGTTGGAACGATAGTCTTCACGACCTTTCTAACAACTACCTCTCTAATGACAACTTCACATACCACTAATTTTCCACACCCTTCAATCCAATTCATAGATATGGGTTTCTTGTCCGCACATAAATAATCTAAAGATTGACAAAATATTGGCATTGAATAAAAAGTTGAAGAACATAGACAAAAACTAAAAAAAATAATGAAATATCGTGCATTGAATCAAAATTCCACAGAACCTAGTGAAAAAGGGATGACTTGAAACCAAAATAGCAATCAAAAGCACAAAAAGTTAAATTTCTAGAATGCTCACAAGAATCATCGATAACATCCAGGTCGAGCAATTCATTCCAAAGGTATTCTAAAACCTTCTCCACACCCTTTTGACACCACAATCATCCCCATGGCATCTCTAGTGGAACAAAAAAACCTCATGTACTGATTCCTCCATGCCATTGAGCACTTGATGCCTTGCAACCACACAAATCTCGTGGTGTTGTTATCATATACACATCACATCGAATCAACAAACCAATTTATATCCTCCTGTTGGTTTTCCAGTTCCACTGATCGAATCCATCCAAGGCATTGATACATTTGTGAGGTGGGAAAACTATCTTCCCTCCCAACATTTTCTACCATGGGATCCCACATTGAAAACATCTCGGGCCAATCATGGATAAATCCCCAGTGTGGTCCACTTGCATCACAACATCGATGAGCTCGAGAGCGATGAGAACTCACTGGCATGGTTTACAACGGGATTCAATGACACCGACCCA
>JASDQU010735541.1:246834-313714 GCA_032191745.1 Picea mariana | reverse complement strand
TGAATACCATAAAATCCCTTGGCACAACACTGAAGAATGTCACTCCAAGAAGTCACTCGTGGTCGAGCTGAAGGCTTTCGATTTAGAGGCCGCTTCTGATTCTAAATCAAATACAAAAGGAGGGAAGCAAATTATCAATGTTGAACCCAGTGCCACTGTCGCTACCACCAAAGTCCAGCCAAGCGAACCAAAAGAACCAGAGGAAGGGGAACACCTCTTTCACTCATAGATGTGGGTAAAGGGGGCTCTGCTTCATTTCATTGTCGATAGCGACAGTCAGAAGAACTTGATATCAATAGAGGTCGTCAAGCATTTGGACCTGCCGATGACACTGCACCCACAACCCTACACCATTGGTTGGCTTCACCAAGGAACATATCTTTGTGTCAACCAACAGTGTCGTCTGCCCTACGTCATCAAGCATTTCAAAGATGAGGTATTGTGTGATATTGTTCCCCTTGAAGTTCGTGATGTCCTTTTAGGACAACCATATTTGTGGAAGCGTCATGTTGTGTATGAGTCTAGACCCCACAATGGTATTATTGCTTTTCTTAGACAATTGTACAGGGTACCAGAGGTAGCATCGCCTACCTTTATTTCTTTAATCTCTACTAAGCAATGCAGTAAGGTCATTTCACAGATCGGGAAGTTCGTCTTCTTTATGATTTGTTCTCATAGTAAGCAGAAGGTCGTCGCCACATCCATGGCCTCTACACAAAGCCTCTCTTTGTAGCAGAAGCAAGTGGAAGGGATCATAGAAGAGTACAGATACATCTTCTCCTCACCCACAAGGGTACCAACACACTGCTAAGTCAAGAATCCAATTGATATAACCCCCAATGCACCTCTACCTAATGGAACAATCTATCGTCGCACACTGATGTAAAATGACAAAATCAAGTGTAAGATCTAAGAGATTGTTCGAAAAGGGCACATCAGACCCAACTCCTCCCCTTGTGGAAGCCCGATTGTATTGGTGCAGAAGAAGGATAGGACATGATGACTCTACATTGATTACAGAGAATGAAACAAAATCACATTCAGAAACCGGTACCCAATTCCTAGGATTGATAACCTTCTTGACCAAATCAAGGGGGGGGGAATTATTCAGCAAGATTGACCTAAAGTTTGGCTACCACCAGGTTCCCATCGAACCAAATGATGTCTAGAAGACAACTTTCAAATCTAAAGAAGGTCTCTTCGAATGGTTGGTCATGCCCTTTGGCCTAACAAATGCACCAACCACTTTCATGAGGTTGATGGATGATGTATTGAGACCCTTCACCAACTCTTTTGTGGTGGTATATTGGGATGACATCCTCATCTTCAACAGAACTTGGGAGGAGCACATGCGACATATTCAGTAGGTTTTGAAGAATCTACGGTAGCACAATTTATATGCCAACTTGGAAAATTTTTCCTTTGCCATGAGCATGGTCCAATACTAGGGCTACATTATTGATGAGCATGGGGTACATGTTGATCCCGCTAATATCCAAGTCATCTGTGACTAGCCAGCCCTGACCACGCTAACAAAACTTTGGAGCTTCTTGGGACTAGACAACTTCTACCAATGGTTCATGTTGGGAGTCTCCCATATTGCATGGGCCCTTAGCCATGTGACCAAGGGCGGTGGTAGGGAAAATTTCGTGTGGGGGAAGGAAAAACAACAAGAATTTGATGATCTGAAGCATCGTTTGTGCTCATCTCCAGTACTCTCCTTGCACGATTTGCAACAACCATTCAATATTGATACTGATGCATCTGAATATGTTGTAGGCATAGTTCTCACTCAACATGGTCATTCAGTGGAATACCATAGTGAGATACTCTCAGATACTGTCCGTAAATACCCCACCTATGAAAATGAAATGTTTTCCATTGAAAAATCATGTCGTTAATGGAAACATTACATTATGGGAAAGGAGACGATCATCCAAACTGATCACAAGCCTCTACAGTTCATACAGACACAGGGGAAGATGCAGAACGACCACCATCATAAGTGGTCCACCTACCTGCAACAGTTCCATCTCAACATCAAGTATAAGACAGGGAGAACAAATCGTGTTGTTGACTGCCTCAGTTGACCTCCCATGGTTGCACTCACCACTATGCTCCATTCCTGTGGACATGAGGCATCTGAGTGGCCCCAACTTTATCAGCAAGATCTGAACTTTTCCGCCACCTATCAGCTCTTGGGTACATGCACAATTGTCACCGATTTTCACATTCAAGGCGAGTTGTTATTCCATCTGGTCCATCTTTTTGTTCATGCAAGGGATCATACAAAGCTGATTTGGGAAGCCCACTACAGTAGGATGGAAAGACATTTTGGCATGGAGAAAATTGTGGTCATTCTCCAAAAACATTTTTATTGGCCAAAACTTTGACATGACGTCAGCAAGTATATCAAAACTTGCACTACCTATGCCATTGCCAAGACATCCATCAAGAAGCAATGCCTATACACCCCTCTTCCTACCCCCAAGAATCCTTGGGAATCCATCTTGATGGATTAAATTTCTAGCCTTCCATCCACCAAGCAAGGCCATGATTGTGTATTTATGGTCATTGATTAGTTTTCGAAGATGACCATCCTCACAACCTACAAGAAGAACATAACATTGACAGATATTGCCAAGCTCTTCTTCGAACGAGTGTGGGTCCATTTTGGGATACCACAAAACATCATCTTCGATCGGGACACTAGGTTCCTCAACACATTTTGGTCGAGTCTCTGGTCATTGTTGGACACCAAGCTCACTAAATCCATTGCTTTCCACCCCCAAACAGACAGCCAAACAGAGGTCATCAATAAGATGATTGCGCACATCCTACTTATGTACAACTCTAAGCATCTGCATACATGGGATGAGAGTATCCCCTATGTTCAACATAGTTACAACATGGATCTCCATAGCTCCACCGACCATAGCCCATTTCAGGTGGGACTGCGATTCCAACCCTTGGGTCCCATTGATGTTTCACTACCTCTAGAAACCACACAGACAAACTCTTCCCATGTTCAGTCTGAGACCGACAAAGCCACCAGATTCATTGAGCAGATTCATCACATACACCAATAGGTCCAAGAGATTTTGCAGAAATCCAATGCTAAGTACAAGCAACGCCATGATTAACACAAGGTACCGCACCAATTTCAAGTTGGAGACAAGGTCTAGTTACATTTGCAGAAGGAGTGTCTTACATGGCCCCAACGGAAGATCTGACCACATTGATATGGGCCTTACACCATCACCAAGGCTATGGGTAGCAATGTTTTTGAGCTCAACACTCCACCCTTCCTTGGCTTGCACCCAATGTTCAATGTGGACCTCCTTCGGCCATATTTTCCACCATTATTGGACACCTCAGAGATCACAAAACAACTGACACCAAAAGAGCTCAACTTTGACTGCATGGAACATGCATCCACTGGTCAGATAGTGGAAACACAGATCAAGGGCACTCACCAATAGAGGATCCAACTTTATCGGGTTGTCAAGGTAGGGCATCTCCTCCACCAAGGAAAGTGGCTCACCCGGGGCCAAATTCAACAAAATTTTCCTCACTTGATGGGGGAACTCAACGCAATGGATACCATTGCTTCCTGAGGAGGGAGGACTAATCCAGGTGGATATTGGTGGCCACCCACATATTCCAATTGGCTCCTCTTGACAATTTGTATCTCAACATGTTCTTTTGTACTTTTTTGTAATTGTAAGTTCTGCACTTTTGAGGATGCTTGAAGCCCTACACATCTTCCAGGTGGATATTGGTGGCCTCCCACCTAATCCAACTGGCTTATTTTGTATGTTTTCTTGTCAGCACATCTTGTTCTACTTCCAGGTCCTTTTTGGGGCCTTAAACAATGTTTTTTTGGCTCGCCACAATCAAACTGAAAATGAAGTTAGAGTTTGAAGACATAATGTGTAGTTCTCTAAAATACCTTTCCAACGGGTTATCACGCACCTACAACGAAGATCATATGCAAAAGTTACGACCCTGGGAAGTTGAGGTACCAACTTACCCATAGGGGCCCACATAAATTTTGGTGTTTCATATCCTAGGGTTAGGTTTTTGGATGTCTAGGGTTTTGGTATTCATGAGTAATATTAAAAAGGCCTATGGAGCCTCATTGTGTTACACATCAAAATTACTCATTACGATGATGTCCTAGTATCATCATTACCAATGTTGCAAGTGTCGCATTTTGGCCGCAAGTGTCGCAAATATCATACTATCATCTTTCCTATGTCGTGTTTCGAACAACATTACCAAGAACACATAAAAGACACCTCAAAAGACTGGTTTTGAAGAGGAGAAATCATTTTACAAAGAGTACAAGTCTTTTTCCATGGAAAAAACCACTCAAAATCAATTTTGGAAGGAAACTCTCCCTTATATACTGTCAGGGAGTGTTAGTGCTCTGTACCCTCTTTTGGGGGAGCGTTGCAACACTTTGTGCCCCATTCTGAGGGAGCATTGGCCCTTTTTGAGCAAATTTTGGACTGTTGAGGAAAATTAGTGAAGAATCCCCCTCATCTCCGGAGTTGGTTGGATTCGGATCTGAGGTCAAGGCTCGATCTTAGGGAAGATCCATAACTAAAGGAGAAGGATCCTCAACCTATTCCAAGAATATATTAAGTGGTTAGGCCTCTCCAAGCCTATATAAGGAGGCCTCCTCATGGTGAAAAGAGGAGACATTGAAGGCATCAAACTTATGATCTCATAAGGGAGATTTATCATTGAATCATCATCATTTTGTGTGGATTATTTGAGTAAAGGGTTGGACAAGGAGAGATGGAAGAGGTTGTTGCACCTTCATCAAAGGTCTGTAAGTATTCTCTATTGTTCTCATTAATATACATATGTGCTTGGCTTGTTTCTTTAAAGGTTGTGTATATTCTACATGAACTTGTCTCTATTAGATAGATCTGGTTTCAAGCTAATCTTAGTAGAATAGGAAGTTTGTTCTTTCTTTGTTTGGTTTGTAGGATTTATCGAGGAGCTTGGGGATCAAATATCAACTCAGACTGTGCAAGGACGAACATCATTAAAAAGGTACACCTTTATTCCTCTTCTCTATACATTAGTTTATCTATACTTAAAAGGATGTTAGTGACCAACGTTAGCACCCTTTTTGTCTTGGTCTTAGGAGTCTAGAGCCCAAGAGGAAATCCACTTGTTTGCAGGGGGATTTCTTTGTAATAGAAATTGGCGACTCCACTGGGGAATCGAAGCTTCCAATTTTTGTTTCCTTCCTAGATCTTGTTTTATCCTTTGCTCATTTTTTTATCTTATTCATACCGTGTCTTTGATTCTTAGATGTGTTGATTGGCTCATTATTTCATCCTATACACTTTGAATTTATGAGTTTGCTTGAGTTTTTGGATTTCTGGGCATTTTTCTGAATTTTGAGAAGCTAACACTCCCCTGCCTCTGCTACCAAAGCACTGGCACTCCCTACCAGGATTCCACAGGGCGTTGCAACACTCTGGTGCCCTTGACACCAGAGCGCTGCTCTTTTTCTATTAGAAATATTATAGGTAATTAGTCTCTGAGTCCATTTTTTTACTGTTTGCATTTCCTCAGAGTTCTTACAACCTTAGTGTATCTTTGTGTTGGCCTTCAACACTTTCTTTTCTGAGAATTGATTACCTTTTGTTTGGATTTTTTGACATTTTTTCCTTACTTTGAGTCACTCTTCTCCTTTGAAGACTTGGAATCAAATCACTGTTTTCTTCTCATTTATCTAACTGAATGAAAGCTATGGTAAGGAAAATCAAAGATCTATGAACCATTCCATTTGATCTTTGAGGTCATTTTTCCAACATTTCTCTTTTGTTTGATATTTTTGGTTCTTTTTTGCAATTTGATTTTCCTTTTTGTTTCTTGTTTAATCACAACGAGAGTGTGTTTTTGTTTGTGTGAAGTTTGCTTCTGATTGTCTAAATCTCATTTATCTTAAAGTTTGATTGACATAGGAAGCTTTACATCATATTTATTATCATTCACACATAAACAAAAGGATATATTTTTCTGAATGGTTTTTGGATCTTAGAACAATTCTATGAAAAAATTTAGCATTACATTGGATTTGATTGAGAAACAATTACATGAGGATACTTCATCTTAGTGTTTGACAGTGAAAAGAACATTTTTCTCCTTCCCTTAAATAATCATTCATTGAAAGAAAAGATTGTTTATCATCTCTTATGATTTTTTTGGGAATTGAGACATTATACCATCAAGTTTCACTTTCATACACCCCTGAGTAAAGAACAACTGCAAAATTAATGCTAATTAAAATTGATCTAGAACATTTTGTTTTTAGAATCTTCCACCAATATTAGACTAGGATTAGCACTTTGGATTAGGCTATGAGTACAACTCTCCAAAGTATTCAAAACAAACATTAACATCTTGTGATAGAGAGAGCAAATCCAATTGTCATATAGGCTTTCTGGAATCCCCCTCTCACACAAGGGTTACGCATGAGGTCACATTCGGGCGAGTTACGAAGATTATCCCTCCATGGTTCAACCGTTCATAGTAGTTAGATCGTATATTAGGGGTTCTTCTTGAGGTTCAAATGTTTTCATTTGGTCTCGGTGCTTCATGAATTCCGAATCCATTCGGGGTCCTCTGGAGTTCTACCGGTCCACTTGTCCTCAGTTCTCTTGAAGGATTTCAGACTTGTTATCCTGCCCATACGTTCAGACTAGATTGTCGAATGTACCTGCCCAAGGGATGACTGCGAGTTGGTGTCCTTAGTAGCCATAATATTTAGTTTCTTACACAAGGTGACAGTGAAGGAAAGTATCACTGTACCTAGAACAGAAGTTGGTCAAACTCACTCGAGCTCCTTAGAGGGTAAATCCACAATTACTGCGTGGAAGCTTGCACCAAGGCATAATTCCGTTAAGCAGGTCACCATCGTAACTGTTCCACCCGCTCATATCCTATCCCCTTCTTGACTTGATCACACGACATTGGATTTCATCACCAACTAGTACAGTCATCGAGATAAGGTTTTGTTTGCTTGGTTTGATTCCTATATTTTTAGCGTGTGCTGTTCCTTTTCGTTAGTTGGCCATAGATTTTTTGCGTAAAGTATTTGGTTTGGGAAATATTGACCCTCCACACCGTTCACGCAGAATGCAAGGGCTACCCCCAGAATATCCATAGGGTTATAAACCTTTGTCTACTGATCCACCGGAGGGCTCTCCTCAATAGAGTGAGGTCCAAGACACCACTACTTCACAAGTGGAAAGGACTGACTCTTTAGAACATTTTTGAATTTTCAATTCTCTAGATTCTTTCCGACTTCCTCACGGTTATGAGAGATGTATTTTCCGACTAAATTCATCTGGAGAACTTGTTGTTGACACTTCTGGAATACCAACCGGACCACTCACAGGCCCTGAAGGCGAGAATTCCTTTTGGACTACTGACATATTTAGAAACCCACCTCTCACTGTGGAGGATCTTTTCGGCTCAAGGGAAGGTGTTGATATACCTTTCATATCCCAATTACCTGAAATGTCTGCTACATATAGGGTACCCTTAGATCACTTTTATGATATACCAAGTAGTGTCATCGTCATGTCAGAAACATAGTCAGTTGGTCCTCATTCGACCATTTCTCTCCATATGGCCCATTCCACTATGGTCCCGCATGTTGCTACAATCCCCACCGGAAATGTGACACCATCCCAGGCTCCGATTGGAACACCACTTAGACCAAATCTATCAGTTCCACTTGGGTACAGAGCTCTGAATCCTTCTATTATCAACACTACCCAGGTTCCACCTGGAGGTTCTATCCCTACACCTTTGTTTGGAGGAGTTGGTCTTGGTGGCTCTAATCCGGTTGGAGTCTCCAGTCATTCATTCACTCTGGTTTCCAGATCCCTATGGGAACTCAACCTCCCACTGAGGGGCAACCTCCATTTGGGGGGAAACCACTATTTGGGGGGAAACCTCCCTCTGAGGAGCAGCCTCCATTTTGGGGGAAATTTCCATTTGGTGGTCAAACTCAAATCGAGACACAACCTCCACTTGGAGGGAAAAGTCAGACTGGAGTCCATAACCCATTGTATGGAAAAAATGTGACACCAAATCCTTGGCACCCTCCTTTTCAAGGAAATCTGCTATTCACTGGGGGGAAACATCCTCAAGGACAACAACAACCTTAACCTCCTTATGGACAAAATGTTTACCGCTCTTATGGGAAAACCCATCAACCGACTCATAATATTCAAAACCCATCAGGTTATCCTCCATATGCACATGTTTATCAACCATCATCAAATCCTGTTTATTCTGGTCATCAACAACTGTATGTAGGAGGTTCTACTAGATACAATTATCCACCCAACCCAGTTTACGGTCCTACTGGTGTCCTTATGCCACACCAATATCATCCTCAAGTTAACCGACAACTACCATTTCTCGTGACTCTAGATCTCCCAGACTTGTCTCGGTTGACCAATGATCCTATATTGCATTATCCTTTTTGGCCAGTGATCCCTGCTAAATTACCTTCCAATATTCCAAAATTTGATGGTAAACCTGGTGAAGACCTGAAAAATCATGTGATGACTTTCCATTTATGGTGTTCATCGAATTCCTTAATGTACTATTCTATACGTTTACGTCTTTTTCAACGAACACTTACGAGCTCAACAACCAAGTGGTATATCAAAATTCCATGTGGTTCTTTCCAAGATTTCAACTCCCTTTCCATGTCCTTTATCACGCACTTTAAACTACCCATTCGATACGAGACAGGTACCGAACTCTTGACCTCCCTTCATCAGACAAACTCCGTGCATATCTTTGATCATATTCATGAGTGGAGATGATGACAGAGGTTGATCAAAGCAATCATTCTTAACCAGTTATTGGCAGAATGGTTTACTAAATCACTGTTACCCCCGATTTCTCATGATGTCGCCATGGGTGGTGTAGTCATCGAGTAAGAGGCCACTGCTCGGGCTCAGTACTTAGATTTGGTTTATTCACAATCTGGTACTTTGTATGAGTTGATCCCAAATGCTATCTGTGAAACTACCAATCCATCTAAACTGTCATCCAGGTCACATGTGGATGGAGTTATCGGCTCCGTCAAAACCCAATCTCCTTCCCAATTGAATGGAACGGAAAATCGATCTGCTGCAACATCCACTCCCAGTTCGAATGCACTCTCCTCTACCTCCCCCAAACTCAAATATTTGAGTTGAATGCAGTTCAATCTGCCCCTTCAAAACAATCCGGAGGTAAGAAGAAGACCAAAAATAAACCAAAGAAGAATAATAACAATGAACAACCCAAAACTCAAACTCCTGCGCCTGCTACCGAAAAGAAACCACAACAGAATCCAAAATTCCCATGTCTTATTTGTGGTGATGATCACTACACTCGATACTATAGACATCGTGATGAAGTGGCCAAAATGTTTAAGGGGAACTCCCAACCTTCCGTGGTTACTCATCCTTTTCCTCAGCAACAATCTATGGTTGCTCAAACCCCCTCTCCAGGGGGTAGTTCCAGCCACCCTTCTCATGATGAAGCCTCAACAAGTGCCCATATTTATCTATTTAAAGGAATTGATTTAACCACCCGCTCTATAACCTACGACACACCAGTTCAACCTTACAAAGGAAAGGTCGCTAATGGTACTTTACCGGATCCATCACCATCCTCCGTTAGTCCTCCATCTGTTATTCCTCCATCTGGAACACTTCAGATCGAGAAACCTATGTTCAAATCTATATTATTCCCTCCTAAGAGAACTATCCATAAATCTACCTTTAATCCTAGTTCACGTGCCGCCCAGAACTACAACATTGTTTAAGATTTGGCTAAAGCATCGTGTTCTATGTCTACGTTAGAAGCTCTACAACACTTCCCAAGTCAACGTAGAACACTCTTGGCTGCTATTGGCACTTTTGATCCTAAGTCATCCAACAATATCATGTTTAATCTGGACAATTTTATGTCTCGACTCTCTCACCAACTTGCTTTCCAAATTGATGTTGTTGTTCACAATCAACAAATTCACCGTACCATATTGGATGAAGGAGCCTCTACTTGTGTCATGTCTTTAGCATGTTGGAAAGGTTTAAAATCACCCGCACTTAACAGATCCCCAATAATGTTGCACGCGTTCGATGGCACAGGTTTTCATCCCCATGGTCTTTTGCAATCCCTATCCATCCAGTTGGGCGACAAAACTGTCATTGTTGATGTCGAGGTGGTCGATGCTCCCCTTGATTACAAATTATTACTCATAAGAAGTTGGTTTTATGCTATGACTGCCATTTCTTCGTCGGTATTTAGATGTGTACAATTTCCTCATTAGGGAAAAATTTTCAATATCGATCAGTTAGATTTATGTACACCCAACGCTCGCGCTCCCGCTACCAACAATATTCCTTTCTTGGGAGATTACAATATCACGTATGAAATTGTTGGTGTAGGATTGTTAAAAGGTTCCACCCTTATGAGTGCCTTCCCTGCACCACTCCCTCCTACCACGCATCTTATTTCGACAGTCAATATGATCTCGACTATGAATTATCAGTCTTTGGAATCATCTGATCCCTGGATTGTGCCTAGTCCTCTAGAGTTCGATGCAATAGGTGACACCATGCCACTTAGTCCAGCTGAGGCTTCATATGTTTCTATTCAATCAGCCTCTCCCTCCTCATATGACCAACATCTCTTGGAACCCGATACCTACTCGATGCCATCTTGGTTAAATTCCTTGACGTCTACCTTTGACTACATTTCTCAAATCTTTCCGTCTGATGAATCTATTATGGAAATTCTTAGCATTGAAGACATACCTTGGGATGATAACCATCATCAATCCTCTTTTCTTCCACCTCTTGAAGAAATACAGGAAGATATACACTCTATCTTTCCCCCCCAATGTTGTCGAATTTCCACAATCACCCATACTTATACAAGATACTATTTCTGAGGGGAATTTAGGAAACATTACCTCTACGGTCATTATTGACATTTCGATCAACAAAGGTGTCATGGAAAATATTAATCTCGGTGTTAATTGTTTTCCCGAGGAAGTGGTTTCTTATACCGATTTATTTAAATAATTTCACGATGTCTTCGCTTGGAGCTACGAGGAAATGCCAGGGATCGATCCTTCGATCGTTGTGCATGAGATTAAAACTTACCCAGATGTAAAACCTGTTCGAAAGAAACTCGGCCCATTCCATCCTAAGAAGACCATGACTATTAAGGTAGAAGTTGAGAAATGATTGAAATTTGGCTTCATCTATCCTGTCCCTTTGACAGAATGGGTTTCAAATATTGTTCTGGTCACCAAGAGGCAAGGGACCATTCATGTCTGTGTTGATTATAGGGACCTCAATAAGGCTTGTCTGAAAGACAACTACCCTATTCCCTTCATCGACCAGATCATTGATAATTGCGCAAGTAGTGTGATTTTCTCTTTCATGGATGGTTTCTCAGGGTACAACCAGATTGACATTTTACCCGTTGATTAGCATAAGACAACCTTCATCTGCCCATGGGGAAATTTCGCCTATCGGAAACTACCATTTGGCCTAAAAAATGTTGGTGCCACTTTCCAACGAGCCATGTCATATGCTTTCCATGATATCAAAAATATTGCGGAACCTTACCTCGACGATTTACCTGCCCATTCATCCAGTCGATCAGACCATTTTGGTCATCTACGGGCTATTTTTCTTCGATGCCGGTTCTACCGCATTCATTTGAACCCACATAAGTGTATCTTTGCTGTCGAATCATGTCGACTCCTCGGCTTCATTTTTTCTAAGGATAGGATTCGGGTGGATCCCTGAAAAATTAAAGCTATCCTTGCTTTACCTCCACTTAATAATTTGACACAACTCCAAAGTTTGCAGAGGAAAGCAAACTTTCTTCGCTGTTTCATTTGTAACTATGCTGAGATTACCAAAGGATTTATGCGATTGTTGCAGAAAGACACCCCTTTCATCTAGGATGACACTGCTCAACGATATTTTGCTTCTCTTAAGCATGCATTGACCAAAGCACCTTTATTGCATCCTCCGAATTATACGAAGGACTATATCCTTTACTTAGCAGCCTCTACTTCCATTATTGCTATGGTGTTAGTTCAAGAGGAACCTAACGGTGAGGAATGCGTGATATATTATTTGAGCAAAAGTCTATCTGGTCCAAAGCTCCATTATTCACATGTTGAAAAGTTGGCTTTGGCAGCCATCATCGCTGTCCAGAGATTTCATCATTACATTTTTCTATGCACCACCATAGTCATCGTGGAATCTAACCCCACGTATCACATTCTGACACATCAAGTTCTTGGGGGAAAATATTCCAAATGGATCGTCATCCTTCAGGAATTCGATCTCGAGTTTGCTAAGTCCAAAGCTAAAAAATCCTTGGTGTTTTCGGAGCTTATCTGCGACTTTCCCCATGCTGATGAAGATACTAAGCCCAATGATTCTCTCCCCAATGAGACTCTTTTCCTCATCAGTATGTCTTATCCTTGGTATGGAGATATCCTTCTTTATCTCTAGACCCAACATTTTCAACCCGATATCTCTCGTGAACAACGTCGTCGTATTCACCATCATTCTTGCCGCTACCTTATCATCGGTGACACTTTGTATCGTTGTGGTATTGATACTATCCTATGATGATGTTTGAATCATGAAGAGGCTAAATGCGTTCTTAATGACTATCACCTTGGATCTTGTGGCGGTCATCTTTCTGGCATGGCTACATCTCAGAAAATATTACGTGTCACGAACCCACCCTGCTTTGCTGCATCCTATTATTTCCATTGACCCCTTTGCCAAATGGGTCATCGATTTCATGCAGTGTAATCCTACCTCAGCCGGGGGGCACGGTTACATCATAGTCGTCATCGATTACTTAACAAAATGGGATGAGGCTATACCTACCTTTCTGAATGATGGTCGTACTGCAACTCTTTTTTTCTTCAACCACATCATCACTCGCTTTGGTGTTCCACAAGCCATTCTCACTGATCATGGTTCATACTTTCAAAACCAGATGATGAGTGAGTTGCATGCCAAGTTGGGTTTTCTCCATGAGAACTCATCCCTATCCTATCCTCAAGAAAATGGACAAGTTGAAGCCATCAACAAGGTCTTTAAAAACATGATTCAACGTATGATAGGGGAAAACAAGACATCTTGGCATCTACAACTTTTCTCCGCTCTTTGGGCTTACTGTACTTCAGTGAAAATTTCTACTGGATTCATTCCTTTCCAGTTAGCATATGGCATAGAAGTTGTTTTATTGATCGAGTGTGCAATTCCCTCGTTGAAACTCAAAGTAGAACTATTGCCTCAAACTTCTGTCGAAGAAGAAATCTTCTTACACATGACCAGGTTGGATGAAACATGTTGTGATGTCGCTCTCATTAATGAGACGTATCAAAAGCAAATCAAGAATCAATACAACAAATCCATCCACCCTCGTACTTTTGCAGAAGGAGACCTAGTCCTCGTTTATGACCAGGCTCATGATAAGTTAGGGATAGGTAAGTTAGAACCTCTATGGCATGGTCCTTACATCATGAAACATGTTTTACATAGAGATGCCTACGAGCTAGTTGACTATGACGGAATCTCCCTGGGTGAGCCCTGAAACGAGCTTTACCTTAAGAAGTACTATGCATATAACATATAGCATGCGTGCTTTATACACTATTGTATTTTTAGTTTGGTGTGTCTTTTCTGTTTTGTGAGCGAGTTTTTCCTTAGCCGCTTATACTTTGTCTTGTGTTTGCGTGTGCAGATGACATCTTCCTTTCCTATATTTGTCGGGTTTGCGGATGGCGCTAGTTGACACACCTAGAACATTGCTTCTACAGATTGGGTCATTTACCACTTTGACGAGTTGGTGAGTTCAGGAGGTATTTGCTTAGGATCAACAACTAACAACATGGCATAATATCATGCTGTCATCGAAATTTTAACCGAAGCCTCCTCCCTAGGTATATCTCGTATAATCATTAACCTCGACTCTCAACTCGTGGTATGTCAACTTAATCGAATCTATGCTATTCACAGTCCTATCCTACTACGTCTCCACTTACGAGTTCGTCGTCTTGAACGAATGTTTGATTTTATCGAATATAGACACATACCAAGAGGACTTAATACAACTTCGGATTCGTTAACTAATTACATCATGGATTGGTATCTCTCACATAGATGAGGTTTCATAAAGGAAATAAATCATACATCATATGTAAATTAAATGCATCACAAAAAGACATCATTATTTGCAAACATCATTTAGGCACCATAAAAACTCAGATATGTATATATATACGACATGATAGAAAATGTTTGATTACATCAAAAAAGTACATAGAAGGGAAAAATGTTGGGTCCTCGTGCCCATAACATCGTCATAAAGACTATAAAAAAAGATCAGAGACGTCCTAGTCCTCCCGCATCACATTGTTCTCTAAGTAGCACACCATCGCACAGGTTACTCGTCTTAGTAAAGAGTTAATACTCTCAGGGACTCCCACTGTGTGTCTCTGCAAGTGAAAGGGTACATCCTCCCTCTTAAGAGGAGGGACACCCATCGTGAGATCACGGAGGTTTGTCTCCACCTCTCGGATACCCCCTGCCGCTACGTCATGATCTACTACTATATGAGCATCCCCGTGGCACCCCAATGTCGGTATCTCTGTCAGACATGTTTCTCCTCTATCTGCATGATGAAATGATACATCTGTTAGAAACTCTTCTACGTACCCAAAAATATAATATAAGTTTTAAAATAAAAAAACACTTGACAAGATCTTTTTTGGTTTCTTACCTGACGCGTCCCAGTCCACCCCATATGGAAGGACCAGGTCCATGCTCCCCTGGAAATCCACTCCGGCGTATGGGAAGTCTTCTATCATGATCAATTGGCGTCCCAGCCGAGCAAAGAAGTCACCAGTGAACCTGAAATCTATCTCTAATCCTAATCTCGGAGACATGCTAGTCCATCGCTCCATACGTGGTTCTCCCACTAGCCGTACTGCTAATGCAATTTGAGGTTGCATCTGAGGAATGCGTTCTAAGAAGAACAAAACCAAGAATGAACCGTATCTGAATTGCTTATGCTTCCCTGCTCTACATCTCGTAATATGCTCCTTCACATTCTGAAGGAACCCTGCACTCCAGTTAAACAATGTTGGTGCTAGACACTGCAAACCATAGGCCACCTGTGATCTTGAAACTAAGTGAGAGCTAGTACTTCCCACTATAATCATAATGGAAAATAGAATGGATCCAAGGTCTATATCCCTAATGTCTTTTATCGCAATCCTACCTCCCACTAGTCTAGATCCCGGGACATAATGGTTTTCCAAGTACTCATCTACAAGAACAGGAAGTTCCCTATGTCCGGATAAAATAACGTGGGCCCCTCTCTTTGAGAGGCCGGTCAGGAAGTACACATCTTCCAACTTAATGGTAAGAAGTTGCATTCCAATTTGGAACCCCTGTTCTGCAGTGTTCCATAGCTCGATCATATACTCGAGAAGAAGAACCTCTTTCTTCATCTTTTGCATCTTGAAGAACTTGAGGAGACCGTAGTTCCTCAATGCAGCCCTTGATCAGGGACTTTGAAATGCGACCATGTCATCGAGATCATTCTCTCTTTATTTCCACTCGATCATGGATTTTGCCGAATTTACCTACAATCAACAACAAGCAAAAGTCATTAGTCATGCTATTTTGACAATTTTTGGGGCAATTAAAAAACTTAAAAAAAATATTTTATCTAGTTTGGATGCCAACACCCCCTTTACACTCATATCAGGGTGCCAACACTTCTTCAAGAAGCTCACCAAGGTGTTGTCACTTTTCATAACGCCCCCGTTACTCTTTTTGAAGAGCGTTGGTGTTTTTTGGGCATTTTTTGGGCGTTTTTCTTGTGCTTTTCGTGCAACGCCCCTATCACTCCCACATTGGAGCATTGGCGCCATCTTACCAACTTATAGGGGCGTTGAAAAAATCAGGCATCACTCCCCCTAATTTTCTAGAGGAGCACCGAGCCCTTTTGAGCGCTTGTGACATCCCAGGGCATCATTTTTTAAAATCAATTATTACCTAAAAACGAAATATAAACCATGTAAATTGAAGAGAGGAAGAAGAGCACCAACCTGATCCAGACGGTGACATAAATAGATGACCGTAGCTCCAACACCGAACAAAGCAAGTTTCACCCTCCAAAGCTCAATTTCTCCACTGCTACAAATCTTCGCACAAATGAAATGGTAAAAGACATTTTTACCCCATTTTACTATTATAAATTTCATTTTTTCCTAAGACATAGTCATTTTGGATTTTGAAAAATATTTTGGAGGCCTTACTAGTATGTTGGCATGCAGTTTTGACATTATTGATAGGTTTCAGAGCAGTTTTGTTCGATTTTCATCTTGTCACATTAACTAGCATAGTCTTAGTTCGTTCTCACGCTCGGAAAAACATAAGAACACACCGAGTAAACTTTTATCTCTTTTTCAGACTCGCATGGATACACGAAAAAGGAACCCCTGGAGTCGTCTTTAATCTCTTTTCAGACTCTCTAAATGTGAAAATATTTTCGAGTGATCTTGCTTCCTTTCCCACTCATTAAAAGGTTTGAAAGGGTGTCTTTCGAGTGATAATTTATCTCTTTTTCGGCCTCACGAGACTAACATTACGAAAAAGGAAAACACTGGAGTTGTCTTTAAGTCATTTTCAAACTCTCTAAATATGAAAAACCACTGAGTTTACCTTCTCTGGACTCGTTAAACAATCATACATTGAAGGGCCCATACGTGACCGAACCCTTCTTCCAATTCGTTAAATAAAGGAACAAGGACTTACCGAAGGTGAGTTATATCGAGCATGTGTTACCCTCCTCGAGCTCATTAAAGCAAAAAGAGGTACTTGTATATCTAGATGGGGGAAAATTTGAAAGAAGCAAGCCAAGCAGTTTTTGAGAACATTACAAAGAACTCTTACAGTCGCCCTTGAACACAACACTTTGTCTTTGCACACATTTTAATCTGCTGAACCTCTGCACTGAACCAATCCTCTGAGTTTTCTTATTCCTTTGGGTCACCTGATGAAAGTCACCTTATCCATTGCATCATCATGTTTTGTTCCATGTCATGTTTCTACTATTATGCCTCAGTGTTCAAGGGAAGTATTTGCATCGAGATTCAACCATCACAAATTTCCTGTTTCAATACCTGTGTTGGTCCATGTTCATTTGATCCACCAATTTACATCTCTATGTCGGTTTCATGTCGTTGATGGGGGATACATCAAGGCCCTCCTTCGACGAGTCTGTTCCTGTCTACTTCAACACATTATCCGGGAACTAGACTTAGAAACCAGTTAGTACCTTGGGACCTACATGCCTCAATGGCAGGCCTCCTCACGTCCAACAGTGGGTTTACATCATTGACTTTTGATCGGATGATTCCACGGATGTTAAACTTCAGCTCATCCATTCACATTTCGTTGGAATGTACTAGAGTACCTTGGGAATCATTGACAACAATGGTGTTTTACCTCGCGCTTGTTAACGATCTACCTCATTGACCGATAATCAAGTGGTTTCTTCCATGTTAGACATTAGGACATCTATTCACATGGTTATATTCATACTACATAGGGATCAGTAAGAAGACCTTGGGTTGAGTCATCACTCTTATATGTACTTTGCCCAAGTTGCGACGAAGTTTCTTTTGAACATTGACACATATATTGTCACATAGATCCACTTTGTATTGGTCATGGATATGTCTTGTCGTCTCATAGATCCACTATGTATTCTTTGTGGCTACGATCAGTTCAGGTCACAGGAGTATAGATCCACATTGTATCTTTAGTGGCTATACCTTTTTGCCAATATAACTATGGATCCGCAG
The DNA here is from genome assembly GCA_032191745.1 of Picea mariana. Taxonomy (NCBI): domain Eukaryota; kingdom Viridiplantae; phylum Streptophyta; class Pinopsida; order Pinales; family Pinaceae; genus Picea; species Picea mariana. Next base: position 295,746 of record JASDQU010735541.1, on the reverse strand, counting down.
TGTATTTTATGGCGGCCATACCTTGAAAGTATTTATCACTCAAGCATAGGTATGCCTGCATTGGGTTTGAAACATGTCATAATATTTGTTTGATGGTTGTGTGCAACTTATTCCAGGTTCTCTGAGTCCATACCCTTGCTCGAAAAATCTACAAAGTACTTCAGTCATTAGTTCCCATCTTTTAACTTTGCACTTTGGGGGGAAATTTGTTACACATCAAAATTACTCATTACAATGATGGCCTAGTATCGTCATTACCAATGTCACAAGTGTCGCATTTTGGCCGAAAGTGTCTCAAATATCATACTGTCATATTACCTATGTCATGTCTCGAGCAACATTACCAAGAAAACTTAAAAGACACCTCAAAAGATTGGTTTTGAAGAGGAGAAATCATTTGACAAAGAGTACAAGTCTTTTTCCATGGAAAAAACCACTCATATATCAATTTTGGAAAGCGCTCCCCTATACACTATCAGGGAGTGCCAACGCTCTATCCCCTCTTTTGGGAGAGTGTTGCAACACTCTGTGCCCCATTCTGAGGGAGCGTTGGCCCTTTTTGAGTGAATTTTGGACTGTTGAGGAAAATCAGGGAAGAATCACCCTCATCTCTGAAGTTGGTTGGATTCGGATCTGAGGTCAAAGCTTGATATTAGGGAAGATCCATAACTGAAGGAGAAGGATCCTCAACCTATCCCAAGAATATCTTAAGTGGTTAGGCCTATCCAAGCCTATATAAGGAGGCCTCCTCATGGTGAAAAGAGGAGACATTGAAGGCATCAAACTTATGATCTCATAAGGGAGATTTATCATTGATGCATCATCATTTTGTGTGGATTATTTGAGTAAAGGGTTGGAAAAGGAGAGATGGAAGAGGTTGTTGCACCTTCATCAAAGGTCTGTAAGTATTCTCTATTGTTCTCATTAATATACATATGTGTTTGGCCTGTTTCTTTCAAGGTTGTGTTTATTCTACAAGAACTTGTCTCTATTAGATAGATCTGGTTTCAAGCTAATCTTAGTAGAATAGAAAGCTTGTTCTATCTTTGTTTGGTTTGCATGATTTATGGAGGAGATTGGGGATCAAAGCTCAACTTAGACTGTGTGAGGATGAACATCATTAAAAAGGTACACCTTTCTTCCTCTTCTTTATACATTATTTTAGCTAGATTTAAAAGGATGTCAGTGACCAACGTTAGCACCCTTTCTGTCTTGGTCTTAGGATTCTAGAGCCCAAGAGGGAATCCACTTGTCCGCAGGGGGATTTCTCTATAGCACATTGTAATCATTTTTCTCAGACGAATGCACGTAGCAACCACATCTCTTCTCAGAGATAGCTACCACCATTCGAGAAAGCGTTTGTTTTGCAGTTTTATAGTTTCATCATATTTCATTTATTCAATAAAAGATATTTTTCACTAGATATTTGTGTTGTTCTTCATATCTCTGTGTTTATTGTATTCAGTCTGTTAATTAGTTCATTCAACTCCTAAATCTGGATCAACATAGTACACACATTTTTCTATTGATGGAACCAACATAGGTCCAAACACATCATTGTGCACCAATTGTAAAATTCCCTCTTCCCTCGTTGCACTTGAAGACAATCTTACCCGATTATGCTTCCCATATACGCAATGTTCACAAAAATCAAAATCCAGAGAGTAGTTAGACATACCTTCAACCATACCTTTACCATGTAGTAGCCGAAATCCCTTCTCTCCTATACGCCCCAGTCTTTGATACCACAACATAGTCTTTTCTCCATAGACTATAGGAGTTTTTTCTTCTTAGAATCCAATCTCAGGAACAATGGAACTATTACACTCATCACTAATAGTGTTTCCCTATATATTATACAGAGTTTCAATCTGAACTCCCTTCATCAACACCATTGCTCCTCGAACCATCCTGTAGGTTTCTTTCTCAAACACTATTTTTACCTCTGCATTGTCCATTTTTCTTACAGAAATCAAATTTCTGGCCAATCCTGGGATGTGCAGAACACCAAGTAGTGTTATAATCCTTCCATCCATAAGATTCAAATTGAATTTTCCTCGTCCATGATTTTGGTTGTCAAGTCATCACCTAGGAAAAAATCAGCTCCATCATATTTTTCATATTCACAGAACCACTCCTTGTGGGGATTCATATTTTTCAGAAGCACAAATGAAGATCATGAAGCATGGTTGGTTGTGTAATTGGATGTGCTTGAGTCAACCAGCCATGCTTCATGATCTTCATTTGTGCTTGATGAATCCAATTACACAACCCCTCCTTATTCCGAGGAGGTTTTTGCTTATGTGGAAGAAGCATCTTTAGATTCCTTCCCTCTCTCAGCGCTTTTGGATCTACATTGCTTCTTGAAATGCCCTTCTTTTCCACATATCCAACATACCTTTACAAACTTTCCAGGAGATTTAGATCTACCCTTAGATTTAGATCTCCCACTTGAGGACTTAGATATATTTCTTTCATGGGAGCGTCTTGTTGGAAATAATACATCTTTTCTTTGTCCTTCCATGTTCTTCTGTCTCATTTCCTCAGATGATCCAAGAGGATCCAAGAATGCTCATAGAGCTCCAGGAGGATCCAGAACACTCACAGAGGTCCAAAAGGATTCAGAAATTCTCAAAATTCAACCGTCTCAAATTCTCTCGAAAAATTACATAAATGCATAGATCTTGGTGATAGCTTTCCAACGATGCAAAAATTGTCTCAAACGAAGTTTGTATGCAAAAGTTATGGATGGTCAAACCAGGGAAAAGGGAAAATGTCAACAGGTTCAAGGTGACACATGTCACCAATGCAAGGGTGACACATGGCATGACCGTACAGGTCATACAATGCTGATGTAGATGGAAGGTGATGTGGCATGTTTAGTTGGCAAGGTGATGTGGTAGTTCGTACAGTCCAAGTGGGATAATCATTTGTCGACATGTGGAAATAATAGACCAATGAGAGGTTTCCATGTGGCATCCTCCCATTGGCCATTAATGGTTAATGGTTATCAATTTTTTTATGGAAGTCCGGAGGATCGAACCTGTAAGACGCAAGTTGATCTTGTTGAAAAGGGTAAAGTAATCTCTTCTTGGGATAAATTTACTAGAGCCATGAAAAAACAATTCTATCTGTTAGTCTATACTCAATCAATTCTATCTGTTAGCCTATACGCAAACAACAATTATAGAATGACATCATCTAAGGCAGGGTAAAGGCCAAAATATTCATGCATAAACACATGAATTAAAAAATAATGCATTATACTTAGGGATTTCATTGTATACTCGAGAAACTCTTTTAAAGTAGATTGGTGGCATACCCTCATATCTTTGTCACACTATTTTAATGTTTAACCCTAATGACATTCATAAATTGTCCATACAAGCTACACATCTGGAGGCTAGTAAGGGTAAGCATGCAATCGAAGATAAGAATCCATACAAGTTCAAGAAGAAACCGAACGGAAAATGGAAGAGTAAGAAGTTAGCTACATTAAAGCAAGCTGAAGAAATACCTACATATTCCCACTGTAATAAAAGGGGACATGAGGAATCACAGTGTTGGAAGCAGCATCCAGAATTACGATCGAAGAAATTCCAGAATAAAGGGAAGCAAAAGACCGTTGCATCATCTCAACAGGATCTGGGATCTGATTCAGGAAATGAATCCAAGATCATGGAAATAGGAAGCAAAGGTATATCTACTATCAAATCTAATTCTTCAATTCAATCTGCCAAATTGGAAAGTGTCACTGATCAAAAGAAAAGAAGTGAGATTTTCCATGTTAGGTTTATAGTCAAACATACAAAGGTAGATAATTTATTTGATAGTGGATCTCAAGTTAATTTAATATTTGAACCAATTTTCAAGAAGTTGGGTTTGAAGGCGAAACCTCATAAAAAGACATATCCATTAGGTTGGGTGTGTGAAGATGCTAAGTTGCAGGTGACAAAATAGTATAAGATCAAATTTGCAATTACAGGTAAGTTATTTGACGAGGTTGAGTTAGATGTTGTGCCTCTTGACATTTGTGGCATTGTCTTGGGTAGTCCATATCTATTTGACAGAAAGGCCATATTCTATCGTGAATAGAATAAATATCATATTTTCAAGGATGGGGTTGAGTTTATTGTCAGAGTTCATTGAATCAAAACTAATGTTTCTTTAGTGAGCATAGGGAAAATGAAGAGACTCATTAACACAAGTAAATCTTTTGTTCTCATGATAGTGAAACACAAAAATGATATATCAGATGCATTATCAGGATGTGATCTAGATCATAAACAGGAGTTGGTCAAAATCATATTTAATTAAGATGAGTTATTTTAGGAACCTACAAGGTTGCCTCCTAAGAGGGAGGTTGAACATGAAATTTATTTGCAACAGGATGCTCCTCTTCCTAACATTGGTATGTACAGGTCATCAATGATCGAGAATGCAGAGATAAAGAAGCATGTTTAGGAGTTGTTCGATAAAGGATTCATTAGACCAATCTCCTCTCCATGTGGATCTCCTATTGTATTAGTTCTGAAGAAATATGGCATGTGGAGGATGTGTATTAACTCCCAAGCCCTGAACAAGATTACGATAAAGAAATGGTATCCTCTTCCCATAATTGATGACTTGTTGGATCAATTAAATAATGTTTTTTATTTCACTAAGTTGGACTTGAGAAGTAGTTACCATCAGATCAAAATTGCAGAAAGTGACATATGGAAAACCACTTTCAAGAAAAAGCAGGGATTATTTGAATGTTTAGTTATGCCATTTGGTTTATGCAATGCACCTGTGACATTTATGAGGGTAATGAATGATGCATTCATGCCTTACATATATGTTTTTGTCATCATATGCATACTAGATGATATATTGATCTTTAGTCGAAGATGGGAAGATCATATAAAGCATGTCAAGATAGTCTTTGAACTCTTGAAGAAGGAGAATTTGTATGTAAAAATGTTTAAATGTGAGATTGGAAAAACTGCTTTGGTATATTTGGGTTACATTGTAGGGAATGGTCAGCTAAAGATAGATCCTGCAAAAGTATAAGTCATTGTGAAATTGCCCAAACCAACTACTGCCATAGAATTYRAGAGATTCTTAGGAGCAGTACAGTACTGGAGGAAATTCATTGTTAATTTCTCTTGTACAGCAGCTCCTCTGCATGCATCAATGGGTATTAAACATGTATTTCAATGGGGAGGCAAGCAACAKAGAGACTTCAAGACATTGAAGGAAAAAATAAGCAATGCACCAGTTTTGGCTCTACCAGATCTACAATAGCCATTTGAGATTCAAAGCGATGCAAGAAAATATTCCATGGGAGCAATCTTGATGCCACAAGGTAAACCTATATGTTATCATTTCGATACTTTTACTCAAGTTGTGATTAACTATTCAACATATGATAAGGAATTGTATGCATTGGTACAACGTATGAAGAAATGGAAGCATTGCTTAATGGGAAAGGAGACAATAATTCATAGAGATCATCAACCATTACATTATTTGTAGTCACAAACCAAGCTACAACTGTAACGACATTTCAGGTGGATGGGTTTCTCATAGCAGTTTCATCTGGTAATCAAGAATAAGAAAGGTATTCATAATAAAGCTGCAGATATGTTATCAAGACCAGTGATTAATGCATCCACAATACTAAGGTATAATCCTTTATCTCATGAAATTTATTGATCCAGGTGGATATTGGTGGCCACCCACCTTTTCCAACTCGCTCAAAACAATTTTCTGGTAATTTTGGCAATTTACTATTTTTAGCAGTTTTTAACTTCCAGGGCCATTTTGAGGGCCTAAATGGAGGTTTTTTGCGATAGAGATTCTCAATGATAGAAAAAGGCTCTTATTGAGCCCCCAAAATGAATCTTCTCAATGATACCATTACAACAACCTATCGTTCGCCCCAAACAAAGATCGTATGCCAAAGTTACGCCCTCGGGAAGTTGATACACCAAACTACCCAAAATAGGGTCCATAAAACTGTTGGCTTTTCATCTTCTGGGGTTAGGGTTTTGTATTTTATTTATGATAAAAAGGCCTTTGGAGCCTCATTTTAAAATCATCTTCTTGCAAATGTGAGTAGCCATCACATCTCTTCTCAAAGATAAGCTACCACCATTCTAGCGAGTCTTTCACTTTGTATTTTTACAGTCTTTGTACATTTTCGCTCATTAATAGAAAATTGGGTATTAATGTATCTCTGTGTTTATGGTCACATATATGATACATTTATGTTATATTATTGGATATCTGCGATATCTATGTACATTTCTTTATTATATATCCACTCTAATTTCATGCCGAAAATAATTTGGATTAGTGGTATCAGAGCAGGTCGATCTTGATCGTTTTTCAGTGCATGTCCCCGATGAGGTCCGAGTATAGAAAGTTGGGTCTTGAGATTTTCTCTCTTGAAGAAAATCACTCTCACACGCCTAAGAAACCCTCCATGGAGGAAGAAAATAAAAACGACAGAGTAGATGACTCTATTAATTTGTTTCTTGAGAAATCTCTCACGCGACAGAGGGACGAAATGATGGAGAATTTTTACCACATCCTTCAACGCCTGTCGATTACAATAGGTGCATCTTCATCAAGAAAACACTTTGGAGGCACCTCGCCTTTCAAGGTACAAGTTAATTTTGATATTCTCGTATTTGAAGGACAAATAAATGCAGATGCCCTAGACAAATGTTTAAATCTACTAGAAGGTCATTTCTTCGTTCATAATTTCTATAATAGGGAAAATATTACCTTCGCACTCCTTAAGGCTCTCCCCCATGTCAAAAATTGGTGGGAAATTTACTGGGAGAAAATTTCCATAAAGGAGTCTAGAATATATGGGGTCGAGCGCACTTGGGATTTTTTTGTGGATGCGGTAAAGGAACAATATTACCCTGTTGGAAACTATGAGGACCAGTACATGAGATGGACCAAACTTTGGCAAGAGAGGGGACAAGCAGTTTCAGAGTTCACCAATAATTTCCATGTTGATGATTTCATCTATGTGAGACATTCTCCAACTTACAAACCTGTGAGATGTGGATCATTGCAACTATGTGAGACTTTCTCTAGCTTACAAACCTAAGAGAAAGCCCCTAAAGAAGGGTACGTGGTTCCTATCTGAGACATAGTTGGAACATAGAGATGACCTCCTCCATTCAGAGAGTTGAGAAGAAATCAAGATGATTATCCTGTGGAAAAGGTGATCTGCCGAGTTGGACATGCCTGTGGTTGAGCACAAGGTGAACGTGTGAAATCCCAAAGTGTTGGGTGCATCGTCATGAGAACATAAATGAAGATCATGTGTTATCCTCCTCTGAGCAACAGATTTGATGAGAAACTCATATGACTCTCCTATGTGATGCAGTGGGAAAGAAGATATGTTGAGTAGACGTGCATGTGGATAAGCACAGGTGAACGTGTGAAGAATTGGTTATTCTGTGTAATGCAATGAGCCATAGATATGGACATCCCTATGGATGTTCCCCTAGTGGATGAGCACTAGTGGGTGTATCAGATCCCTTGTTATATTGTTCAAGATTCAAACCTTCCTGTAACCCTAATTGTAATGTAAAGGGTATAGGTTGACCCCACCTTAATGTGATTAGTAATTAATGTAAAAGATAATTAATCTGGTTAATATTAATTATGTTATAAGCTAGTGAGGCCAGCCTTGTTGTGCCAACAAACACTTATGTTGACAGGTTTAGGTTAGTATAAGTAAAGGTAAATTCCCCATTGAGGAATCATATCTTTCACATGTGAGTTTGGAAATTTCAACAAGTACACCTTCTTGGGAAAAGTGTGCACCTCTCTTGGGCACTAGTATTCTAGGGTTTGAGAACCATCGTGTGTGCTAGGTATTATTGGTGGTGAAGGTATTTCTCTTGAAGAATATATCAAAGGATTTGGTTGGGTTTTCTTCCCTTGTTTAGAAGGGTTTCCCAGGATACTTCTTGTGTTCTTGTGCATGGTGCTTCTTCTTGTGATCTTGGTTGCTGCAACATTAATGGTTATGGTTAAATGATAAAAATGGAATGAACTGCATGTTTAACCTTTCTTATTGAAAAATCAACATGGTGTCAGAGCATAGGTCTTAAAGAACCCATTGCACAAACAACTTTCAACCATCCTCTCTCTCTTCTGCAGAAACCGTACGACCCTCCTAGGGTTACCAGAAAATCCGTATGAACTTTTCTTCTGGAGGTTTTCGAAACTTGGAACTTGTACATTGGGGCTAAAAATGGCATAGGAGTGTATGGCCTTCTTCAGCGCACCTCCAGCAAGCTTCAGATCAAAATTCTGAGCATTTTGAAATTTTGGCCCTAGGGTTTCTGGGGTTTCGTTAATTTTTGCATAAATTTCAATATTAGGGTTTATGCAACTCATTGAAGGAGGTCTTAAGATCACTAGTGTTATCCTATATTTCAAAAGATTATTTTTGGCAGTCATAAGTCCAACAAAACCTAAAAGTGCTAGCCTAGCCTAGCCATTAGGTTTTCTAGCCCAGTTGATAAAGGGTTGTGAAGAATCTAAAATTACGATGAAAAAAAACTATGATGGAAGATAAGATTGATGGATCAATCAAATTCAAGTTCCTAAAAGACAAGACTTCAAAGGAAGACTTATTGTGGGTGATACAAAAATATGTCACTGTGACATACCTCCTTCATGAACATGTTAAAGGACAGAGATCAGCCATGTTCCATTGGAGAAATTATTTCAGCGCCCTCACGTATGCACTTGTATAAATATTATTTGTATCATTGTCATGAGGTTAATTGCATGATGAAGGAACATTTTTTTGAAGTCTTGGAACCAGAGGGATCTCAGTGCATCCAGAGGAACAACACACTCGAAGTGAATACTCCATGTTTGATTGTTGTAATTGTCATTCCTCTAACCTATATTTCTAAATTTTGCTACATTACAAGTAGGTGTTGTAGCTATGACAACAATCCTTAATTTTTTTTAATTCTAGACATGCACTCATTATTCTCCTTTTGGAGATATTATTGTTTTTGGTTCCTTTTTTTTCTTGTTCCAGACAGGTTAAACAATAACGGAAGATGTTTATCCTTCAGAGGGAGTCGAAACTAATTGATAAAGAGGAAGAATAGAACCATCATTGGGGCAACCAATGAAATAATACAAAATCAGAATCTTTCTATGATTCTATGGGCAGAAGCATGCATGACACATCATATGTTCATAACAAGAGTCTTCATCGGACCTTGAAAAACATAAACTCTCGAAGAAGTATTCACCGGAATGAAGCCTAAGATTGAACACTTCATGATATTTGGGTGCCCAGTGTATTTTCATGTACCCAAAGAGAAGAATTCCAAGCTAGATCCTTTAGAAAGAAAGGATATAGTGAATCTTCAAAGACATTCCAGATCAACATCTCTGGTCAGAGACAGATTGAGACAAGCAGAGATGTTGTCCTTGAAGAAGAGATAGTATTTCAAATATCCAGAGAATATCAGACAGATATTGACAATAATACAATACCTTCTCCCCCTTCAACGGTTCAGAGGGAGACAAACATTATTCCAGTTGATCCAATTGCTCCAGTTGATATGTTCAAAGATATTGCAGTAGGGCATAAAAGGCCTACCTAGAATCACTCTACAAGAGGCAGGGAAACATACAATCCTCCCAAGGAACATCCCGAGAAAGCAAAAGAGATTTTTGAGCTATCCTTTAGTCATGAGCCACTTCATTGATGTTGAGCCTCCTTGCCTTAGAGAAGCAACAGGAAAACAGGTATGGAAAGATGCCATAATAGAAGAATAACAATATATCTTAAAGAATGATGTATAAGATATTATTCAGGGACCAGAAGGGAAGTTTGTGGTAACTTCCAAGTGGATCTATAAGATCAAGCATGCAATTGATGGAAGTGTCGAGAAATACAAAACAAGATCTATAGCTAGAGGTTTCTCACAAACAAAGGGAGTTGTCTATGATGAGACACTTGATCCAGTAAACCTGATACACTTCCATCCATACTACCATCCATGAGTTGGAAACTATATCAGATAGATAGATTCTTGATGAGTTTAGATTTCAACAAGAGTGTTTCTGATCCAAACCTATATTATTACAGTGTAGGTGACGAGAGCCTTATTTTGATGACTTATTTAGAAAGCCTTGTTGTTGGATACAAGTAATCCTTGACTTATGAATTCAAGATGAAGAATCTGAGTACGATGCACTACTTCTTGGGACAAGAAGTATGACAAATGATCGATGAGATTTTCTTGAGTCAAGGAAAATATACAGTGAAAATATTAAAGAAGTTCAGTATGACATAATGCAAAATCCACCGTGATGGATTTAAATAATAATATTGATGATGTTTTGGACGAGACTAATCCACAACTGATTGGATCACTAATGTATCTGGTTAACACCAGACTTGATTCATACCATGCAGTGAATGTGCTTAGTCATTTCATGAGTCAACCGAGACATACTCACTAGACAACAACAAAACATGTATTGAGATATATACGAAGCACAATTAGATATTGCTTGAGATATGCCTCCAGTGAAAACTTGATTTTGCAAGATATGTCGATTCATATTGAGAAGAAATTACAGTGGATCAGAAAATCACATCTAGTTGATGTTCTACCGTGAAGGTTTCCATGGTTTCCTAATGCAGCAGGAAACAAAACTCTGTGGCCTTGAGTACCACAGAGGCAGAGTATATAGCAATAAGTGTGCAAAGAAATGTGGTTTCACAAGCTTCTAACATATTTAATTGACCATGAGATGGATCCTATGATGATAATCAAGAGTCGTGTATAAATCTCCTTGAGAAACCAGTGTTTCCTGATGGATCGAAACATGATGAGATAAAATATCTTTATATCATAAATATGATACAAAGGAAAATTGTACACATGCAATACCTTCCTACACATGAGCAGATTGCAAACATCTTCACGAATCTAACCTAGTGAAGAATTCCTCCCTAGTTGAGAGGGAGTGTTGATGACTCCAACCAAGACAAAATTCAAAGTACATCTTTGTGATACTTGGCATGATGAAGAATGCCTCCCTAGATGAGAGGGAGTGTTGATGATTGCAGCTATGTGAGACATTCTCCAGCTTACAAACCTGTGAGATGTGGATCATTCCAGCTATGTGAGACTTTCTCTAGCTTACAAACCTAAGAGAAAGCCCATAAATAAGGGTACATGGTTCCTATCTGAGACAAAGCTGGAACATAAATATGACCTCCTCCATTCAGAGAGTTGAGAAGAACTCCAGATGATTATCATGTGGGAAAGGCGATTTGCTGAGTTGGACATGCATGTGGCTGAGCACAAGGTGAATGTGTGAAATCCCAAATTGTTGGGTGCATCGTCATGAGAACATAAATGAAGATGATGTATTAGCCTCCTTTGAGCAACAAACTTGACGAGAAACTCCAGATGACTCTCATGTGTGGTGCAGTGGGAAAGAAGATATGTTGAGTGGACGTGCATGTAGACGAGCAAAGGTGAACATGTGAAGAACTTGTTCTTATGTGTAATGCAGTGATCTAGAGATATGGACATCCATATGGATGTGCCCCTAGTTGATGAGCACTAGTGGGTGTATCATATCCCTTGCTAGATTGTTCAAGATTCAAACCTGCCTGTAACCCTAATTGTAATGTAAAGGGTACAGGTCGGACCCACCTTAATGTGATTAGTAATTAATGTAAAAGATAATTAATCTGGTTAATATTAGTTATATTATAAGCTAGTGAGGTCGACCTTGTTGTGCCAATAGACACTTCTGTTGACAGGTTCAGGTTAGTATAAGTAAAGGTAAATTCCCCATTGAGGAATCATATCTTTCACATGTGAGTTTGGAAATTTCAGCAAGTACACCTTCTTGGGAAAAGTGTGCACCTCTCTTGGGTGCTAGTCTTCTAGGGTTTGAGCACCCTCTTGTGTGCTAGGTCTTATTGGTGGTGAAGGTATTTCTCTTGAAGAATATAGAAAAGGATTTGGTTTGGTTTTCTTCCCTTGTTGAGAAGGGTTTCCCAGGATACTTCTTGTGTTATTGTGCATGGTGCTTCTTCTTGTGATCTTGGTTGTTGCAACATTAATGGTTATGGTTAAATGTTAAAAATGGAATGAACTTCATGCTTAACCTTGCTTATTGAAAAATCATCATTCCATACCTTGCACACCAAGCTGGGTATCAAAGACTCCGAACAACATTTGGTTCTAAAATATCATGGGGCTTGTTGATGGGTCTTAAATCACTTGATTCAACAGTAGGAACCAAACCCACCATCGAGGCCCAATTAGACTCTGTAACATTTAAAGATGGAATGGTTCTCCAGATCTTGCGATCTGACCAAATTAACGACGGGCTTTGTGTTTTCTTGTGAAGGCTCTTCCTTCAATTATGACTATTCTCTTCTATATTTTCTCTTGGGTGGGAATGGTATGAGAGATGCAAGCTAGTATAAACCAACTTGACAACAAACAGGATTAAGTTTTAACTACTGAGGAAGAGGTTGAGCTTGGGATAACCCGTTGCTCAAACATGCAGACAATGATTCTATATCACAGGACTAGTACTAATACATCAACCATGTGAGGATCCAATTACTATCTGAGAAACTAATTATCAGAAAGAAAGCACATATGTAATAAGATAATGGCAAGCAAAATAATTCATCTACCATAACCATTCATAACATAATAACACAACGATTCATATTCATCATTAAAGCAAAGAACATCAAAACATTGCACCAGATAACTTGACAACATAATTAATTGCTCTTACTCATTACTAGATCATTCATGAAACATGATAGGAAGTAGTTCTTCTCCAAGTCCAATCACATGCATTTGATGAAAATAGTTTGTCTTTGGTCCAGAAGGACTTCTCAATTCATAGCAGCTTTCAAAATAATTCTTAACAACCAAAAAGAAAGAGTTCTTACAACAACCATCGACCTCTGACTAATTGGTCGATGTCTTTATTCATAATATAAAGTTTAACTGAAATTAACAACTAAGTGCAGTTTAAGAAAATCAAAAATCGCCACGTTGCATCATCTTCTAACAGTTTCTTTAACAATCAACCTGGGATATCTCTTGAAAAGGGTGAGTTCTCTTGTATTCGGACCTACTGATAAACAATTTTCACAATTTTGGGCCCATGGAAATCTGTGTTGTTCCATCGGAGCCGCATATATCCCCCTGATTTCCACTGCACACGCCCGATACTTTGCTAGAGTGGAGTTCAATTGTTGTAGCATGGTTCGGGCTCTGATTGGATGTTTTGCAAATCGTTTCACTTTCCCTAGTCTTGCGTTGGTCACCTTTGTGAGTTTTTCAGTCCATAGCGAATCTTGTTTGGCATGCGAATCAACTATGTCGCTCAGGTCGACGAAGTTGTCAGGGGTACCGAACTCAAGGAGTCCGATATCTTTCATTACTTTATTAATTTTATCTCAGTGCTTCTTGCATCTGATCCACTAATCTTGGATTTCTCGGTGTGGGTCCCGAGATATCTTAGCCCAATACTCGATTGACCTCTTCGTGCGATTAAGACTGCTTTTTCCCACCATTTGAATGCCATGTTCTTCCTTCTCTTAGCCCTGCTGGACTTCCTCAATGTACTCAAGTATTTCTACCACTTGTTGCACCCTTTAATACCATCGCTCCATATCCTTGCATGTCACAAGTGCCATGAGAGTGTCCTCCTGGAGCTCAACTATTTTCACAGTTAAAAGTTGTCTTTCTTTCTTGAATTCATTGTAAACTTCTTTGAGCTCACCTTTCAGGTACACAACGGTTTGCGTGGAGCCTTTATAGTATTAGGCCAAATGACACAAGTGTTTGAGCTCCTTTAGGGCGGAGGCTAGTTCCTTTTCGTCTCTCTTGGATTTATCCAGGGTGGCATCCAAGAGTGCCTTTCCCACGCCAAGAAGTTCAGACGTCCGGGCGTCTGCTGTGTTGATCAAGTTATCCTTTGTAGTAACCAAGATGGAGTGATCCAACGTGATCCTTCTTTTCTTTGCAGTCCTTTGAATGATGGTCTTTCTCTTTTGATCATAAGAGATCGCATAGATATCCTCTACCTCGTCTACCGGATCTGGTATCTGTTGATCACCCCATGTGAGCGTATTTCCCAGGTTGTCGGTGGTGTATACTTGTTCAATATTGGGCCGTGAACTTCCTCGACGTGCCTCGTAGGCCTGGCCTCTACTTGACGCTCGTCGAGGTTTTGATTATTGGACAGAATAAAGATGTTGGGTGCATACTCGTTACTTACTTGCTCGTTGGCCGCAGAACCATTGATTTCCTTTTGCGGGGATTCTTTCTTTGGATCCTCGGGTTCAGGCTTGTCCTTCAGATCTTCTTCAGTCTCCGATGTATTGGGTCCCTTTGTTTCGAGGCCACCTTCGACTTTTGTTTCCTTTTGCGGGACCTCCTTTGTTTGAACTTCGGGCTCCGGGGAAGAAATCTTCTCAGGACCTTTTTCCTCTTGGACATGCACAGGGGTGTCATGAGATGACTTTGGGCTCTCATTGTCACTATATATATTTATAATCTTGCTCAAAGGATTAGGTGCACATGTTCCTACCGACACCCAACCTGTCTTTGGTTGATTCGTTCTACCTTCTAGCGGTCTTTCCGGTGATGTGGTGGATTCTGGGCCATCAGACCCATTGATGTTACCAAGGTTTGTGAAATCGGGGTCGTCTGGCTCCATCAGACCTCCTTCTCAGATATTATTTGGAAGCCTAGGTGTTATGATGAGGTCTAGATTATCCTGCATCCGCTTCATTAGCAGCTGGTCCTGCTGCCACATAATTCCCCCCATCCCCTGTTCAACTTGAACCTTAGGGGAATCCCTGATTTTCACTGTGGATTCCTGATAAACTTATGTCACTCCGATGGCTTCTTGGGGGTCACCCACCGCTTCTCCTGGTTTCGATGCTATCATTCCTTCTCAGGTCCTGAGAATTTCATCTTCAAACTGGTTATGGGCATAAGGCCAATAGGATGATACTTGTGATGCATGTCTTAGGACCAGACCTTTGGGATCGTGCTTGCAAAAACGACTAGTTTGGAATCAGAATTTTAATTGACTTAGCCCTTCTTTCTTAGCATGCACGGTGTATTTGACCATGTAGAAGCCAATATGAAAGCCATAAGGTATGAAGGCCTGCTTCTTGTCCTTTACTAAAGTGGCGTTATAACCTTACAGAATGGTCTGATAGCAAATTTCTCCTAACACTAGTCGATCGGGGACATATATGGGTAACAAATGGGGTGCCCTTGTGGTGCTGAAAACCATGATGTAGGTCTCACGCTCATCTAGATACCAGTGACCTACTTTTAATATAACCTTTTGCTTCATTCAATAGCCTTGGGCACTCTTTCTTGAACAACAAAGAATAAATGCGTGCAATAAATTGGTCACAGATAAGAGAATAGAATTTCTTGTACCTGTTTTCCATAAGATACTGAAGTATACATGGACCGAGAGCTTAGAGGAGTGCTAGTTTAGGTTCATTCCAGAGAAAATGTTCCTTGTGCAGATGACGTCCAACAGATACGAGGCCATGTAGAAGGAGAGGTTTTCTCCCTCTTTCGATGCCTAGGCTTGTCGTATGCAAGTGCTCAGCTGTTTGGAGATGATGGCACCCCAATTGAAGCTTGTGCCTGAAATGGCTACTGTATAAGCTAGAGGCATCCAAGCCTCTGAAAACCGGCAATAATATTTCTCCCCATGCCACCTATAGAGAAGAGCCATCAAGTATATGTATGGTTCCCTTAGATTGGCCATCGGATACCAGTCGGAAGTCCGGTTCATGAATTTTTTGTCTTCCCTCCACCACGATGCCATGATTTTGTTGGTGTCATGTGCTGCATAGAAACTTACAACGAAATCAGTGTTCAACTTTTCTTCCAGCTCCCTGAGCTTGTAGTAACTTTGAAACTTTGATGGCAAGAAAACCCCGACACACTCACCATTATCATCATTAATCAACATTTTTGTGCATCAGTGTGGTCAATGAGCCACTTTAGGAGGTCATTGCAATGAAACATTGGAGTTTGGCTTTCCACCATGTGCAGATACACCCTACAGATATTTAGGAGGGCATCATCATTGAGTCTTCTTGTATCAGGATCGCTATGGGGGGTATACTCGAGGTGTTCTTCCTTCTTGATTTTATTAAACAATTCTTCCTAGTGAGGAAATGTTGTTTTGGTCCCAATGTTTGCCTCTGTGTCTTCGAAGGTTGGGGGCTAGACAAAGACCTTCTTGGTGGTCGTCTTAATGATGGGCACCAGTTTTGGAGCAAATTCTAATTTCCTTGCAACTTCTAGGGAGGAGCCCTCTCCCGCTTCTGGTTCTTGCAGCTTTGGCGCTCTTAGGGATTTCCTGGTGGTGGGTTTCTTCGGAGGCATTGTTCTTGTAATTCTTGCTAAGATTGTTGTTTAATACTCATTGAACCTTGGAGGCATTCTTTGGATTGTTAGCCTTGCTCTTCTGTGTGTTCTGAACTTCTTTCCGTGCAGAATAGGATCATACACAATGACTTTAAAGAATATAACGGGAGAGATCCTATCAGTCGTATCAATCAGTTAATACGAGTAATGAATGTAATTCAAAACAAATTACCGTCGGATCTCTGCAAATAAATTCTAACTGGTTGATGGCGAAGGCGCAGAGGGAGATGCATTGTATCGACAGGCTTAAACGGTCCCTTTTGATTTGTGCACGAAATAGCAACTAATGCATGATCCATGAATTAACTAACATTTTAAATGCATCATACCTAACCTATCTAAGGGATAAAATGTCTCGTCACGTCGCCTCTCTCCGGTGTACAGATTGGGGATCGACTACTATCCTTTTGTATATTTCCGTTGATATACTCCTGGTAAACACTTCTGACGCCGATGGTATCAGGGATTGGCGATCGCGGAAAGTTTAAGTGTGTAGCTTCTTGGTGGGTTATCATCTTCGTAATTTCTTGACACCGAAAATGTTTCGAGGGTCATCGATCGACGATATTATTCGTTTACTCGTGTGACGCTTACTCTTTCATTTTTCTGCCGAAGCCGAACGGATCAGTATTCAGCGATATCTTTAGTGGAGTTTATTCGTGGATACGAGAGACCTCCTTCTGCCGACGCCAGTGAAATTCGATGCTTGGTTTTTTTGAACTTCTTAAGCGATTTTCGTCACTTTTAATCTTTCCCGATGCCGAATTTTCTAAGCGTTTTGGGGAAAACTTTAGACTATCGATTTCTTAAGTAGTTGTTAAGTCCCTTTTAAAGTTAAGATGATTCTTTATATGTTCAAGAATAATTTAAACAATTCAAACACAAAATTATAAAAGATAAGCACATGCAACAATTTCATACTGAAGTGGAAACAGACAGTGCAAAGGATCAAGTGGTACCCAAAAAGTAGAAATGGACATAGAATTTTTAGGATGTGTTAAGTACTCAACAAATGGCAATTCACTGGGTGAAAGTAGAATCTCTGTTCCTCCTTCGAGGTCGGGCTAATACAAAAGTTGATGGAGAATCTTAACTGGTCTTAAATAAGAACATCTTAACCTTTACATTTGAAGTTCTTTGGCTGATGCTTTCGGGTCTGCCTGTGGGGTTTTAACCCTTTTCCTCCTTCATTTCCTTTGACCTTGAGTCATGCCCTCCTTTTACAAAATTTTAGAAAAGTATTCACTGGAATGAAGCCTTTAATTACCTCTACTCACCTGCTTCAGTGTTTCTCTGCTGCCAGCGAGCGCCCATAGCCCCAGCAGAGTCACCCTGAAATCACAGACCTTGCTCCGCTACCAGCGAGTGTCCATAGCCCCGGCGAAGATATCTACACACCCTCTCTTACTGTTCACTCTTTTGATAATATCAATTTTATTTTAGCATGATGCCCATAATGAGTGGGAGAGGAGGATGTCTGTTTATTTGCAAAGTGAGATGGTTAAGGTGGGTCCTTCACTAGCTCCATCTTCTGGGTTCATGTAGTCTTTTCCATCTTTCCTTCTTTCCCTTAAGGTCTTACCGAACCACAAAGTAGACACTTCTGGCATTTCTCCGAAATTGTTCATTTGGTCAGGATAGACAGAGGATTCCTCAAAGTAACCGTAGGTTTTCCAGTGCGTCTTGTGTTTGTAAGTGAGGGATGAGTTAGAAACATAGTTCGCTATGTTGCATGATTTTAAGGCCAACCATTGTTTTGCTGAACACACCTTGAAAAGCATAGAAAACCAGAAAGGAAAGAAAAAAACAAAAGAACATAAAACACACACACACACACACAAATATATATATATATATATATTTATTATTATTATTGGGAGTATTGTTTTAGATCTTGGCCATTTACTGGGAGGGCATCAGGTTCCCCTCTCAGATTCTACAACCGATAAGTGCCTGCCCCAATCTTCTCATCCATCTAGAACGGTCCAAGCCATAGATTTTGAAACTTAGAATGCTTCCCTTTTGGTTCATTTGCCCTGTCCCACTTCAGGACTAGGTTTCCTACTTAAAAGTTATTTTCCTTAGCCTTATGCTTATCGAACCATATTTTCACTATCTATTGGTGAGCTAGGAACTTTGACTTAGCCTTTTCTCTCTCTTCTTCCAGCATGAGCAGAGTGTTGATTCTTTGTTGTATGGCTGACGAAGGTTCCTCGTTGGAATCTTTGGCTAGTTGAAGAGATGGAAGATATAGCCCATTTGGGAGGATGGCTTCTTGCTCGTAGACCAAAAAGTATGGGGAATTCCCTATAGCTTCTTTGGGTGTGACTCTATCATCCCATAGCGAATTATGGAGTAGATTATGCCAATTTCTTTGGTTATCTGCAATTGTCTTCTTTAATATTCTCACCAGGTTCCTATTAGTTTATTCTGCCACACCGTTTCCCTGGGGATAATAATTTGCAGAGTACTTAATTATGATTCCTTTGTCTAGAGAAAACTCCATCAATAGGGTGGGAGAAAAATAAGCTGCATTATCAAAGACCGAAACAGAAGGGACACCAAACCTTGTGATCAACTGTTGTTCTATGAATTGGATTACTACCTTCTCGTTTAGATGAGTCAAAGGAATGGTCTTTGCCCATTTCGTGAAATAGCCGGTGGCAATAAGGATGTACTTGTGTAGTTTTGAAGAGCTAGGTGTAATTTATCCTATGATATCTAACCCCCATTGCTTAAAAGGCCTAGAGACAGTCACAGGTTGGAGTGGAACTGCTGCTCTCTTCTCCTTTCCAGCGCTTATTTGACAAGTATTATAGTTTCTAGTGTAAGTATGAGCATCTTTGAACAAGGTGGGGCAATAATAGCCGACTCTCAAAATCTTATGAGCGGTGGTGTTTCTTGGGAAATGTCCCCCGACGGGGCCATCATGGAGTTCCTTCAGCACTTTGTCTGTGTCTTCATCGAGACATCTTAATAGTACTCTGTCATAATTGATCAGAAAGAGTACCAAATTTATAAGGCGATATTGTGTAGATTTTCCCTTGAGGGCTCTCCTTTCCCTAGGGTTGAGGTTTTCGGGACAAGTCTCGTGATGTAGAAGATAAGTTAAATCCTTATACCAAGAATCTTATCATGGGGAGATGTATGATACTTCGTCACACCATAGTGCCATTTCACTCTCCCATCCGGAATATTCATTTACTTGGTCCTGGGCTTCGGCTACAAGCTTGCATAACCATTGTCCTCTTACTAATTTGGCAGGTTTTATATCTAGACCACATTGTTATAACCCTAATTTTCACCATACATGCTTACCTGGCATCAGGCCATCTCAAATCCCTTCTTTGCCAAAGCACTACTGAACAACTGTTTAAAAAATCACTTTTATAAGGGCCCACACACCCTACTCCATTACTGCACACGTGTACACGCTAGCTGACCTAAAACAACCCGCGTGGACCTACAAAAGCACAAAAAAAGGAAAGTTGCCAATGGAACACACAGATTTGGGTGAGTTAACTGAAACTCCCGACCATGCATGGCTGAGGGTTCGTCCAAATATCTAGCTTCTTCTAGCCTATAAAAGAAGGTTTAGGGGTCCCATTTGGAAGAGGAGAATAAGAGTAAAGAAACTCTACCCAATTACACATTCCCATTGTCCCAATTCTTTAGCCATCCTTGTGCAAAGAGAGATACAAAGCAAAGAAGTTGGAGGACATTTGAAGAGGAGCCCAGAATCAGGATTCACAGAGCAGTGGTCGGTCTAGACATTGAAAGTTGATTCATTAAAGTTAATAATAAAGAAATGCTTTTCCCGTCCCACTATATGAGTTCTTCATAGCTTAGTGAATATATGTTTGAATCTCTAACCCATTAATCTATAGAACAAATGCATGTAGAGTTTGTTGCTTGTTTTGTACGCAGTTCAATCTTGGGAGGATATCTTCTAGCAAGTGATCAAGCGTGAAGAAAGATCAACATCGAATGTCCGGAACAAGGTATGTTCATTTAACCATGTATTTTCTTGAAAGAAATGGGGATTAAGTCAGGGACGACGGTAGAAAGTAGGATTCTTTCGGTCTTATCTGCATGCATAATATAACCCTAAATGCTAGTCCGTAAGGGGGATTTCCCACCACAACAAAATTGGTGACCATACTGGGGAAGTCTCTAGGGTTCCTAGGAATATTTTTGGGTAGTTTTAAAAGACTGGTTTTCTTTCCTATTTTTTGAAGTTTCTGCAAATTCTGAGCTAACAAAGAGTCTGGTCTTCCATACCAGCCATCTCTGTTATTTTCTTGACTATTTTTTTTTAGACCCACAGAGGTACACACGGCCTGCATAAGGTCTGCACGCGTCTACCCGTGCCCTACTGTCTTACAGCCCGCGTGTAAACGCTAGCTGAAGAAGTAACGGTAGCGTGTAGATTCCAGAAAATTTTTGAGGCAGTCATCCTCTTCCCTGTCAGAATCAGTCATTCTCAGGGGTTTTCTGGAACTCTTTCTAAGTCTTGGTTGTTTGCAGTCTCATCTCATATTGGTTTGTTTTTATGAATTTTTTCCTTACATTGTTTTCTTTTTTCTGTTAAAGAGAGTGTCTAAGCCTTCAGGAGATCCTGGTTCTCAATATCAGTGGTCTCTTCCTGGTTTGGATTGTCTGTTTTTATTTGTTTCAGAGTTTTAGAGATACACACGGCTTGTATAAGTACAGCATGCGTGTACACGCTCTCTGGATCTACACGGCTCGCATGCACACGCTTGTTATTGGATTGTCAGTAGTGTGCTTGTGCAGGATAGGTTTTGTTGAGGGTAAGGCAGTCATCCTTTCCCTTGACAAGAGTTATACCTCTCAGGTTTTTGAATCTTTGTCCTAGCAGTTCAGTAGCTTAGGTTTAATCTCAGCCATAGCTTTCTTTTTTCATTTAAAATTTGTCCTTAAAAATTTTCTTTAGGGTTTTTAGACAAGTGTGAGAGTCCTTTTTTGAGTTGCTAGTGTGTGATTTCTTGAAGTGATTCTTTGCGATCTGCGATTAGGCCAGAAATTTTTTCTTGGTTTTTGACTTGTTGATATTTTTCCTTTTTGCTTTGTCATCATTCAAATAAAAAAAAAATTCTTTCATTTTCTTGTTTGGTTGAAAAGTGTTGTTTTGCATTAGTAACCAGGGAAAAGTCTTTGATTTCTTAAGTTCTTGATAGTTTACTTAGATCGTAAGTAGCTCGTAGTCGAGTGAAATCCTACTTTAAGTTTGCTGTTCAAAAGATCTTAGAATTTTTTTATTTTTTTTATAAAAAAAATAAAAATAAAAATGGAAAAGTTGTTGAAAATTTGCGTTAAGTGAAGTTTTTTGTTTCCATCTTTCTGTTCATTTTTACTTTCATCTTTCAAACATCACTAGTTTCACTTTCATACCCTTTGAAATAAGACAATCCATAAAATTAATGCTAAATCTAAAATTCATTAGACTTTTATGTTTGTAGGGTTAACCAACTAGTTCAGGATTAGGGCCTTGGATTAAGTTGGAGAGGAAACTCTTCAAGGCCATTAAAATAAAAAATTGGAGTCTGAGTTAGGGAGTGTCCAAGTCCAGTATCATGAAAGTTATCCGGGACCCCCCTCTAACATAGGGGATAAACATGAGGTCACGTGCGGAAAGGTAGCGAAGATAACCCCTCCAAAGCTGGACCAATCATAGTGGAGAGCACATATAGAGGGATTGTTTTGGGATTTCGTCGATTGCATTTGCCACAGGGCTTCGTGGGTCTCGAATCCATTCAAGGTCCTCAGTTGTCTTCCAGACCATTTCCTTTCGATACCCTTGACAAGTTTCAGGCTTGATACCCTGTTCATTGTGGTCTACCCGACTTTTGACTGTACCCGCCTGGTGACTGTTCGCGTGCTGGCAACTTAGTTGCCTATCTTTTTTTAGGGACATACACAAGTGACTGTGGGGGTATACCGGGGTACCTAGGATATACATCGGGCCACGCTTTATAGAGTATACCCGGAGGGTGCTTCCATGTTCGAGTTGCACTTGCATCAGTAAGTTGCTCTAATGTTGGTTGTTGTAACTGTTCTTCCAATTAATTTAGTGTTTTCTTGTCTTATCTTATAGGGACTTTTTTTAGTGTGTGTTGTTTTTGAACGACTAGAACGCCCTAGAGTGTCTTTGATATTCTCACAAAGTGGAGGATCACGAGCTTCGTCGATCACGAAGGATTCTTGGCCTGTCGCCGGTTACACTGGAGCCACCCCTGCCACCACTAAGGTGAAAGATAGACAAACAAGGGTCTTTTGAAGTGACCGGGTCACAAGAAATTGTGCTCGACCAACATCCAGAGGAATCAACTGGGTCACAAGAAATTGTGCCCAACCAACATCCAGAGGAATCGATCGTTTTAGACCTTGGAGCAAAAGCTTTTGGTCTGGTTGAAACCTCCACCACTAATCTTTCGTCACCCACCATCGTACTGATTCATCCTTATGAGTGCTAGACAATGTCACACACAACAATGGAAACAAATGTTGTTACTCCTTTTGGAAATTCTTCAATTCCCACTATGGTTGTCACCACAGGAGAGTTTCCACCTCCTAACCCACCATCACTGGTCTGAGCCACCATGGTCTCGACCGCCTCTACATCGCACAGTGGTCCGATCCCGTCTCTGGTGGTGGCCACAACCCCTTTCACACCAAGTGTGACAGGCCCTCCATTCTCATACGGGATGCCTAGTTCAGGTACAAGCCCTGTACTTTCCTACTCCACTTCACAGACTTCAGGTTTGGGAGAAGGGAGCTCTAATGATCCTCTGCAAGGACACATGGGGGGCACTCCTACTCCTTTTAATGCTTTCCCTTACAGGGGAGGTCATATACCTCCTTCGTCTCCTTCGCTTGGTGGCACGCATCAACAATCCGCCGGGCCACCTGCACACCATAGTTTATTTGGAGCGGGGATTCAAGGACCACCTTCGCATAATATGTCGGTAGGTTCGACATCATTTTTTTTGTTCGGTGCGTTTGGTAACAACACCTTCTCGTCAGCTACTTTCCCAACTGGGGGCGACCCCAGTTTCAGACAACCTATTCCTATGCAGGGTACTATTCCTGCACAGGGGGCACACCCAGGAACTTCTTCCACAACAGGGCCTTGGAATTCTTGGTAGGGATTAGTTCCCTTGTCAGGAATGTCGATTTGGGGTAATTCTTTTCACAATCAATGGAACCCCAGAAAAAGCACTATGCCTATCCCCACGGGACCGACATGGGCAATCCTTCCCAAATTCCTTCGAATGTAATGCATGCTCAACCATCTATGTCCTATTTTGGATATCAGTCGATGATGTCTCCTCACACACAAAATCTATATGCTGGCCATGGCCATGGTTTTTACTAGAACCCAGGCCAGCAGTCGAACTTTTCCTGGCAACCTGGTGCCAGTCAAACTCCAGGCCCATTTTTCCCAGGTTATCACCAACAACCCAAACTACCCTTCCTGGCAACCTTGCATTTGCCAAACTTGACAAGGTTGTTGAATGACCCTATTTGTCACGATCTGCGTTGGCCTTCTATGCTGACAAATTCACCTTCGGACATCCCAAAGTTCGAAGCCAAGCCTAACGAAGATCCAGGAGATCATGTGACTACCTTCCATCTTTGGTGTTCATCTAACTCGTTGAAAGACGACTCCGTACAATTGTGATTGTTTCAATGTACTCTCACTGGGAGTGCTGCAAAATGGTACATTGAGCTCGATCACTCAAGATACTCTTCCTTCGGTGAACTGGTGATGGCTTTCCTAAACCATTTCCAGTTACCTGTGAGATACGACACTAGCACTGAATTGCTGGTCAATTTCTTAGAAACAAAAGTGGACCATATCTTTGATCACATTTGAGAATGGAGATGCCGAAAGAGTTTAATTAAGGTACCAGTCCCACCATCATTCCTGCTTGAGTGGTTTCTTAAGTCTTTGGTCCCACAGTTGTCCAAAGGCGTTACGACGTAGGGAGTATTTTCCGAAGAAGACGCCATCATGAGAGCTCAACAACTTGAACTATTCTATTCTCAGTCGGGTTTATTATACGAGATCTTGCCAGATGTGCCACGTTCAATACTTGATAACACCAGACAAAGATCTGGACCACATGCCGATGGTATTGTTGGTTCAGCACAAACAAAGCCCGCTGAACAATTGACGAAGCAGTTGCAGCAGTTTTCTATACAACACACAACGGCCAACCAAACTACTGCTTTGGCTGCTCCCCCTACCAAAACATCGGATGTACACATAGTGCAATTGACTAATCCAAAGGCCACCCAACAGCCTAAAGGAAATAAAAAACAACGAAAGAAGGGTAGGGGGGATAAAAAAACTACCGATAATGTTGGCGGGGACAACACTGAGAAACGGAAGGCAAGGTATCCATGCAACTTATGCACAGAAGACCACCCGACTCATTTATGTACTCGGCTTGCAGAAGCCCAAACGTTTGTGATGCAGCAATAGCCTGCTGTGTTAACCAAACCATTTCAACATGGGAAAAATCTAACCCAAGCCTATACAAGCACAAAAGGGCGCAACCAAGGACCCTCTCCGTCTTCGAACAACCCCGCATCTGCGAACATATATATGATGAAGGGTGATGCTTTTATATCGACTAGAGCGCATGACTATAGTAAACCAAGAACTTCTAAGAAGGGCAAAGAAGCCGAACTCCCATCTCTTCCTCTACAGATTGAGAAGACGTTGGGTGAAATAATGACATGCATCCCCAAAGGTGCGTTCAAAAAATCTTCTCACAACCCAAATGCAAGGGCCGCCCAGAACTATTCTGTGGTGGAAGATTTATCACAAACCCCTTGTGCGATGTCTTCTTTGGAGGTCCTCCAAAGCTTCCCTTCCTAGAGGAAATCCTTGTTAACTGCTTTAGGATCTACCGAGACTTGTAATCTGGGTACAATCATGCTRGATACAACCAACCTAAAACCTCGTCTGCCTTACCACGTAGCGTTTCATATAGTAGTGGCTTATCCCATGAAAATTTTTACTTGGAATATCTTCTGCATGGTGGTTGATGAGGGAGCCTCGACATGCATTATGTCATTGACATGTTGGAAGGTCGTTGGCCAAACCGTTTTGTCTCCATCACCTACTCTCCTCATTGCTTTCGACGGTCATTTATTCCGACCACATGGTATCATTCCCTCTTTCCCCATGCAGTTAGGAGGGAATACCGTGTGTGTTGAGGTAGACATAGTCAATGCTCCCCTCGACTATAACCTCTTGTTAGAAAGGAGTTGGACTTATTCCATGCAAGCTGTGGTTGCTACAGTTTTTCGGGTCTTGTTGTTTCCACACGAGGGTCGGATAGTGACCATCAATCAATTGTCTTTCTCCAGACCTGACCCTTCATTGCGGGCATCCATGGTCCCGATGATCGATAATCCTCAACCATGTGTAGTCAACATAGGGGTTGGTTTGTGCCCATATTTGATGGGTACCTTTGATTACCCGCCCCCTCAAGGCGATATCAAGTTTATATCCAATCACCATAAGGTTGAGATTTTTCAAGTTTCGTCGTTCCGCACGACTTGCTTCGACGATCCGTGGATACTTCCTTCCCCATCGGCCACGATGGATGGGACAGGGCACCTGGGCATGTCCATGCCCTTGTCTGCAGCTGAAGTAGCGTACTCTTTAGTCCAACAAGCTTCAGCTAACACTGATCCAACTCCTGCACAAGAGTTTGATCCATTTCTAGAGCCTATTTGGGATTAGGGTTCTCTCGTTGACGTCGATTCGTTAGACTTGGTCTTGCCCTCTGACGAAGCAATAATTGAAGCAATGACTAGTCCAGAAAAACCCTAGGAAGATCTTCATCACAGATCATACTTCCTCCCAGAGTTAAGCCGAATCGAAGCAGGATAACTCACCGTGACTATGACGGGATATCGGTCTTGTCCTATTAATCTCTTAGCTACCCATGAAGTTTATGCTGAGGGTAATATGGCAACCATCGCTGAAACCATACCGATCAATATCTCCCAAAATCCTGGCGTCGTGGAGAATGTTTTTGTCGGAGCTAACTGCTCCCCTAGAGAGATTCAACTCTATACAGATCTTTTTAAAGAATTTTGCGACGTTTTTTCCTGGTCTTATGAGGAAATGCCAGGTATCGATCCAAAAATACTCGAACATGAAATCATAATGTATCCTGATGCCAAGCCTGTTCGGCATAATCTTCATCCAGTTAATCCTAGGAAAACAACAACCATTAAGGTTAATGTGGAAAAATTGCTAAAAGTCGGGTTTATCTATCCTATTCATTTGACCCAATGGGTGTCAAATCCTATGACGGTCAATAAAAAACAAGGCACGATTCGTGTATGTACTGACTTCCATGATTTGAACAAGGCCTATCCCAAAGATAATTTTCCCACACCTTTCATTGACCAGATCATTGATGAATGTGTTGGTTGCGAGGCCTTTTCTTTCATGGACGGTTTTTCGAGATATAATCAAATACAAATCAAATCCGAAGACCAACATAAAATGACATTCATTTGTCCTTGGGGTACATTCACGTATCGTAAGATGCCTTTTGGTCTTCAAAATGCTGGAGAAACCTTTCAGCGGCCCATGTATTTTGCTTTCCATGACGTCAAGCATATAGTCGAGGCTTATTTAGATGATTTAGCATCTCGATCTCGCAAGAGAACGGATCATCCCACACACCTCTGACTTATATTTGAGCGTTGTCGCTACTTCCAGATTCTCTTGAATCCAAACAAGTGTAGCTTTTGCGTAACATCAGGATGATTGTTATGCTTCATAGTGTCAACAATGGGGATCATGGTCAATCCTCTCAAGGTTGNACAATCCTTCAACTTCAGAGTCTACAAGGCAAGGCAAATTTTCTAAGATGCTTTATCGCTAACTACGCCAAGTTCACCAAGGGATTTATGCACCTACTTAAAAAAGACATTCCTTTTTATTGGGACGATGCCGCTCAATGCTCTTTCACCGCATTGAAACATGCGCTCACAGCTGCCCCTCTGCTCCGACCACCTAACTATAACAAGGATTTCTTATTATATCTGGCTGCAACAGAGTCAACCATTGGCATGGTCTTAGTTCAGGAAGATGACTTATTCTCAGAATATGTCATCTATTACCTGAGCCGAGGCCTCGTAGGACTGGAACTCAATTATTCTCATATCGAAAAACTTGTGTTGGCAGCAGTCCATGCTATTCAACGGTTCTGTCATTATGTTTTGTTTCTCAATACCACTGTCATTGCTGTCGTGAATCCATTTCAGTACATGTTGACACGACGGGTAATAGGCGGAAAAATTGGTAGATGGATAGTCATCCTCCAGAAATTTGACTTAGATTTCATTTCAGCGAAGTCCAAAAAGTCACTGGTCTTCGCAGAACTTATTTCGGAACTTCCGGTTGAGTCAGGTGATCTTGTGCCCTAAGAGTCACCTATCAGAGGAGATATGTTTTTGATCACCTCTTCGGACCCCTGGTATGGAGATATACTTATCTATCTCCAGACTTTGAAGTGCCCCACCACTGCTTCTCGTGATGAGCGTCGATGCATACGCCATCAAGCTAAGAATTATCTCATACTCGATGATACATTGTATCAGAGAGGTGTAGACTGCATCCTATGCCGATGTCTCACTCACGATGAAGCAGTTATCGTGCTTAACGATTGCCATACCGAAGCTTGTGGCGGTCATTTGTCTGGATTGGCAACAACCCAAAAGATTCTACGAGCAGGTTACTTCTCGCCGACACTTATCAAAGATTGTATCGAATCGGTCAAGAAGTGCCACCCATGCCAAATCTTCTCTCGAAAGATGAGGGCACATCCTGCTCCCATGTTTCCTGTCATCACAGTTGGTCCCTTCACCAAGTGGGGGATTGATTACACTACATGCAACCCTCCTTCAGCAAGGGGGCACCGCTATATCATCGTAGTTGTATACTACTTCACAAAGTGGGTTGAAGCTATGCCAACGTTTAAAGATGATGGAGAGACTATAGCTCTCTTTTTATTCAACCAGATAATAGCAAGGTTCGATGTCCCAAGGGAGATTGTCACTGACCATGGAAGTCACTTTCAAAACCAGATGATGACCGACATAACGTCAAATCTTGGATTACGGCAAGAACATTCGTCACCCTACTACCCCCAAGAAAATGGTCAGGTGGAAGCTGTGAACAAAACTCTTAAGACCATTCTACAGCGAATGATCAACTCAGCCAAGTCAAATTGGAATTTGATGTTATACTCGACATTATGGGCTTACCGAACATCTATTAAGACTGCAACCTGTTTCTCACCTTTCCAATTCGTTTACGGGCTGGAGGAAGTATTGCGTATCGAATGTCAGATCTCGTCTCTAAAGTTGGCAGTACAGTTATTGCCAGACACTTCTCCACTTGAAGAACGGTTAGTATACCTTGAGCAGCTCAATGAGCAGCGTTGTGATGCAGCCCTGGCCAACGAGGCTCACAAAAATAAGGTCAAGTGTCAGTATGATAGGTCTGTTTGTCCTCGGATTTTCTCTAAAGGCGACCTTGTCCTGGTCTATGACCAAGATAAGGACCCCTTGGGGGCAGGAAAATTCAAACCCATGTGGTTCATACCTTTCATCATAAAAGAGGTTTTAAAAAAGGGCGCTTATCGTCTGGTTGAATTTGAAGGGAATGCTTTGGAAGAGCCTAGAAATGGGCTCTACCTCAAGAAGTATTACTCATAGGCAGGTCACTGTGGGTAACTTTTTGTAACATATGTATAGTCTTTGTACTATTACTTTTTAGTTTCTTTTAGTGTTATGGACGTGTCGTTGATGTTATATTTCGTCACTGTGGCAGATGTCAAGTGATTTCGAGGTGTTCGTCGGGTATGGAGACGGTGCTAGTCAACACATTCAGAGGCTTTCCTCCGCAGCTTGGCTAATCTTTACACCTCAAGGCTAGTTATTATCTTTTGGAGGTATATGCTTAGGTGACACCACAAATAATGTCGTTGAGTATAGTGCAGTTATTGAGTTGCTTTGTGAAGCTTTGTCATTGGGTATCTCTCATCTCTGGGTCTATCTCGACGCTCAACTGGTTGTGTCTCAGTTAAAGAGAGTATATTGGGTTTATGATCCAACTTTACATCGACGATTCCTTAGGGTACGTCTCTTATAATGAAACTTTGATTATATTACATATTTTCATGTTCCTAGGAGATTAAACCAAGTTACAGATACTCTAGCTAATAAAATTTTAGATTGGCATCTTGCACACATATGAAAGAACATTCACATAAACATGTAAATACATTTTTTGCACACGTGATCCATAAGACGCAAAAGACAAAAAAAACCATATATAATATCATAAAGTAACCAGAGTACAAAGATGGACGCAAGCGCTTCAAAAATATGACCAATAGCGAGTCACATGGCTTATGCCCTCAAACAATATATACAAGTAGTGCTCGTGGCATGTAAACTGTCTAGCTAAGGTCAAGGCCTGTGGGACCTGTTATACTGATCCACAGTGTTGGCTAAACGTAAAAACAACCGAACCCATGTCCGTGGTGCCCCCACTACATGACGCTGCATAGATGGTGGCAGGTCCTCAATCTCTACCATAGGGACCATGTGAGTGAGCGCAATAAAGTTCCTCTCGACTCGTCTCAATACCTGCTCAGCCTCCCTGGCTGGAAGATCTCCGGCTATTGCTGGTCCCCCTACGGCGGCAGGTGCGGCCCATGGCCGAGGACGACGCCTGTTCTTCACATAGTCAGTCGGTCGCACTGGTCCCACATATGCACATAACGAGCACATATCCGTCAAATACTCTGGTATAACAAAAAAAATGATATATATAACAAAAACAACATAAAAATTACATATGTTTAACAAAAAAAAAACTACAAAGGTGGAGACTTACCCATCTCCCCTCGCTCCTCACCAGGAGGTACTGGTATCTCAGGGTCTCTCGATAAATCAATCTCGACATAGGGGTAATCCTCTATAACCATGATCTTTCACGACAACCACGCAAAGAAGTCATCGTCCAAGGACTCATTGGTCCTTCCACCACCCTGTCGTGGTAGTAATACTTCCCATCTACACATAGCAGGTAGAGAGGCATGATGTCCTCGTACCGCTACTCGAGGACTAAAACTCAGAACTCTCTCAAAAAAGAATGAGCACAGAATGGTCTCGAACCCGAAGTTCCTCTGTGTCCGCAAATGACAATTTATCAACCGCTTCTTGATCATACACTCAAGAAAATTGGTACTCCAATCAAAAATTTGTGCATTTAAGCACTGGACTGCACAGTTCATCTGTGCACGGGATGCCTGATGTAGAGCCGCAGAACCAATGATTCACCCAATCAGAAACACTATCGCCTGTAGCGATAAGTCAGTGATCTTTCTTATAGGCACCTGCGATCTTGAGCGGTCTATATCATTCGCACAGTATAGACCTATCAATTCCGCTATGCTATGCGGCCCCGAAGGAAAAGTCTGAAAATTGACTAGTTCCCCTCTCCTAGAGAGGCCAGTGAAAAAGTAAATGTCCTCGGTCATGGGCACCAGTGACTACCCCTCTAACATGAATGCCTCTGCATATGGATGCCAGTAGTCAACCAAGGCATTTAGTAGCCTAGGTTGTGCCTGCATTAAAGGACATAGGAAAAACTTGAGTAACCCACATTGCATCAAAGTAGCCACAACATTGGGGTCTTCCCTGACCAACTCACTAACCTCTTCATGCTCTCTTTCTCTCCAGTGGACATACATCCTGCAAAACACCAAGGTTCAGGAGGGTTAACCCTTGCTTTTTAAGCCTTTTTCATTCAATAAGGGGGTCCACGCGGGCTGTAATAGTGACAATCGCATGTACACACATGCAGAGTTTACTCTGCCCGAACATAGACGTGGCCTGTCCTGAGACAACCCACGTGGACCTAGGGCCGACCTTTTAAAGGTCGACGCCCCCCTAAAAAATGAAACCCAATACAAAAATAAAGACTTAAAATGCAAGATAAGAGAGTTTGTACTTACTTGGTCCATACAGAAGTTCGTTTCGTCCATTGTAGCTTCTGGAATCACTGCTTTTGACAAAGGGGGTCTTTTGGCTCCAAAGTCAATTTCCAAATCAACAATAGTGATAATGAGCTACCAAATTCTATTTATAGACTTTTTGGCCTCTTTTTGTCACTTTTTTGGCCTCCCTTATCATTTTATTTAAACCAAAAACCATATAGAGTGATTCAAGAGTTGCATGGGAGGGATATGATCGGGTATCAGGACAATTTTTTGGAGTTTTGGGTAATTTTCGACGGTCCGTGAAATTTTTTTTCCAGGATCAACTTGAACATATAGGTTAGGTTTCTACCCTAACTTTTGTATCTCGTTGTCTTTTTTCTTTGCCATAGGATCGATCCCATCAAGTTGTGACACAGAACCATCATAGCTTCTTTAGAAGTGTCGCGACTTGGTGGTAGAGCTTACCGGAACATGGATGCCCTAGGTAGATCCTAGTTGCATTATGGTATCCATGCTACCTCTAATCACTGTAGGCTCGGGAGTCCTTGTTGTTTTTCTTGATTATGAGTTTGAGCCTCATTTGCATGATTCCTTTTCTCTCTTGACCTCACCCTCAGGACTCCCAAACGATATAACATGTATTCTTTTAAGCCCTTTTCAGACCCTCTAAACATGAAAAGATTGTCGAGCGATATTGTGGCCTTTCACGCTCGTTAAACTGAAATTTGAAGTCACGTATGTTCGGCGGTAGTTTACCCATTTTTTGGTCTAGACGGTCAACTGTACGAACAAAGGTATACTCTATGGAACTTCAGTTCTTTAGAAGAGTACTCTCCGGTATAATTTTAACCCTTTTTCAGGCCCGAGGGACTAAATTTATGAAAAAGGAACCCCCACGGAGTCCATAGTTAATCTCTTTTCAGACTCCCTAAAATAAAAAAGATTGTCGAGTGACCTTATTCTCTCACACTCGTTAAACTGGTCTAGAAGAACATTCCTGATGGAGTCCATAGTTAAGCTTTTTTTAGACTCCTTAAAAATGAAAAAATGGCCGAGTGATCTTGTCTTTCTCACACTCGTTAAAATGGTTTTGAATAGACGTCTTGTCGATGCTAGTTTACCCCTTTTTCGAACTAACTAGATTATCTTCTAAAAAGGTACCCCAATGGAGTCTCCTTTTACTTTTTTTCAGACTCTCTAAATATGAAAAACCACCGAGCTTACCTTCTTTGGGCTCGTTAAACTTACATCGAAGGACGTTACCATTGTGTGTTTTGTTAACCGCGTTTGCATACATTATACGCCAGCCTTGTAGCACTTTGCTTCTGCGTCTTAACACCCTTGGCCCCCAGAGGATTTTTCCCGAGTATCATTATTTTGAACATCAGTCTTTTCCTTGCACCTTGAACTTGTATGTTTGTAACACTTGATCCTCCATTGTAACGTAACATTCCTTTATTCTTTTTTCCAAAATTATTGAAAAAGACAAAAAAATCAAATATACCCCAAAAAGAGGAAGGAAAAAGTATTTTCTTTATTGGCAGCATAATGAGTCGCCCTTGGATAAAGAAAATCTGTCCGTTTTTTCGTCAAACTATGGGATGTAATACGACCTTAGGAAGTTGTTCTCACTACATAGAGTTGTGTCTTCCTCCGTTTGGTTATTCTTCCAAACATATGGAGAGTTTGCGTTGCCTCTTGCTTCGTAAACTTATGATTAATGCCATGTTGCCTAAGTCTCATCATTTATCGTGCTATTGTACAAGGGAAGTTTCTACCAAGCCTGAGTCGACCCCTTTGCAATTTGTCTCTTGTCCTCATACCCGGCCATCCTGAATGTTCAATCAAGTCCTTATTTGAAATCATTGAAGCCTTCAGTCTGATCATCAAGATTATCTAGTCCATGACCGACGATTCATCGAAGACATCTGGGTAGTGAAGTCGTACACTCATATTACACTCCTACCTTGAATTTTGAAGATTTTGAAGTTGTTGCTCAAGCTCTGAAGATCTTATCTCCAGCCATCAAGTTGTATCAGCTTCTAGAAGATGGATACTCTATATGTATATCTTTTTGATTTCGAGTTGTAGCTCTGCTGTGTATTGTTCGTGGCTACATTTTATATAGTTATTTGACATGGATCTACAATGTATTTGATTGGTAGCCATGATTCTATTTTATCCCGAGCATGGGTATGCCCGCCTCGGTGAGACATTTGTTATTTTGCAGATGACGCCTCTCGGTTCCTGGTCCCTGGGATCACTTGTTCGGCACATCAGTAAAGATTGGTAATGTATTTTGGCCATCAGATTCTCTTCTGACCTCACACATTAGGGGGCATCTGTTATAACCCTAATTTGCACCATACATGCTTACCTGGCATCAGGCCATCTCATATCCCTTCTTTGCCAAAGCACTGCTAAACAACTCTTTAAAAAACCTCTTTTATAAGGGCCCACACGCCCTACTCCATTACTGCATGCGTGTACACGCTAGATGACCTAAAACAGTCCGCATGGACCTACAAAAGCATGAAAAAAGGAAAGTTGCCGACGGAACACACAACTTTAGCTAAGTTAACTGAAACTTCCGACCATGCATGGCCGAGAGTTCATCCAAATAACTAGCTTCTTTTAGCCTATAAAAGAAGGGTTAGGGGTCCCATTTGGAAGAGGAGAATAAGAGTAAAGAAACTTTGCCCAATTACACATTCCCATTGTCCCACCCCTTTAGCCATCCTTGTGCAAAGAGAGATACAAAGCAAAGAAGTTGGAGGACATTTGAAGAGGAGCCTAGGATCAAGATTCGCGGAGCAGTGGCCAGTCTTGACATTGTAAGTTGATTCATTAAAGTTAATAATAAAGAAATGTTTTTCCCGTCCCACTATATGAGTTCTTCATAGCTTAGTGAATATATGTTTGAATCTCTAACCCATTAATCTATAACACAAATGCATGTAGAGTTTGTTTCTTATTTTGTACGCAGTTCAGTCTTGGGAGGATAGCTGCTAGCAAGCGATCAAGCATGAAGAAGGATCGACATCGAACGTCCGGAACAAGGTATGTTCGTTTAACCATGTATTTGCTTGAAAGAAATGGGGATTAAGTCTGGGACAACGGTAGAAAGTAGGATTCTTTTAATCTTATCTGCATGCATAATATAACCCTAAATGCTAGTCCATAGGGGGATTTCCCACCACAACACAAATTCCTGGACTACCGCCATCTAGTTCCCTCTTCTTTCCCCCATTTCTTTTTGGGTAAACAAGGATCGGACTGCAGGGTGTGGCACAATCACTTTAGTGTGGTTCTTGAGAATGTAAGACTTGGAATGTTTTACTGCCTTATATACCGCATAGGCCTGTTTATCTATAGTAGGATAGTTGAGATCATCTCCTTGAATATTAGTGCTCATGAAAAACACAGGGGCCTCGTTGTTTTCATCATCCTTCTTAGAAAAAACTGCAGTTAACGATTGGTCGGAGGAGAAAGTATAAAGGGATAATTCTCTATTGAAATCGGGACATCGCAACACCAGGGCCCAGGATATAGTAGCTTTGATATTGTTGAAGGCATCTTTTCGCTCATCATCCCACTTAAATTCAACATCCTTGCAAATCATCTTTTGTAAGGGTTTGATGATTTCTACGAAATCGGGAGTGAAATTTCTCACAAAATTGATTTTCCAGAAAAAGGATTGCATAGCTTTCTTGTTATGGGGCAAGGGAAGTTGAGCTATGGCCTTAATCCTTTTCGGGTCTATGTGAATACCTTCTTGAGATATAATGTGACCTAACATCTTACCTTCCTCGACAACGAAGATAGTTTTCTCAGGGTTTAAGGATATATCGTATTTCCTACACCTTTTGAAAATCTGAGTTAAGTGTTGGATGTGCTCTTCTCTATTCTTCTAATACATTGTTATGTCATCTAGATACACTACCACCCATTTATTTATTAGTCCCCAGAAAGCCACATCCATGGCCCTTTGGAAGGTCACTCCTGCGTTAATTAACCCGAAAGGCATCCGTTTATAAGCGAAGGTTCCCCACTTGGTTCGGAAGGTGGTTTTTAAACGACCTTCCTTTGAAACTAGGACTTGGTTGTAACTTGAGAAACTGTCTAGTAGAGAGAAAATCTCCGAGATAGACACAGTCTGTAGGAGTTGTTCCATCGACGTGACTTGGTAATTTTCCTTTTCTGAAGCTCTGTTGAGGTTCCTAAAATCTATGCATAGGTGGATTTTACCCGACTTTTTTCTCACAAGAACCAGATTTGCTACCCATGCAGAATGTCTAACCTGGAAAATGATCTTTGCATCTAAAAGCTTCTTTAATTCTTGATACATGAGAGGTTCCAAGGATGGGTGATACTTTTATAGCTTATGTTGGAAAGGTTTCACTTTGGGTTTTAACGGGATGGTGTGTTGAAATATGTGGGTATCATACGTTTTCAGATCTCTATAAGACCATGCGAAGACATCTTGGTATTGTCTGAAAAAATTGAGATAAGATTTCCTTTCTTCCTTAGATATAGTCTTGCCAAGATTCACATTCTTTGGGTTCTTTGGGGTCCCAAGATTTATAGTTTCATGCAGGGGACAAGATCTACCGGTATTTGTGTTTTTAGGTCCCTTAAATCACTCTTTCAGATCAAACAGATTTTCCAGATTAGCTATCCCTTTCAGGATTGTGTGAGCCTTTGATTTATCCATAGGTTGTCCTATTCGAGGATCAGTCTTTGTTGATTTCTCTTGGAATACTTCATCGGCAATAGCCAGATATTCAAAATTGTCTTGGTTAGTCAAGAAGTTTATGATATGTTCATCTCCTTCAAAGACTTTCCAATTGAAAATGTTATTAGGTACCGACGGTTGGTAGAGCAGCTCCATAGTGAATCGGGAGGCTTCATAATATTCCAGAGGCGACATCCTGGAAGCAGTTGTGGCCAAGGAGTCAGCGAGAATATTATTCACTCTAGGAATCGTTGGAATATTGAAGGCTTCAAAGTGCTCTATGAACCTATGCACTTCCTACTGATAGTTCTTTAGGTGAGGAGAATTACAATGTATAGTATTTCTTACTTGTCTAACAATAATTTTAGAGTCTCCAAAAACCTTCAATTCTTTGACATTCAAATCTATGGCTTTCTTTAATCCTTGTACTAGAGCTTCTTATTTAGCAGTGTTGTTGGTACATTCGAACTCTAGCCTACAAGACAAGAAATGACATTTACCTTTAGGATCGATGAGGATGCACCCTGCTCCTGACCCTTCTTGATATTTAGATCCATCAAAATATAGGGTCCAAATTTGTGAAAAACAATCACTCTTTTCCTTTCCCTTGTTAATTTCTCGCCCTCCTATCTTTTGTCCTATAATCCCCAACATGGGGTTTTGACAGAAGAGGGTGTCCCCTGTTGGTATCGGTGACATCTCTTTAAAAACCAATTCAGATTTTTGGGTAAGAGGAACATCAGACAAGAGAGGAGAAAAGTTTCTGAAGCAGGAATCGCAGGAATAATTTCCCAATATGGGGAAATCTGTGGATGAGGGTTCATTCGGGGTTTCTAGATCAGTGACCGTATGTTTTAGATATCTCTCTCTATAGATTCTGATCATGTTCTTGTATCCCTTCAGTGGTAGCCAAAGGTGTGCCCAGTCTGTACTAAAGTACCCGTTTATCTTTTCAGACCAATCTCGACTCAGTAATAGCCCATATGCCTCTAGGATATCTACTACAATGATGTCAATCACCTGCACAAACATGGGATGTGTCGATATTATGATCATCAAATATTTGAGTTCTCCTATGACCTTGACCTGGGTTCTGTCTAGTTGAATGACATGTTTATCACTCTTGAGAGGGACAACATTTAATTTTTTGCAAATAGAAAAGGGAATAACGTTGGAAAACGCTCCAGAATCTACCAAATAGTTATGAAGGTTTCTATTAAAGACTTCAAACGTTAAGAGGAATGGTGGGACAAAAGGATTTTCCTTTCTATCTCTCGAACATGTGTTCACAGTTGGTTTGCCCACCAGATCTGTGGAAGACAGATTTCTTTCTAGACCATTACTCACCGTTGGGTTTTCTACTGAGCTCAAAGCTTGTAACAAAAACTCCTTCTGCTGAGGAATATTGCATATGTCCATAACTGATATATCATCCTTTAGCTTCTTCAAATATTTGACCATGTTGTAATCTAGTTTGGGCGATTCCTGGGTAAGAATGCGTATATGGTTTTTACCAAGAGCGAAGGATGTTTTTCGGGCAATCGGGAGTTAACTTACTTTTCGAGGCTTGGGTGGCATCGTTATCTTTCGATCCAGGCGGACCCTTATTGCATGTCTGTACCACCGAAACTTCCATGGTTTTTTCCTGAGACTCAAACAGGTTGTCAAAAGGCATGATCAGGTCGGGGTCCCATATCAGCATGGTTGTATCTCGTGGTGGTTCAATCTCTTCCTGGTCAGCAATATTCATAACCAAACGACTTGGTTGTTCGGTCAGGGAGACTTCATCTAGAAATTGATTGGCCATCAAATTCATGGCATGTACCCATTGAGGGCAGTCTCTTTCAGAGTGGTTTTCCTGATGATAAGTACAGAAAGAATCAGACGCAACATTCCGTAGATCAATATTTAAGTTAGATGGGGGAGGTTCAATTGCTTTGAAAGGCGGGTTTCTTTTAAAGAAAGGCTTATAAGGCCTTTGGCCTAGGTTTCCCTCTCTTGCATTTCTCTTCATGTCTATGATCTTGTTTGATAATTTCTTAACCATGCGTTGTAGATATTCTATATCTCCATTACCCTTGTCAGAAGTCTATTCAGTTGGTTTCCCCGGTGGTCTAGTCAAAAGGAGTCCTCTCCTGGGAGGGGGTTGGGCTTCTTTATTTACTAGGGAGGCTTGGCCTTCTTTACATCCTTTCATCTGAAATTCTTTTTTCTTAGCCTCTTCAAAATTTTCCGCCAGGGCTTGCTTAGCGACTCTTTTTACAAACATAGAAACATAAGCTGTGAGCGCGTTAGCATAAACCTCGATTTGCAACTCCTGAGTTGGTCATGCCATGGGCTGGAATTTGTTTAAGATGGTCGTGAATCTTTGATTGAAATATTTGACCCTTTCCTTCGGACTCATGGTGTCTATGAACAAATCAGCCATCAGAGCTCTTGTAGTAGTTTCCTCTGTAAATTTATCTAGAAAATCTTTTTGGGACTTGGTCCAGCTGGTTATAATAGATCCTACTGGCAGATTAAAATACCATGTGGAAGCTGAATTTTCAAACGTGTAGGGGAAAAGTCTACAGACTACGTCTTCATGTTGAACGTTCATAAGTCTGATCACCAGTATGAACTTCGTGATATGATCTTCAGGTAAACCTGAAGTCTCGGGGTCGTACTTGGGAAGAAACTTCTCTGAGTGCCGGGGAATATTATGTACTCGCCCAGGGATGGCCATGACGTCTCTAGCCAACCAAGGTTGGTTGTTTTGAAGCAGGATTTCCATTTCCTCCTCACAGTCGTTATTACCTTCCATATCTTCAAAATCCGAGTTGAACTCTTCTTCTTCCGAAAGGTCGTCTGGCTCGGAGACATCGTCGGTTGGCATCTCAGGGATAGGATTCAGAGGGTGTTCGATTTCGGTGATCACGAAGTATATCAAGTCTTCTACCGTGTGTACAAAAACGTCAGCAGGAGTATTGACCATCGGTTTGCTTATTTGTTTTATTTGAGGAAGTATCGAAGCTAAGGGAAACTCACCGATCTGTCGGGCGTAGGCTCTTGTGAGTCTTCTAAACTGATTTAATTCCTCGTGAGGAAGAGCGTAAGGTATTTCAGGGAATAATTATTCTTCCTCGAGCTGGGGTGAGTTACCCACTTCAGGAGTACTCAGTGTGTGTGGGTTGTCTTGTGAATGACTAGCCATGCATGTGGGTTGTTATGAATCTGTAAGTTGTTTGAAATGTTATATAAAATATATATTCAACCATTCATTCGCAGGCCCTCCTTCTAGTGCCAATTTTGTTGATGGGTCTTAAATCCCTTGATTCAACAATAGGAACCAAACCTGCCACCGAGGCCCAATTAGACTCTGCAACATTTAAAGATGGAATGGTTCTCCAGATCCTGTGATCCGACCAAATTATCGATGGGCTTTGTGTTTTCTTGTGAAGGCTCTTCCTTCAGTTAGGACTATTCTCTTCTGTATTTTCTCTTGGGTGGGACTAGTATGAGAGATGAAAGCCATTATAAACCAACTCGACAACAAACAGGATTAAGTTTTAATTACTGGGGAAGAGGCTGAGCTTGGGATAACCCGCTACTCAAACATGCAGACAATGATTCTATATCATAGGCCTAGTACTAATACATCAACCATGTGAGCATCCAATTACTGTTTGAGAAACTAATTATCATAAACAAAGCACATATGTAATAAGATAATGGCAAGCAAAATAATTCATCTACCATAACCATTCATCACATAATAACACAACAATTCATCTTCATCATAAAAGCAAAGAACATCAAAACATTGCACCAGATAACTTGACAACACAATTAATTGCTCTTACTCATTACTACATCATTCACGAAACAGGATAGGAAGTAGTTCTTCTCCAAGTCCAATCACATGCATTTGATGAAAATAGTTTGTCTTTGGTCTAGAAGGACTTCTCAATTCATAACAGCTTCAAAATAATTCTTAACAACCAAAAAGAAAGAGTTCTTACAACAACCATCGACCTCTGACTAATTGGTCGATGTATTTATTTATAATATAAATTTTAACTGAAGTTAACGGCTAAGTGCAATTTAAACAAAGAAAAAATTTCCACGTGGTGTCATCTTCTAACAGTTTCTTTAATAGTCAACCTGAGATATCTCTTGAAAAGGGTGAGTTCTCTCGTATTAAGACCAACTGATAAATAGTTCTTCACAAGTTTGGGCCCATGGAAATCTGTGTTCTTCTATCGGAGCCGCATATATCCCCCTGATGTCCACTACACACGCCCGATACTTTGCTAGACTAGATTTCAACTGCTATAGCATGGTTCAGGCTCTGATTAGATGTTCTGAAAATCGTTGCACTTTCCCTGGTCTTGTGTTGGTCACCTTTGTGAGTTCTTCGGTCCATAGAAAATATTGTTTGGCAAAGTTGTCGGGGGTACCGAACTCAGGGAGTCTGATATCTTTCATTACTTTATTAATTTTATCCCAGTAATTCTTGCATCTGATCCACTGCTCTTGGATTTCTCAGTGTGGGTCCCGAGGCATCTTAGCCCAGTACTCTGCTAACCTCTTCATGTGATTAAGACTACTTTTTTCCATCGTTTGATGCCATGTTCTTCCTTGTCTCAGCCCTGTTGGACTGCCTCAATGTACTCGAGTCTTTCTATCACTTGTTGCGCCCTTTCATACCACCACTCCATATCCTTGCATGTCGCGAGTTCCATGAGAGTGTCCTCCTGGAACTCAGCTATTTTTCGCAGTTAACAGTTGTCTTTCTTTCTTGAATTCATTGTAAACTTATTTGAAATCACCTTTTAGGTACATAGCAGTTTGTGTGGCACCTTTATAGTATTCAGCCAGATGACGCAAGTGTTCAAGCTCCTTTAGGGCAGCGGCTAGTTCCTTTTAATCTCTCTCGGCTCTATCCAGGGTGGCACTCGAGAGTGCCTTTCCCACGTCGAGAAGTTCAGACGTCCAGGCATCTGTTGTGTTGATCAAGTTATCCTCTATAGTAACCAAGATGGAGTGATCCAATGTGATTCTTCTTTTCTTTTCAGTCCTTTGAACGATGGCCTTTCTCTTTTGATCGTAAGAGATCACATAGATATCTGCTACCTCGTCTACCAGATCTAGTATCTGTTGATCACCCCATGTGAGCATGTTTCTCAGGATGTCGGTAGTGTATACTTGTTCAAGATTGGGCTCTTGAACTTCCTCGCTGTGCCTCGTAGGCCCGGCCTCTACTTGTTGCTCATCAAGGATTTGAGTATTGGACAGAATAAAGATGTCGGGTACATACTCGTTACTTACTTGCTCGTTGACCGCAGAACCGTTGATTTCCTTTTGCAGGGATTCTTTCTTTGGCTCTTCCAGTTCGGGCTTGTCCTTCAGATCTGCTTCGGTCTCTGATGTATTGGGTCCCTTTGTTTCGAGGCCACTTTCGGCTTCTGTTTCCTTTTGCAGAACCTCCTTTTTTTGAACTTCAGGCTCCGGGGAAGAAATCTTCTTAGGACCTTTTTCCTCTTGGACACACACAGGGGTGTAGTGAGATGACTCCGGGCTCTCATTGTCACTATATATATTTATAAGCTTGCTCAAAGGATTAGGCACGCGTGTTCCTACCGACACCCGGTTTGTCTCTGGTTGAGTTGTCCCGCCTGCCGGCGGTCTTGTTGGTGATGCAGTCGATTCTGGGCCATCCGACCCATTGATGTTACCAAGGTTTGTGAAATTGGGGTCGCCTGGCTCCCTCAGATCTCCTTCCCAGATATCAGTTGGAAGCCTAGGTGTTATGATGAGGTCTGGATTATCCTGCATCCACTTCATTAGCAGTTGGGCCTGCTACCACATAAGTCCCCCAATCCCCTGTTCAAATTGAACCTCGAGGGAATCCCTGATTTGTACTGGGGATTCCTAATAAATGTTTGTCTCTCCGATGGCTTCTTGGGGGTCACCCACCGCTTCGTCGGGTTTCAATGCTATCATCCCTTCTCCGGTCCTGAGAATTTCGTGAGTTGTTTTCTCCACGGACGTCGCTTGCTCCTCCCAACTCATTTCCTTGAACTGGGTTGTTCTAGGATCAACCATCCTTACCACCACCTCATTCTAGTCTTGAGCGTTTTTGGTGAAAAATTCATCTTCAAACTGGTCATGGGCATAAGGCCAATAGAATGATACCTGTGATGCATGTTTTAGGACCAGACCTTTGGGATCGTGCTTGCGAAAATGACCATTTTGGAATCAGAATTCCAATTGACTTATCCATTCTTGCTTAGCATGCACGATGTCTTTGACCATGTAGAAGCCAATATGAAACCCATAAGTTATGAAGGACCACTTCTTTTCCTTTATTAAAGTGGCATTATAACCTTACAGAATGGTCTGATAGCAAATTTCTCCAAACACTAGTCGACCGGGGACATATATGGGTAACAAATGGGGTGCCCCTATGGCACCAGAAACCCTAATGTAGGTCTCACGCTCATCTAGATATCAGTGACCTACTTTTGATATAACCTTTTTTGCTTCATCTGACAGCCTTGGGCACTCTTTCTTGAACAAAAAAGAATAAATGCGTGCAATAAACTGGTTGCAGATAAGAGAATAGGATTTCTTGTACCTGTTTTCCCATGAGATGTTGAAGTATACATGAACCGGGAGCTCAGAGGAGTGTCGGTTTAGGTTCATTCCAGAGAAAACGTTCATGGTGTAGATGACATCCAACAAATACAAGGCCATGTAGAAGGAGAGGGTTTCTCCCTCTTTCGGCGCCTGGGATTGTCATATGCAAGTGCTTAGCTATTTAGAGATGATGGCACCCCAATTGATGCTCATGCATGAAATAGATACCGTATAAGCTAGAGGCATCCAAGCCTCTGAAAACCGGGAGCAATCTTTCTCCCCATGCAAACTACAGAGAAGAGCCATCAGGTATATGTATGGTTCCCTTATATTGGTCGTCGGATACCAACCGGAAGTCCGTTTCGTGAATTTTTTGTCTTCCCTCCACCACGATGCCATGATTTTTCTGGTGTCATGTGCTGCATAGAAACTTACAACGAAATCAATGTTCATCTTTTCTTTCTTCTCCCTAAGCTTGTAGTAACTCTGAACCTATGATGGCAAGAAAACCCCGATGCACTCATCGTTATCGTCATTAATCAAACATTTTTGTGCATCGGTGTGGTCAATGAGCCACTTTAGGAGCTCAATGAAAGGAAACACCGGAGTCCAACTTGCCACCATGTGTAGATATGCCCTATGGATATTTGGGAGGACATCATCATCGAGTCTTCTTGTATTAGGATAGTTGTGTGGGGTATACTCGAGGGGTTCTTCCTTATTGATTTTCTTAAACAATTCTTCCCAGTGAGGGAATGTTGTTTTGGTCCCAATGTTCGCCTATGTGTCTCCGAAGGCTGAGGGCTAGACGAAGACCTTCTTGGTGTTTGTCTTAATGATGGGCACCGGTTTTGGAGTGAATTCTAATTGCCTTGCAACTGTTGGGGAGGATCCCTCTCCCGCTTTTGGTTCTTGCAGCTTTGCAGCTCTTGGGGATTTCTTGGTGGTGGATTTCTTCGAAGGCATTGTTCATGTAATGCTTGCTAAGATTGTTGTTTAATACTCATTGAACCTTGGAAGACTTCTCTGGATTGTTATCATTTCTCTTATGTGTGTTCTAAACTCCTTGCCGCGCATAATAGGATCATACACAATGACTTAAAAGAATATAATGAGAGAGATCCTATCAGTCGTATCAATCAGTTAATACGAGTAATGAATGTAATTCAAAAGAAAATACCATTGGATATCTGCAAATAAATTCTAACTAGTTGACGGTGGAGGCGCGGAGGGATATGAATTGTATCAGCAGGTTTAAACGGTCCCTTTTGATTTGTGCACGAAATAGAAACTAATGCACGATCCAAGAATTAACTAATATTTTAAATGCATCATACCTAACCTATCTAAGGGCTAAAACGTCTCATCACGTCACGTCTCTCCGATGTATAGATCGGGGATCGACTACTATCCTTGTGTATATTTCCATTGATAGACTCTTGGTAAACACTTCTGGCACCGATGGTATCAGGGATCTATGATCACAGAAATTTTAAGTGCTTAGCTTCTTGGCGGGTTATCATCTTCATAATTTCTCGACGTCGAAAATGTTTCAGGGGTCGTCGATCGACAATATTATTCCTTTACTCGCGCAACGCTTAATATTTCATTTTTCTGTCGAAGCCGAATGGATCGGTCTTCGGCGATATCTTTAGTGGAGTTTATTCGTGGAGATGAGAGACCTCCTTCTACAGACGCCGGTGAAATTCGGTGCTTGGTTGTTTTGAACTTCTCAAGCGATTTTCGTCACTTTTAATCTTTCCCGATGCCGAATTTTCTAAGCGTGTTGGGGAAAAATTTAGACTGTCGATTTATTAAGTAGTTGTTAAATCCCTTTTAAAGTTAAGATGATTCTTTATATGTTCAAGAAGACTTTAAACAATTCAAACATGAAATCATAAAAGATAA
Organism: Picea mariana; assembly: GCA_032191745.1. Classification (NCBI taxonomy): domain Eukaryota; kingdom Viridiplantae; phylum Streptophyta; class Pinopsida; order Pinales; family Pinaceae; genus Picea; species Picea mariana. The sequence continues at coordinate 250,897 of JASDQU010735541.1, read as the reverse complement.
GCACAGGTAATAGTTTCATATTGAAGTGGAAACAGACAGTGCAAAGGATCAAGTGGTACCCAAAAAGTAGAAATGGACATAGAATTTTTAGGGTGTGTTGAGTACTCAATAGGGATCTACACAGATACATCCAAATTGAAATGGATTTTCCATACATCTCATCACTCGATGCTACTTATCGATATGTTGTTAAAATCGAGCAGAAATATAAGCACCAGAACAAATGGGAGTTTAGGTCTGAAAATACACAACAACCAAAATATGATAAATAATGCCCTAACAAATAGTCTCCTGAAAACCAGTCCAAGCCACAGGAAAAGAAGGGTAATGGAAATACGAAGGAGGACACTAGAAAATGGTGTTATTTCCACAAAATCCCCTGGCACAACACCGATGAATGTCGCTCAAAACAGTCATTGGTGGCCGAGATCAAAGATAAGGAGCTGAACCCTGATTCAGAATCTAATTCAGAAGATACTGGTAGAAGAAATATCATCAACGCAGACCCCACTGCTATTTTCATGACCACAACAATTCAACTAGAAGAACCAACAGATCCTGAAGAGGGGGAGTGCCTTTTTCATTCACAGATGTGGGTGAAGGGAACCCCGCTACATTTTATTTTTGTTAATGGAAGCCAAAAGAACCTCATCTCATCATAGGTCATCAAACAATTGGGATTGTTGAAAACACCACACTTGCATCCATACAAAATTGGGTGGCTTCGCCAGGGACGAGATCTTCGTGTCAATGAGCAGTGTCGATTGTCATACGGAATCTAGCCCTTCAAGGACGAGGTATTATGTGATTTTTCCCCAATGGATGTATGTGATGTTCTCTTGGGCCAGCCATATATGTGTAAGCGCCATGCTATTTATGAGTCTCGACCTTGTAGTGTCATTTTTACTCTGGGGGGTCATCTCTATAGGATACCAGAGGTAATTCTGAATATTTTCCCACCTAAACAGTGTCGCAAGGTAGTATCTCATACTAAAAAATTCATGGGGGCTCATCTCTATAGGATACCAGAGGTAATTTTGAATATCGTCCCACTTAAATAGTGCCATAAGGTAGTATCTCATACTACAAACTTCAGCTTCTTCACAGTCTGTTCAAAGCGTGAACAGAAGAACACCACTGCAGCCTCAGTCCAAGCACCTTCTATCCAACGGAAGCAGGTCTAAAAGATTGTAACAAAGTGTAAAGATTCCTTCTGCACATAGACATCTCATATATCCAGAATGGTTAAAAAGTTCCAACCCTTCCAGCCATGGATTCGTGACAACCTTCAAAAATCTAAGCAGTACAACTTCTCCAACAAGGAAAGCAGCTCATCAAGATGCAAATTCAGCAAACTCTTTTCCCTCTCCCTCGGGCACTCAACATAATGGATACCATTGCTTACTAAGGAGGGAGGATTGATCCAGGTGGATATCGGTGTCCACCCGCCTTTTCCAACTCGCTCAAAACAATTTTATGGCAATTTTGGCAATTTAATATTTTTAGCAGTTTTTAACTTACGGGGCCATTTTGAGGGCCTAAATGAAGGTTTTTCAGGATCACTCTTCTCAATGATATCCAAAGGCTCTTATTGAGACCCAAACTGAATCTCCTCGATGATACCTTTCCAACGAGATATCGTGCGCCCCAAATGGAGAGCGTATGCCAAAGTTACGCCCCTGGGAAGTTGATACACCAAACTACCCAAAAAAGGGTCCACAAAATTGTTGGCTTTTCATCTTCCAGGGTTAGGGTTTTGGATTTTATTTATGATAAAAATGCCTTTGGAGCCTCATTGTAAAATCATGTTCTTGTAAATGTGAGTATCCATCACATCTCTTCTCAAAGATAAGCTACCACCATTCTAGCGAGTCTTTCACTCTGTATTTTTACAGTCTTTGTACAGTTTCGGTCATTAATAGAAAATTGTGTATTATTGTATCTCTGTGTTTATGCCTTCATCTCTGATACATTTATGTTATATTATTGGATATCCACGATATCTCTGTACATTTCTTTATTATATCTCCGCTCTCATTTCGTGCCGAAAATAATCTGGATCAGCTATACTGAAGAATATGCTAAGGACGATGATTTTAAAGAAGTGTAGGATGCATTAACTCATGAAAATCAGCCTTCAGATTATTATATGCATGATAATTTGTTATATCATCTTAGAAAGCTTTGTATACCCAAGGATGAAAGAGTAAATGTAATTAGAGAAGCTCATACATCTCTCATTTCTAGTCATTTTGGGGTTGGTAAGACAGTAGCATAGTTGCATAGATATTGTTATTGGCCTCGAATGAATGAGTCGATTCCCAAGTATATAAAAGGGTGTGTTATGTGTACCACAAGAAATCCTAGCAACAAAAGGTTGGGATTATATGTGCCACTCCCAGTGACTTCTCAGCCATGGAAAAGTATCTCCATGGATTTTGTAGGGGGTTTGTCGATCTCCAGGAAAGGTTATGATTATTTATATGTCATTGTGGATAGATTCAGTAAGATGTGTATTCTAAATTCATGCAAGAAACATGTCACAACTAAATAGACAACACATATGTTATTTTCTAATGTTCGGGTTCATTTTGGGTTTCCTACATATATTATATCAGATCAAGACTCTTGCTTTTTGGGAAATTTTTGGTCTCATTTATGGTAGCTCATGGACACTAAGTTAAAGAAGACCACCACTTTTCATCTGCAAACAAATGGACAGACATAGGTGGTACATCTAATTCGAGGATTGCATCAAGCATCCTAAGTTGTGGGATGAGCAGTTTCCTTATGTACATCATGCCTATAATCATGCCACACACTCTTCTACTCTGAAAAATCCTTTTGAAGTATGTTTGGGGTATTTTCCTAAATAACCAATGGAAATTTATTTTGGAGAAGAAAGAAAAGAGGATGCATAGGATGATACAGATAAAGCTAAATTTTTTATACAGAACATCCAGCAGGTACATCAAATAGTATAGGAACAGTTGGAGAAATTCTGAGCCAAATACAAGGCTGGGCATGATAGACATCGAGTTGATCATCAGTTCGAAGTCAGTGATAAAGTATGGTTACATATAAGCAAAGATAGAATGAAGGGTGAAGGTAAAAAGATAAGACCAATCTAATATGGTCCATTCAAGATATTGGAGAATATTGGTACTAATGCCTTTCGTTTAAATCTACCATCCTACATGCAAATGTATTCAGTGATAAATGTTGAGGATTTGAAGCTTTATGAGCCTCGTAAGATTATTGATGAAGATGAAAGTATTCAAGTTCCAACAGTTAATGATTTTTCTCCAGAATATTTAGATGAGCTACATGAAGATGTTATTCTTGATAGAAGGATCAATAATTCATAGCGAAGTGATGTAGAATATCTTCAAGTTGGTCTTAAATGTTAAGAACCAAATATCAATATAGCAGAGAAAAACCTCAAAAAAAGTACTCAACGCCTTGAAAAAGACAAATAATAAGCCTCTTCAAGGGGGCAACCTCCTTTTGCCCCACTTAAATGTTCAAGTACAAGATGATTCAAAATGAAAATGTCTCCTTGGTATATATAGGAGACTAGCAGGTATAATTACAACTAATGGCCTAAAGCTGATTTAAATAAAATAACATTACTAATATAATATGCCCCAATTAAGGGGTAATGAGCCAATATTAGGGCTTAACATGCCCCTCTCCTTGAGAAAAGTGTTGTCCACAACGCTTGGGTAACTATGGATGCTTCTGTATAAAAGACTCATCTTCCCAAGTGGAATCTTCAGCCGATAGTTTCCTCCATTTAATGAGATACTCTGAAATGGATCTATTCCTCAGTTGGCGAATTCTTGTGTCATTGATTGCTTCAGGCTCCAATATGATTTTCCTTCCTCGTCAAGTTCTGGCAATATAGTTTGAACTGGGATCTTGTCACCTATAACCTTCTTTAAGCATGAAACATGGAAAACTGGGTGTACTCGTGAAGATGCAAGCAACTCCAATTTGTATGCCATAGTACCAATATTTTGCAACACCTTATAAGGGCCATAGTACTTTGGTGATAATTTAT
>JASDQU010735541.1:197630-246734 GCA_032191745.1 Picea mariana | reverse complement strand
TGGGCGTAAGGGTATCTATATGGCCTGATGTTATGAGGAACACTCCCAGGAATTAGGTGAATTTCATGATCATGATTTCGAGTGGGTGGAAGACCTTTGGGAATATCTTCAAATACTTTGGAATGCTTATCAATGATTTTTTGGAGATCTCGAGGAATAGATGGCTTAGATGTTTGAACATCTAGTGAGCATAGTTGTGCAATAATGCCTTGATTCCCCTTTTTCAATAATTTTGTCATGCCATTAGAGCTTATCACCTTACTGGATTTCCCTGTGATACCTCTTAACTCAATTTCTTTTCCTTCCAATGAAAATTTCATGAAAAGTTCTTGAAAATTAAAATCCACTGTTCCTAATGATTCTAACCATTGGATTCCTAGTACAACATATGCACCACCCATGGGTATAGCAATCATTGGACTATTCATTACATATTCCCCCATAGTGAGATTGATCTTATTGAATTTTCATGAGCAATTAATAGTTCCTCCATCTGCAATCATTAGTTGAAACTTTGGCACTGGATATACACAGCAATTAAGAGCTTTGGCTAATTTATAGTGAATGAAATTATGAGTACTGCCAGAATCAATTAGGAATATTACCTTTTTCTTTTTGATGTATCCTTCGATCTTGAGGGTTTGAGGAGTGCTAATTCCAGCCAATGCATTACATGATATCGTGGGAGTCAACTCTTCAGACGAAATTGCTTCTACGTTTTCATCTTGAGATGGTTCTTGTTCTTCTTCTTCTTCCTCTTCACAATCTATGTAGAATAAATTCTTCTCACCACACTTATGTCCCTTACTGTACTTGTTGTCACAATTAAAGCATAAACCTTTTGCTTTTCTTTCCTCCAATTGTTGAGGTGTCAACGTGTTTTAGAAGAAGGAGCATTGTTCTCTCTATAGATGTTAGGATTAGTACTTCTATTAGCCATAGCCATATTTTTACTTTCAACATTTCTTGCCACCTTAAATGCATTCTCCAATGATTTGGGTTCCCAAAGGCGAACCTCATGTTGAATGTTATCCTTTAAAGTTCCTATGAATACATCAATCAAGTGCTCATATGGAATAGCGGTTACCTTTATATTCAATCTTTGGAAGTTCTCAATGTGCTCGGTAATTGAACCCTTTTGCTTGAGATTTATCAATTGGCTAAAGAAGGTATTGTTCCTTGTATCCTCATAGTGTGCTATCATTTCTTCCGTGAAAATTGTCCAAGTGACGAGTGATTTGCGAGAACAAAGCCATCGATACCATACAAATTGATTAGGTTCTAAATATAAAGAAGCAATTCGTACCTTTTTTGTATGTGGCACATTATGTAGATCAAAGAATTGTTCCATATGAATTATCCATGTGATTGGTTCATTGCCATCAAACTTCCTCACATCGATCTTAGGAACGTGGTTGGTCTTCAACCCAAAGTCGGAGTTTCTCAATTCTTGATTCACCTTCTTTGTGTCCTCATCATGAATTTCATGGGATTCATTTTCACTTTCAGGTGTCTTCTCTGTTATGAAATTTTTCAATACTTCCATGATCTCCTCTTTTAAACCATCCATCTTTGCCTCCAAATTAGCTTCCATCTCTTGTAATTCATCTTTTGTTACTATATTCTTTTGTAGATCATTTTTGTCCTTACGCATTTCTTCACCTTCATCAAGAGTCCAAGTAGGATTGTATGGAGGCTTATCTGGTGTAGAAGTTCCCTTTTAGGGTGGCATGTTGGCCAAGTATCACTTTTGAACCTTGATTTTGAGGTGGTTCTGCTAGACAATCTTTATTCTATTGTATCTCCCAAGTTTCAGCCCTTCTGGGTATGAAAATTTCTTTTATGTATTTCTCTGATATTTCTTCTCTGCAATGCCACAGGTCTAATCAAAATTGGATGTGCCAAGTGGAATTTACAGTAACTTCCCCACAACTTGTCGATTTTTGGCCTTTCCAGGAGATCTCACTTGTATAGCGTTCCCCACACAAAATAATTGATATAAAATTATGAAACTCGTACCAGAAATACTACAAACTGTTCACGATCCAATGAAATCATCCCCACTCAATTTGAATACTCTAGGAAGAATTTATGATTGTTTTACCTAGAACACCTTATTGAGACTAGTCAATAGGACTAGTCAGATACCCTATCTTACACATGGTGTAACTACAAATTTAAGATGATCCAGAAGCTAAAAATTTTACCACATATACCTTACTAATTTATGTGAATGTCCTCCGAATTTCAAGGTCTGAAACGTTACATAAAAAAAATTATAGCGAAAATTCTGCAATGACTCAGTTCAGGATGATTCTAGAACCTTATCTTGTACAGGTTGTATCTACAAAAGTATAAGGCCTCAGGAGCTGAAATTTGTACCCAACGTACCTTGATCCGTCTGCTAAATATCCTCCAAGTTGTTCCTTCTGAAACGTTGTAGAAAAAAAGTTATAGCGAAAATTCCAAGGTGTCTCAGATGTAGCAGCGAAACCCCAAGACCTTGAGCTTTGATACCATATGTTAAGAACCAAATATCAATATAGCATAGAAAAACCTCAAAAAAAGTACTCAACACCTTGAAAAGGAGATAATTTCATATAATAATCCTCTTCGAGGGGGAAACCTCCTTTTACCCCACTTAAATGTTCAAGTATAAGATGATTCAAAATGAAAATGTCTCCTTGGTATATATAGGAGACTAGGAGGTATAATTACAACTAATGGCCTAAAGCTAACATAAATAAAATAACATTACTAATATAATGTGCCCCAATTAAGGGTTAATGAGACAATATTAGGGCTTAACATTAAAGGAGTAAAACCAAGCAAAGAAAAGTGGATTGAGATTGGGAAGGTGAGAAATATTTACCCTCACTTAGTTGTTGAGTAATCAAAGATTTTGGTGGTCCAAAAGGCTTCCAATAGGGAGGAATGATCCAGGAGGATCCAGGAACGCTCACAGAGGTCTGGGAGAATCTGGAATGCTCATAGAGGTACAGGAGAATCTGAAACGCTCATAGAGGTTCAAAAGGATTCAAAAATGATAAAAAATTGATAATCTCAAATGCTCTAAAAATTGACATCAATGCGTAGAGCTCAGAGATATCTTTCCAACAATGCAAAAATCGCCTCAAATGGAGTTTGTATGCAAAATTTATGGATGGTCAAAGTTTGGGTCAAACTAGGGCAAAGGGAAAAAGTCAACAGGGTCAAGGTGACATGTGTCACCACTGCAAGGGTGACACGTGGCATGACCATATAGGTTATATAGTGTTGATGCGGTAGGCAAGTGACATGGCATGTCCAGTTGGCAAGGTGATGTGGCAATTTGTACAGTCCAAGTGGGCTACTTGTTTGTCAACATATGGCAAGAATAGACMGAAGAGAGGTTGCCATGTGGCATCCTCCCATTGGTCATTAATGGTTAATGGTAATGAAAATTTTTATGGGAGTCCAKAGGATCGAACCCGTGATTCCCAAAGACCTTACCCAAGCCCTTCACCAATACGCCATCACATTGTTTCTTAACCTTATGTGTGGTGAATTATATTTAAGGTTGATCAAAGGTGTGGTTAGCGGAAAAAAGGGCCAAGGGCCCAAGCCCTCGACCCATATCAGATGCAATGYAAATTGACCAATACCATATCCCGCAGGGGCCTAATGAAATATTTATAACGATATAAGAAATCAATCAATGGATATTTAAATGAAGCGACAACAAAGGAGGGGATCACGGAGGTTTGAACCTGCGACCTCTGCCAATAGAGTGCCATGCCTTAACCATTGCGCCAAAGGCACCTCTTGTTAATTAATTCCCACTAACTAATACTTAACGCTTACCTAAGTTTGCAGACATGAGGTTAAGGGGACCACGCTCTTTTTAATGGCACATAGACTGAGGCCAAGGACACACAAATGAAGTACATTGTCTCGAAGTTCGTGTTTGAAGGTAATTAGACTTGGAGGATGCACCGTAATGCATGCCATGTGGTTCCGACACAGAATTTTATGAACTTTATACTCATTTTTATCAAAATTTCGCAAGGAATTCGATGGCATACTCTGTTTCTGAGTTTGAGCAATGCAGATAAAGGTCATTGTAAAACACAAGCATTTGAGCATTAATAAAAAGGTTTCTATTGGAAGTGGACCCAAAGACGTAGCCCAAATTGGGTGAAGTCCATTATCAAATTTGTGCATATGATTTCAATATTGTTGTTCTATTTACGCTCAGTTATTTGCAAGTTATTCATCTTTAAAGTGTGTTTGAATAGATAAGTTAATTCACATGTAAATTGCAAATAGTCAAGTGATCATTTTTATTTCAAAGATCAAGTAGATGTTATTATGTTTTAAAAATTAATAAGCATCTAAGGATTTTTTTGATCATCCAACAACACGGATGAGACCACATCATTGAAACTTAAAATAGTTGTATTACTACCTATGGCCACAACCAGACTATTGCACGAGTCTGGTAAAGAACACAATAAATTGATGCACTTATCTTCATCTGAAATTTTAATATCAACAGATAATAACTGACTTACCATAGTATTGAAGGCATTCATATGCTCTGTCATTGAGCCTCCATCTTTCATCCTCAGGTTATACAACTTCTTACGTAGGAACAATTTGTTTATCAGGGACTTAGACTGATACAAAGTCCCCAAATTATCCCATGATTCCTTGGTTGTAGCTTCCCCTGACACATTCATCAATATTGAATCTGAGAGACACAACCGAATTGTGCTCTTCGCCTTTTGATCCAACTTTTTTCGGTCTTCCACTGACATTCCTGTAGCTGCAGTACCTAGATCCACATCAATCCATTGATCTTTGTCCACCAACAAATCTTCCATCTTGAGCTTCCACAACTCAAAAAATTTCCCATTAAATTTCTCAATCTCTATTTTTGAACTGCTTTCCATTTATTTTAACCTGAAAAATCAATACCGCAGCTCTCCCATTGTAACAAGGCTTATCACAGACCCGAGCCAAACCCCTAACCACAAAAGCGTTCCCCTGAAGCTAATAATTGCTCTGATACCAAATGTAGATTTTAACCTTGTACAAATAATTACTGCAAACAAATTATTAATAAAACAAAAAAAGATACAATGGCACACACGCACATACACACACACACATTACACAGATTTTTACCATGGAAACCCAAACCGAGAAAACCAACATCCTCTTTAGAGCTGCACCTCTAATAGTCTATTCATTATATTCATTTTTACAATATGATATACATATAGGATCCTGCAACATCCAAAACCCCTAATCCATTGACCTGGATTAGTCAACAACCCTAATTCCTTAACCGAAATTAGAAAACCATCAGCAAAAACCATGTGCCAAAAAACCACAAAAAATGGACAAAAAAAAATATATTTGGGGCTCCTGCCCTTGAACCCCCGCAACCCTCCTAGTTGTGGGGGTTCTAAACACCCCCATACCCCCTTTTCTCCCATATCAATGTACAATACATGGGATCAACTTTTCAAAGAATATAACACACACCCAACATAAAGGGTCTCATCTCATACTCAATTGGGATAGAAATACTCTATCCACTCTTTCCAAGTCCACCACTAGTATAAGCCATCTGAGACAACAATCGAGACCCAATACTTCTAGTATGTTTTCCAAATTCAAGAGAAACCAGTTCATTAGTAGCCAATAAAGTCGGAGAAGAAGGCACATCATCAATATTGTTCTTTTTCAAACATGTCACTACTATAAATATCATCAGAAACATCTTGAGAAGCATCATCATCATCAATAGGCCATTGAGAAAGACTTTTAACCTTCTTTTCCAAAGCATCAAGTAACTATTGCTTATTACTGTAGTAATTCACGAGATCTTGACAAACCTCTGCATTGAATTCATCTAGATTATTGATACAAAATGTATAGCTCTTAACAAAGTCATCATACTTCTTAAAAACAAAGGTTTGTAATTACTACTGCAATCTTTCAACTTACCTTCAGTTCTTCTTAAATCAGTGACTTTTAGAACTAGGCCCTAATTAAGGTTACGCAAGTCCTTGATAGTCTCATCCTTCTTATCCACTCAAGAAAGAACATATTCAAACTTCAATTTCTGATACTTGTCAAAGAAACCCATGGGGGGAGATAAGGCACTCTAAAAATGTGAATATAATGGATAAAATGCATAGTATGTAAGTGAGGCACACGAAATACGAATGCCCTATGAAACAAATCTTCTCCAACAATAACAATAGGACTTCACCAATTACTCTGCAAATCAATTTGGAAAATATCAAACCAATACCAATTCTACATGATTATTTTCTCTCATGTTTAAAACCTAAACAAAACAACACATATAATTACAAAAATAGTCTCCCATTCTTAAAACAACACTTATAATTACAAAAATTGTCTCCAATGCTTAATACAAATATAGCCCAGCAAAATAAAATTAACCTTAGTGATTACTACCAACAAACCAAGTCTGTCAATCAGCCAACCAAAGGCCTTTCAAAATCCAAGAAGATATGTATTCCACACTTCATCGTTTTAATAAAAAATAAATCACCTACGACGGTGTTTAACAAAAATGGGAACAAATATATATAAATATTTCAAACTTGTATGTATTTCAGTGGAGTTAGTAATACAACAAAAAAATTTTGATCCAAACAATAGAAACCCAAATCTAGAAAACCAACAAACTCTTTAGAACCACACCTTTAATGATCTATTCATTATATTCATTGTTTACAATACAATTAACCTTAGTGTATTTCAACAGTCCTATGGCCCACGATGCACGTTGAGTGAAAAATTATATTCTACACAAACTTTAAAGTTTAGAGCCACCAAGCAAACTGTTGAAGACATGCATTAGATTAAAGATCAAACAACAAGAGGCCATAACCGAATTGGCAGAATTGTCTGTATTTCAACAATGTTAGGGCTCACGATGCACGTTGAGTGCAAAAGTAGTGCACCATGCATTAAATATCATGTCTTCTATTCCATGACCTTCTTTTCAACCCGAGTATGATATCAGACTCTTCGATCTGATAGAGCTATTCGCTCTGTATTTTCTTTGTGTGATAGTTTTCTTGTATAAAGCCTTTTGTGTGTCCTATAAAGAATCCAGTGCTGTATCAAGAGTCTCGGGCTGTTTAAAGGCACAGTTCCACTCTTGCGACACATTTGAGTCTGTATCAGTAGTCTCGGGTTGTTTAAAGGCACAGTTTCCACTACTGCGACCTCCTGAAAGATTTTCTAGTTTCTGCCTAAGCAGTCGGCCAGGAGCCTGTCTAATCTTCTTTCGAGAAGACATAAGACTAAACGCCCTTCTTTTCTGTGCAGAAATAGTACTATCTACCTCCATGGATTCTAGGTCAGTATCGTTCAGAGAAGTTAAAAATGTTGAAGAATCAAGTACCTCTGGATCTGACCCTGTAAATAGTCTTGAGTCAATGTTTTCCTTAAATAGGACTCAGAATATAAACCATGCAAGTATAGAAGTTGAAATCAATCCCCAAGCTGCATGGAAATTACCTCCAATATCTCCTAGTAAAGTATATCAAGACCTAAATATGTTCCATCTGAAAGTCATGACTAGAGTTATTGTCAAAGAATCTGTAAGTACGATACAACAGAATAGTGATGTGACTCAAACAATTTCCCTATTAAATCCAAAAGAAATTCAAAAAGAAGCCAAGAAACATGGAACAAACTTCTTGCATTTTGGATGTATCAGAATCGGAATAAATGCACTTCTCCATAAAGGAATAGATGCTTATGTGCTCTGCACAGTAAGAGATCTAACTCATAATAAGTTTACCGATTCTTTGATAGGTGGAATTGTTGCCCCTCTATCTAATGGACCAGTCTATTTTGACTGTTATCCAAATTTCTCTGTATATACTTTCGATGAAAATCTTGCAGATATCCTAAAATTACAGATCAAGACAACAGGATTTGATATGTGTTCTACTCGAACAAATATAGTTGTCCAAGCTAGAGGATGTTTTAGACATACAAATACCATGTTTCCAGCTGTCTTACATACCCCCAGCAAAGAATCCCAGGCAAGTACTCTAGTTATAACAGACCCCCTGAATCAAAAAATGGAACATTTCACTATAAGATGGGAAAACCTTTCTTTTCCTACTGACTGGGTCATTGATACTCCAAAAGTACCTATACCAAGATCCATTACTTCTGCCCAAATAAAGGAGACACCAAACTCTGCAGTAATTTCTTTTCCCCAAAGAAATCTTTCTAAATCAACTTCTTGTAAAATACCTCCTCCCATATCTTCTTCTTCTTCATTTTGTTTACATCCCTCACTGCAAGCTTTAGCCAACCAAGTGGGAAAATTTCCTTTTGCAGTAAAATGTTTTGATTGTGGAGATTTGATTACCCTGTCTACTCTTTCTGCATTTGAAGAAAATGAAAGAGTACAATTTGAGCATTCAAATCATAATCCCAGAACTAATTTACCTCCACCAAACTCCACTGCAAAAGACCAATGTCCACACCCCCAATGTTTTGACATCCCTTTTCCCCATGATTCTCATATTTTAGTTATCCAAGATAACTATGATACAGAAATAAACTTGAGAAAAGAAGCCTACATCCCCAGAGATATGAGAAGACCATCTACTACAGAAATCAAAAAAATTATGTCTCTTTTCAAAGGATGTAGAAAAGAATTTTTAAAAATAGAATGGATGAAAGAAATGTTGAATTGGGATTTATTTACTCATCTAGAAGCAAGAGAATTTGCCAGAAGAACTTCAAATGAGGAAAAGGTTAGACTAGCCCAAAATTGGAAAGGTTTTATGGAAAAGGAGAATATTTATATATCCTTCTTTGAATGGAACAAAAGGAAAAATTTCCAAAACCATTCATGGGATTTGATTCCTCAAAAAGCTAGTCTTATGAGTTGTCCAGTACAGTCTCTTTCTATATCTGACTTAGGAAGAGAAATTAATAAAATCAAGAAGTCTATGGCAAACCCTTCAGAACAAAAGAAAGAAGAAAAAGATGAAAATCTTCAAGTCCAACATCAGAAATATCATGTCTTGATTGAGTCGAAAATCCAAGATTTGCATTTCAAATTGAATACATTGATTGATACTGGGTTAGATTTGAACATGCTAAATAAGAATGTTATTCATGTATCTCTTTGGGAAAAAACCCAGGCTATGGTTGTGGGATTAGGTAATATCCCAAATGATATTTCATTTCAGATACCAGAAGCAATTCTCTGTTTCCAAGATTTCTGCCTAAAACTAAAATTTCTTCTAGCAGACATCCCTGTTGCCTGCATTCTTGGGACTCTTTTTCTTGCAGCAGTCTCACCCCATGGCTCAACCATGGTGACTCCAGGAAAACCAGGCTACTTTATTACAATCCCGGGTAGTAAAATAATCAAACTTCCATTTGTATCTACTCCGAGGATTTCAGATGCTGTATAGGTAAATCTTAGAAAAGTTGAAAAAATAAAGGAGATGAAAGGATTTCAGGCAGAAATCAGAACTAGAGACCAATTGAAAAGACCAGACATCCAAGAAAAAATTCTCCTACTGAAAGAAGAATTTATTAATTCAGTATGTTCAGAAAATCCTACTKCTTTCTGGAAACAGAAGAAACATGAAGTTTTTCTTCCTTACAGAGAAGATTATCAAGGGAAGCCTTGTAAGAGTAGAGCTATACCAATGAATGTTGAGTATCAGAGGCTATGTATGGAATAAATTGAGGGTTTKCTCAAAAAGGAACTTATCAGAAAATCTACTAGTCCTTGGAATTGCTATGGGTTCTATGTAAATAAACACTCAAAACAAATTAGAGGAGTTCCTAGGCTAGTAGTGAATTACAAACCCCTCAACAAAGTTTTAGCAGATGATACATATCCCATTCCAAATAAAATCAGTCTTGTTACTAGAATTGCAGGAGCAAAGATCTTTTCAAAGTTTGATTTAAAGTCAGGATTCTGGCAAGTAGCAATTAATGAAAAAGATAAATTTAAAATTGCTTTTAATGTCCCTGTCGGACATTATGAATGGAATGTTATGCCCTTTGGACTAAAGAATGCCCCTGCAAAATTTCAGAGGGTTATGGATGATACTCTTAAGCCATACTTTGACTGGCTTATTGTGTATATAGATGATATTCTTGTCTTTTCCTCATCTATAGATCAGCATTTTAAACATCTAAAGAAGCTCCTGCAGGTTATCAGGCAAGCTGGCCTAGTTTTATCCAAGAAAAAGATTGAATTATTTCAGACTCAGATCAAGTTTCTTGGGCATACTATTGATAATGGCCAGATTACTCTGCAAACTCATGCTGTTGAATTTGCAGATAAACTTCCAGATAAGATTCTTGATAAGACACAGCTACAGAGGTTTTTGGGAAGTTTAAATTATATCAGCCATTTTTATAAAAAATGTGCACAAGATAGAAAACTTCTCAATGATAGATTAAAGAAAGAACCAAGCCCCTGGACAGAGGTACATACTCAAGCTGTGAGAAACATTAAAGCCAAGGTAAAAAATATTCCAATCTTACATATCTTTGATGATAATCTTCCAAAGATTGTAGAGACTGATGGCAGTAATATTGGCTGGGGGGCAGTATTGAAACAAGTAAGAGAGAAAGGCAAAGAAGAGGTTATTCAATTTGCCTCTGGTTTATGGCAAGCAGCTGAAAAAAATTATTCTGCACTAGACAAAGAAATTAAAGCATCTTTGAATGCCATACATAAATTTGAAATATATTTGATTTATAAAAAGTTTCTCCTAAGGACTGATGCTGCTGCTATGAATAAGGTCCTTAATAAAGAATTGAAAAATCCCAGAGATTCTAAATTTGCAAGATGGCAGGCCCTTTTCAGCAATTTTGATTTTTCTATAGAGCATATTAAAGGGGCAAATAATTCTATTCCAGATTTCTTAAGTAGAGAACATCTGCAGAATCTTTGTTTAATAATCTCTGTGCAGCTCAGAGAAGGATCTGAACAAGTGGTAAATACTCTTGATTCTCTAAGCTGGGATTCTTATATAGAAAATTGGGTACCTAGATGGGAGTTAAGAAGCACAAAAATCCTTTCAAGAACAACTCCAGTTTCATACTCGAGTTTAGTTCCTGAAGTTAGAGGAAGAAGAGTATCAAATATCTTGGGTCCCATAGTTACTCAAGTTAATGAAAGAGCATCTCAAGCACAACATGCTCTAACAAATCTTTTTCATGATATAACATTAATATGGGATATGAGAAATAATGAAGGAAATAATCAGCAGTATTTTTGTTTAGACAGACCCAGGTTATTATTTCATTGGCCTGAAAGGAATCCTGATATCATCTTCCCAGAAACAAGCCTAACTTATCATAATTACAGAAACTTGTGGTGGGAATTTGTTCAAAAAGAAGATATCTTAATCATGGTCAAATTTGGAAGTGTTAATTCTGCAACTGCAGGAAGACCGCCAATATGGATTGCAGACTGGTGGAAGGACTTTGGTCTAAATAAAGGGGCAATAGATCCCCATATCTTAAGATCTTTTGTTTCCCTCTCTACTGTCCAAGATCTCTACTTCCAAGGGCCTAATGATGGAGAAATCCTGCGAATGTTCATCCTCAATCATTTCCAATGGGGTATCAAATCAAAAACTATTCTCCAAGTCATAAATGGAATACCTTTCATAGCTCGGAAAATCTATACCAAGATTTGGGATACTCTATATTATCCTGAAAGATTTTCCAGTTTTATTGAAAATGATTAAAAGATGTTTTGGTTTCCGTGGGTTTGCACATCAAACTCCACTGTGTAATAATTCATGTCTAAATGGTCGACAATGGTGCCATTCGGGTTCCGTGGGTTGCCGTCATTAAACTTCACTTTGTATAGTATAGTCATAGTCATGTCAATAGTGTAGTCTTATCAAATAATGAGAATCTTGGAAACTCGGAGCACTTCTCCGACTTTTGGTGCGGAATTGACCCACATTTCCAAGATGCTCTACTGTTTATCATGTAATACTTTTCTTTATGTCATATATGCTTGTACTCTGGTCAGGGAATCTTGCACGATCACCTCGTCAGATTTACTATTCCCGATTAATTTCGGTGAATATAAAATAAAATAATGATTTGGTCAGAGATTCCTGCGAGAATGCATCTGCCGAATCCCAAAAAGTAAGATTGAGTGGTAGACATAAAGGACCACCTGTCTATTCGGGTCTTGTCTTCATGGTGACTCCTCCCTCCCGAATTTTTATAAAGGAAGATGAGGAGTTCATTATTTGCATTCGCATTTTGAGAGTTTAGGAGTCCGAGTCTCTAAGCTTCCCTTCTGTCTGAAGCTTTGTGTCTTTCTGTCTGTAAGTCGAGCGAAGAGCATCCTGCTCTGAGTCTGTAATCTGTGCATCTGGCACAAAGATTGTAATACCTGAGTATTTTCTCTGATTAATATAATATCAAGTCTTCCGCATATGTGTTTAAATCTCCGAAGTTTATTTATTGTCTCTCTATTATGCGCACATTGTGATTTCATTTATTTGCCTATATCTGCAACCGTTGTTCCTTGGTACTGTCTGATAGAGTTCGCTCATCCAGTTAGTAAGGTTCGCTGGTATTTTGGTGTAAAGCGTCTGTCGAGCAGTGGTAGTAAGTCCCGCTAAGGCAAGGAGGTCGCGAAAGGGCAGTGGTAGCTACAGAGATTCGCTAAAAACCGGCTATAGGGTTCAAATAGAACTGCAAGAGCCCGATGGACTTTGGGTGGTGGGGTTCATAGTTCGGGCAGAGTAAAGTGGTTAACCCGACGATATTGGTCCTGACGGGAGTAGCAGAGACTAGAAGACCAGATGGTGAGAGGAGATTGCGCATGAGACAAGAGATTATAGAGTCAAGCTTCATTCTCTGACAGAGGAGGCCCCTGACAAAGCTGTTCGTTTGGAGCAGTTTTACAAATGGGAAGAACTGCCCACGCATGGTGACATATTTGCAAATAAATACACTCCAGAACATGCACCTAAAAAAAATCCATTCAACAATGAATGGATCTATTCACACAGGAATGGATGTATAGAAAATGAGCTCTGGCTTCATCCATGACAGTGATGTACCCAAGGATTCCCTTGCTCACTTCACAAACTGAAGCTAAAAACATACTTGAAACAACAAGAGACCAATCTGAACAAATGCTTATTCTCCTTGTAATCTCTTTCACAAGTCGATACTCCACATAAACCATCAATTAATAGCAACCAATATCATATATGGATAGGGTTCATGCTTGCCATCTAAATTTTCAACAAACATGAGTATGCCTGCAATCTAAAGTTGCAACAAATAATAGTTGAAACTTTAGATTGCAGGCATACTCAACCGAAACCATCAATTAATAGCAACCAGTATCATATATGGATAGGGTTTATGCTTTCCATCTGAAGTTTCAACAAACAAAAATAGCTTAAACATGCCTGCGATCTGAAGTTGCAACAAATAAGAGTAGCTGAAACATGCCTAGAAACTCAAAACCGAGCAATCATCACATCGGTGATACCATGTTAGAGTGTTGCATTGTTTGCAAATCTTAGAGCTTCCACCCAATGTTGGAACATATCTAAACCAATATCCAAGTAGAAACCCTGCAAGGCCCAATCTTTTTCACGCATTATACACTAGTGCAGTGTGCTATAAGGTGTATTATTTTTCAAATCATATAATAAGAAGATAACAAACCAACTGAAAATTCATATGTGGCTTTGATATTTATTCATGCTCTAGATATTTCGACATTAAGACTCTTAAGGAGAATTTGTCCAATAATTCAATGATGCAAATAAACATGTTTTCCATCATTTCCACGAGGGTTTCAAACCTGCTTTGATACCGTGATACCGTGTTAGGAGTTCAAGAGCCCAAGGTAACTTAGTGGAATGGGTGTTTAGAAACACCTTTAAACAATGAAGCACACCTTGTAAGAAGATGTCAAAGAGCACAATGTGTCTAATGTGTGTGAGGTTAGAGCCTAACCAATAGATATGTTTGGAGTTTACCCGTGAGACCCCAAAGGGTGGAACCACAATAACCAGTAAGGTGCTTAACCATAAATGAAGTGGTCCCAAAACTCCAACAAACCCCTCAAGTTGGGTTTATGTTAAATATTCTCACATTTACAACAAAGCAAGATAAAATATTGCTAGCAATGACAAAACAATATGGTTCTCGGATGGATGTATAAAGAGCACAAGAGGTATGACTTTCAGGTGTGGATTGACCAAAAAGGGGTGCAATTTGTAGATATGGATGAGACTCTAGATTATGACAGGGTCCAAAGGCTTGGATCTTCAACATTCATATATTACTCTATAAGAGTGCATTTATTAGAGGAAATTTTAGATTGTGTCAAACTATAAATTGTAGATAGGTTAAAATTTTCATCTAACATTGACTCTCGTTTAATGGAAAATAGTTTAACAAAAGGATAGTGAGGTGTTTTGTTTTGCATGAGCCATGTCAAGTACATGTCATTCACTGAACATTACTTTTCATATTGTAGCAACTTGCCAACATTACTTTTCATATTGTAGCAACTTCGTTTTCATATTGTAGCAACTTCCCTGAGGAGAATTTTGAGGTAAAAAATGGGTCTCAAAACAAAAAAATGTACTATCAAAATCAACTTTACAAGAACCAATCACATTTTAGAGGATAACATCATCCCCGAGGATTAACTTAACATTGCTAGAATTAAAAATGTTTATTTGTCGCATTCTAAATAGTGAATGACAACCCATAATTAACATTAATAATATTGCAAGTAAAATAATCATAATTAAAAATATACTACAAATTATTTTTGAATAAATATAAATAAACTCATAAAATAAATTACTCTTCAAATAAAATACTTTAAAAATACTTTATATAAATAAAAATTCATATTTAAAAATATTCTAAAAATACTTTATAAAATAAAAATTTATATAAATATATAAAATAAAAGTTTATATAAAAATATTCCCATGTACTAAAAAGTAAACAAGTAAATATGAAATGTGAACACGTAAATATGAAATATTAAGTCTTAATATAAAACACTCTCATGTACTCTCACATATTCATATAAAATATTATTATAAACTCAATGCCCTTTTTTTTTTCCACGAGAAATTAACTCGATTTATATTAGAGATATAAATCATTTACATCACAGTCCAGATTGGCACTAACAGTGCATTACATTTCGTCCCGGAGACCCAGCCGGAATGGAACTCAAGACCTCCTCCCAACATGGAGAAAGGTCTTTACCAACCGCGTTGTCTCACGGGACTTTGTGTACTCTCTTCACATGGTTTAATGCCCTCACAAGTATTTCATGTATCCTCACGTGGTTTAATGCTCTTTTAAGTATTTTGTGTACCATGTTTTTATATGCTTTAAAATTTTGTATTTATTAAAAAAAAAACATTAATTATTTTATTCTTTTTTATATGTTTTAAAATTTTATATTTATTAAAAAAAAAACATTAATTGTTTTATTCTTTTTTATATGGTTTAAAATTTTGTATTTATTAAAAAAAAAACATTAATTGTTTTATTCTTTGTCCTTAATATCTTTACATGGTTTATGATTTTATAGATTTTGTATGTATAAATAAAAAACATTAATTGTTTGACCTTTTTGTTTTTGTTTTTACATGTTTTTATGAAGTTTGAATTTGTATTTATTATTGTATTTTGAATATTGAATAAATAGGTATATTATATTTAAAAGTATTTATTAATAAATATATTTATTATATTATATTTAAAAATATTCCAAACTATATTTATTTATAGTTAGATTTATAAAGATTTTTTTATTAATTTTATTTTTAATTATCTTTTTAATTTTATTTAATTATAGTTATTTAAATTGTAGTGTAAAAGGTAAATTGTAAATATAGTTCCCTAACATTGAAATGTTTAAGTTGTAAATTTTTATTATATTTTTTTAGGAGACCAATTTTAGATCTCAAAATTCCTCAATGAAAATTTGATTTTTGGAGTGTAATTGAGAGGGGCATGTGGTGTATACAAGCATCATCGAAGTGTGAGATTGTGGATAACAGGTTGGGGAATTTTTATCACATAGAATTCCTTTATTGTCATTCTAATTGTGGATTTGTAGCACAATTAAGAGATGGGTTGCAGAAAATTTCTACAACTTGCTTGGTCCAAATAAGTTGCTTATGGTTTGGAACAAAAAGTTGTATTTAATATGATCATTAAGGGAGGGAATTGAAGTATACGTGCAATGTGACATATTTAGTGCTTTTATCTATTTAAATTGGAAAGTCCACTTTAGAGTAAAGTCAATATGTCATGAATTTATATTGCCTTATGCATTTAATTTTGTCTAATTAAATGGAATATAAACAATGACCTCCTTTATACTTAGATAAGATATTTTTGAGAACTAATGCAAGTCCATTTGAATAGTTCTCTCTCAATTGTTGGTGTACTTGTTTTCACTATTGTTCTATGCATTTTAACTAAGATTCCCTCATTGACCTCCAACACCGCACCTCAATCAAAGTTGTGGGTTGTTCTCTAATATTCTTTGAGACAAATTCCACATGAAAACATGTCTTGATTCCTTTTCTCAAATAAGATCGAATAAAAAGTAATTTATTTAACATACTAAATATTTCATATACACTTTCTCCTAAGAAATGATTACTTTGTTATAATTACAAGTTGGTAATCTTACATCATTTACTAGAACCTAACACAATAACCATAATTATGACATCAAAATAAAATTTTACAATCGTTTTAGACAATTTGTTATTTTTATGCCATGTCTATAACCATCAAAGTTTCTTCAATATGTTTAACCTAAGGCTTCACATATTACTTGCAAGAATAGGACACAAGAATTAAATAAACAAAGGAAAAATTATCTTCAAATACTAGCTTATACCAACCTTTTGATGTGGATCTTTATTGAGTTATTTTTTATTTGTTTGTCCTCCAAACATATTGATTTTACATCCTCATCATGTTGATTCCATCCTCCAAGTTTCTACAAGAAATATGGCCACTATGAAGAACAAATTTGTATTGGTTGATAAACAAGTGTGCAAAATTCAATGTATAAACTATGAATTCAAAATTTTGTGGATTGCAAAAATAGTATAAACCACTAGAAAACATAAGATTATAGTAACAAAACTAGGAGAAGAGGGATTTACCTTTGAAGGAAATTTGTGATCAATCTCCAAGCCATGTAGCCACCATTACATCATGATCTTATGCTTTAGGCTAGACTCTTAGTCAAAGCAATCAAAAGGCTGAAAAATTGGCACAAATGCCATTGCAAACCCACATAAAGGTCCAACAAATGGGATAGCTTAGCATCTTCATCCTCCAAAATTGTCTCTATCTCATTTAGCTTCTCCTCACACCAACCTTTATGATTGTGCAAATCCATTAGCCAATTGCACGAATTCTCAAGGAAATAGTAATGATTGATGCAACTCAAAATCCTTTTTTTTTTCCTCGGAAAAAAAAAAAGAAAGCGTAATTTTATTCATTCGAAGAGACAAAATTACATTTTGTAGGTGCTAGGTGAGCACATTCCAGTATAGTGATGTAAAGAGTGTGAGGATTGGTGCCCAAGGGCCGTCAAGTGCCCTGTAAGTGATTGTTTCACGGTAGGTTCCCCGCATGTCCATAGAAGGACACAAACCATCAAAAAATAATTATAGTTCAAAAATCATCCATCCCCAAAGGGTCATAGAGCAGAAATAAGTAAAAAGTCCATCCAGTGTCGAAACAGGAAACAAGTGCATCAGGTGCCCAATATGTACATAGTATAAGTAGAAACAAGATAAAAATTGAGCCACATCTTAATGCTAAGATTGAGTTGGTCCATCGATGAAAGGGTGATGGAAGAAACCATGTGCAATATCTCCATCTGATTCAGTTATATGTCAATGACCAAAAGGAAGTGGGATTCCTTCTTTTGACAGAGTGTCTGTTACTGAGTTCTGGTTCCTGTAAACATGTCGGAGAACAAAGGTGTCAAAAGAGTCCAATATACTGAAGATCTCCTCCAAAATGGGAAGTAGTAGAATATTATGGCAGGATTGGGATTTCTGGGACCAGTTGATAAAATTCATAGAGTCCCCGAAGAGTTGGATGATGTGTACCCCCTGCTCATGTGCAAATTTAAGCAATAGAAGAAGATCCATGAGCTCGGCATAGTTGTTTGTTCCCTCTCCCAACCCCATTTTAATTTTATAGAAGTGTGAGTCAGATAAATACAAGACAGCTCCACCCCCACAGAGGAGATTTTGAGAAGCACCATCGAAATAAGCCCAGGGTAATGAAGAGTCAATGAGTTATGGCTAAATTGCATGGATAGCAGGCTTGTTCTTTTCTTGAGGAAAATGAGCAAGGATCGAAAGGCTTGTTGCTACAATAATTTCAGGGACGGTTTCCTTTTCCTTGAATATGGTCGAGTTTCTAGCCAACCAGATACCCCAACTAATAAGCAATGGAAAATCTTTGATTTTATTATGTGCAGGTTCTTGTAGCCATTTTTTCCTAGTCGTCTCAAGGGAGGGGTCGCTCCAGTCACATGGCTTCCTCAAGAAAGCGGTAGTTTCATTCCAGAATTTCCTAGAGAAAGGGCAGAAAATGAGGATGTGTGCCATGGATTCATTTTCATCTTTGTAGAGAGGGCATTGTCCTGGCCCAACTATCTGACGCTTTCTCATCTTGTCCCATGTGGGGACCTTGTCAAACAAGGCAGACCACATAAAGATTTTTACTTTTAGGGGGGATTTGATTTTCCACAATCCACTCCACCACTAGCACGACTCTCTTTGGAAAAGGTCGATATTCAGAGCAATATAACCCATTTTTGGTGTGTACATCCCATGGGGAGCCTTTTTCCAAACTAGTTCATCATCCCGATCTGAGAACTGTATATGTCCCACCCGAAGAGAAAAAATGTAGTTATCCCAATACATGTGGAGGCCTCCATCCAAGCCAAGGGAAGCAGAACTGTGCCACCCCTGATGCCAAATATTTGTAGCGCTTGGGTATGTAATTTGATTTAAATAGTAGATTCCATGAAAGTGAAGTTGGTCTAAAAGGGCATGTGGTAGACTATGAGAGTTTCCACTTCTAGGCCATGGATCAATCCCAATGCGAACCTAGTTCCCCCTGCCAATTTTCCAGGCTAAACCATCTCCCACAACATGGAAGGATTTTACCATCACTTTCCAAATGATTGAATAGTTTTGTGTGGACTTATCAGGCCTTCGAATCCAGTCGAATATACTTGTGTTCCACCACGTCCTCTACAAAAAGTAAGTGAGTGATACGAAGATCTGGAGAGGTTTGAATTCCCTGAAATTCCCCCGAGGAGGCAGTCATTCCAATCGCTCTACTTAAACCTCCTGCAACCAAAAGGAAAATAAGTGGAGAGAGGGGGCAACCTTGCCACAGGCCCCTTTCCGAAATGAAGAAAGGTGAGGTTTCCCCATTTATAAGGATAGCAAAGGAGATTGAGGAGATACATGCCATGATCCACTTAATTAAGGGAACCTTGAACCCCAAGTGTGTAAGTAGTAACCTGATAAAAGATCAGTTAACATGGTCGGATGCCTTTGATAGGTCAATCTTCAATATGGCCCCTTTTTCCCTGGAAGATCTAAGGCTGTGTAGTCCCTCTTGGGCCACTCCAATTGCTTCATGTATCTGGCGACCATTCAGAAATCCAAAATTTTCTTTTGAGATAGAGGTCGATAATACTGGTTTTAAGCGCCTTGCAATGACTTTTGCCACTATTTTGTAGATACAATTGCAGAGAGATATAAACTCAAAATCCTTTTATGGCACCTAGAGAGAAAATAATATTATTCCAATTGCTCATCTAACTTTGTCACTAAAATGTCAACTATGGTGTTCTCTGTATCTTTTTGTACCCACTCAGAAATTTGTCTTCCAACCATTGTTTCATTCTAAAAATGGGTTTTTCTAATGTGCTTTCGTGAGTTTCACCTTTATTTTTTTAAGGCCATGTAAGGGCACATTAGGTGACAAAATCTCCCTTAATGAGAGATCGCACGGGTTGAGCATATCCCAACTCAAATATCAACACAAGTGATGTAAAAACAAACATTAATGACTTTTTATGGCAATAATAGTGTTCAGATAATTATAAGATGGTGGTTAATTCAAAATGATGGCAGCTTTAGAAACCCACATAAAGGTCCAACAAATGGGATAGCTTAACACCTTCATCCTCCAAAATTGTCTCCATCTCATTTAGCTTCTCCTCACACCAACCTTTATGATTGTGCAAATCCATTAGCAAATTGCACATATTGTCAAGGGAATAATAATGATTGATGCAACTCAAAATCCTTTTTATGGCACCTAGTGAGCAGATAATATTACTCCAATTGCTCATCTAACTTTGTCACTAAAGTGTCAACTAAGATGTTCTTTGTATCTTTTTGTACCCACTCAAAGAATTTTTTCTTCTAGCCATTGTTTCATTCTAAAAATGGGTTTTTCTAATGT
This sequence comes from Picea mariana, assembly GCA_032191745.1. Lineage (NCBI taxonomy): Eukaryota > Viridiplantae > Streptophyta > Pinopsida > Pinales > Pinaceae > Picea > Picea mariana. The sequence continues at coordinate 226,145 of JASDQU010735541.1, read as the reverse complement.
GCTTTCGTGAGTTTCACATTTATTTTTTTAAGGCCATGTAAGGGAAAATTTAGGTGACAAAATCTCCCTTAATGAGATATCGGATGGGTTGAGCATAGCCCAAATCAAATATCAACACAAGTGATGTAATAAACAAGCATTAATGGCTTTTTATGGCAATAATAGTGTTTGGATAATTTTAAGATGGTGGTTAACTCAAAATGATGGTAGCTTTAGAAACACACACCCCCCCCGGGCTTCCTCTAATAAATTACAACAACCCCCCATAAATGTCTTGATATACAAAAGTTGAAGGATATTAATCATGATGTTTTTACTCCAGCTAGTAGCTATTGTTGAGTTTTGGTGTACCTTGGGAAGTGGTTGTTAGAATATGAATGGATGTGCTCGTTTTACCATAGACAATATCACTATTGTCACCCAACCATAGGCCGAAGCCACCCTCCGAGAACCTTAACCTTGACAGAGAATCATTCCGAAAGCAAACCCTAGGCTAGATAGCCAAACAAAGGGTAGCGCATATTCCTCAAAGGATAGCGCACCAAACAAGAGTTAATCGGATAGTCCAAACCATAACCAAGAGATAGTCCAAGCCAAAAACGAGATCTGCTAGCTGTCGCAGCTGCAACAGTAGCTCTCCTCCATACTTGCGCACAAAACTGCCCAACTGCACTACGCACAAGTGTGCTCTGCAGTTCTGAGAATACTAGCCAAAATGAAGACTGGCCTCCTGTATTTATACTAAATCTGGCAGACTGCCAGGGCCAACTTCTCATTCTAGGTACTAATTCTTTGGTATATAATATTTCTTCTAGCCGAATTCTTCTCTTGGAGGCTAATAACCTAATACAAGTTATCCTCTTGAGCCGACTTGTCTTCTAGGGTTATTAGCCAACTCATTAGGGTTTCTTCTTGCTTTCCGGAATATTCTATTCTCGTCAGGTTTACACGTGGAGGTAAATACCTCCCGCAGCTACCATAATATCAACACTCCCTCCTAGCTAGGGAGGTATTGAAGGTAATGGTCTTGAGCACAAACATACCATTCACCCGATAGCATCAACATAGTCATATTGACTATCTCGTTACTAGATCATGAGTGCCATCATCACTATCAATGTCATTAGTTGCATCATCTCTCGAAACCATACTCCATCTGAGTAATCAAACATGATGTTGAATAAGTCACTCACTCCACAGAGTGATACAAGAGCCATTCTTCTAATATGGACATATGTCCTGGACCATTTTCCTGTCTGGGAAATCTCTATCCATTTATCATCCATCTAACTGATAATCATACCCAACACTGTTGATAGTCTTCAAGGCAATCGGAACAATATCATTCAATAGAACACAATTGTGTCTATCCATAGTAGTACACAACCACAATCTAGCGGTACACTACCACACCAAGTAGCACACAGATACTTGATCAATGACATATAATCATAATCAATGGAACACCTCCACCACGGTAGTATGCATCTATTGTCCAGAGACATACAGTCTTCATAACAATCATCTGATATCAACCTACACAGAAAAACATTGTTATGATATAAATTGAATTATCTAGGCCATTCTTCCACTCACATCTGTGATATCTGGAAGAGCATCTGCCCTCAGAAAGTCAAACATCAATGATGAGCTATCTAGACTATTCTTCTCAAGCAAGGAAGAATAATTGTCTTGATTTTTTAGCTTGGACTATTCTCCACCCTGGGCCATTCCTCCGACACTAGACAAAGTGTAACCTGGAGAGAATGAGTCTTCCCTAAGGAATGTATGTCCCTGATTGTTGAACCTAGACCATTCCCCACCCTAGGCCATTCCTCCGGAACTAAACAAAGTGCAACCTAGAGAGAATGAATCTTCCCTAAGGAATGATTGTCCAGACCATATCCTAAGGAAATGACTGTCCTGGATCAACCTCCAAAAATGGACCATTCCCCATGTTAACCACAATGGGAGATCGTTGTCCGGCGAGGCGGGCCAATCTTCTTGAGTAACCCTCAAGAAGAGAGACTTCCCTAGACCATTCCCCATGTTAACCACAATGGGAAATCGTTGTCTATGGTACATCAGCAAATCCATCGAACCATTTTCATTACGAAAATGATTGTTCAATCTGGACCATTTTCTGAACTGGAAAATGCCTGTCCGTCAGAAATCTCAAACCACTTTCCGAATCTGGAAAGGAACTACTCATCCTGGACCATTTTTCGAATTGAAAAATGATTGTCCATAAATCAATAACACATCAGTACTCCCTCCCAACCTGGGAGTCATCTCTTCCTTTTTCAATAGGGAAGTCATCTCCACGAGATCCAACTTCAATACACAAACTCTTCTATATTGGACAGAGGCTTTACCAAAATGTTTTCTTATCTGCTCATTTGTGGAGATATATATTTGAGAACCACTTTCTATTTTCTGGAGTTCAATACGGAGAGTGTAATTCTTGATCTCAATGTACTTCGGTCTGTCTGGAACACTGGTATTCTCTTAAGGCTTTATATAGCTCTGATCAATCATTGTTGGATTCCTCTTTGTTTCTTGCTAGCTCACAACATCGTGGCAATAGTCAAACTGGAACATATCCAAGTGATACTTCTTTGGCCGTCATGAGTGCTTGTCATGGATTAGTAATCCATCATCCTAAGCTTCTGAATAACCATTCTGATACAGTATCTTTATTATAGAAAGTCTTCACCACGCTTTTGCTATGCATTGGAGGTTCTCCACCAAGTTGTCTTCTTCCATTTGCATACAAGGGTCTCTTTCTGGTATACCTCAAAGCCTTGAGGTTGCTCTTCATATGCTCTTTGTTCAATTGTTCTGGAGAACAGTCTTTGCCTTTATCTGATGTAAAACTCCAACCCATGGATATTGTGGATGATATAATGACTCATGTAGAAGTATGTCTGGTTTACTAGAGCAAACCGTGATCATAGTCTTCTCCCTCCATCTGGGAGAACCTCTAGTCCTTGATCTCACAATGATTTCATTCATAAGTCTTTCATACATTGTTCTTCATCACAACCTCCAGTTCCTCTGCTTGATTGCTTTTAGTGAGTTCATATCAGGCTGGTAATTGTGTGATTCTCGATACAATGATTGGTTGTTCTGGCTTCTCTTTCTTTCTTGGTATCTTCATGTTCTTCTTCATGTTTCTCTTTAGCTCTTGAGTCCATGGAGTTTTCTATAGATTCCATGCTCTGAAGATTCCAACTTCTTCCTTTCATCATAGGAACATGGATGTGGATGGACAACCAGGGATACTTTAATGCTTCTTTTTGAAGAAGGCTTCTTCTGAAGTCAAACTGAACACGTACTGCTTTTCATGGTTGCTACCATGGATATAGACTACATCATCTTCAATGGATCATAGGATTAGCTCCCTCCTAATCCTTGCTTCATGTATGAATGCATGCTCTTCTTTTGGTAATATATAATCAGCTCCCTCCATCTAGGAGATTCCATGCTTTTGTCTGCATCCTTATTGCCTTCTGCAAACTGTTACAAATCTTTTTCCAATTTCCTCTTGATTGTTGACTTCTTTCTATCTTTACTTCTTCTAGGTTTCTTTCTGATTTTGGCTTATCTTGCAGCTTGTCTTATAGTCATAGTGATAGCAGTCCTTATCTTGTTGTTCTTCCATAAGCATAGTTTCTCTTTGAACATATTATCTTCTAAGAAATAGATATGCAAGATATGTACCGAAAACATGGTATGTACAAGAACTATGAAGAGTATTGTTACCTTGTCTTAGAAGAAGAAGTTTGTTCCATCCTACTTAGTCTTCTTTGAAGGTTTCTTTTCTTCGGCAATTGATGCTTCGTGTGTCTCCTTCCTTTTCTTTAGTTTGGGACAATGATTCTTGTAGTGACCATATTTTCGACAGTTGAAGCATTGTATTTCTGACATATCTTTCTCTAGATTTGGCTTCTTTCCAAACTTCCTTTTGTTCCTAGAATTCTTGAATCTTGTTGTGAAGGCTTGATCATCGTATTTCTTTTGAGGTTTCTCTTTTGCACTGATCCTTGATTCTTCTTGAGCACAAGTCCAAAGTTCTTCAAATGTAGGATACTCCTTCCTTGTGTTCATACTTGCGACAAATGCATCCCATGTCTTGGGAAGACCATTGAGTACTATGTTTACCAGTTCCTTTTCTGAGATGATTTATTCAATAGCTTGTAGTTGATCTCTTAACTAAGAGATCCTCACAAAGTATGATGTTACGTTGTCATCATCATTCATCTTCATGTCACGGAGCTCATTCTTCAGACTCATTACTTGTCCAATGTTTTTGACTGAGAAGAGGTTTGTTAAGGCACCATACATCTTCTTTGATGAGTCAAGATGGGAGATGTAGGGTATCAAGTGGTATTTTAGAGAGTCCACTATGATACTCATGGCATTGATGTCATTGTCTTTGAACTTCTCCATAACTACAACGTTCTGCGGTTCCTTCTCTTTTCCTTCTTCAAACTTTGGTTCCACGATCTTTCCTTTCACGATATCCAGCACCTTATTCTTGGCAAGGATGAGGTCAATCTTTGTCTTCCACACTCTGAAGTTAGAAGCTCCATCTAACGTGCTTTTTGACTTCATAGGAGTAAGTCATGGCTGCTTTGGCTTGGTCAACCCTAGATTTGACCAAAAACTCAAACTTGACATCTTGGCTTGCTGAGAGTACCAAGAGATGTGCTAGGCTAGGGTGCACTGGTCTATCTGAAAATTGAGTCAATCCCTTCACTTAAGGTGCCTCAACGAGAGGGTTAGGGTTTCTACAACTACACCTGCTAGTAACCCTAGCGAAAGTGCTTTGGTGATTTCTCCTGCTAAAAACCCTAGCGGTAGTTCTTTAATGAGCTTAATATCCTTATGGCTATGCTCCCTTCTAGTGGTTAGACTAAGTGAAGGAGGTGTGGGCCCATAACCTGTTAGAATATTAATGGATGTGCTCGTTTTACCATACACAATATCATTATTGTCACCCAACCATAGGCCGAAGCCACCCTTTGAGCACCTTAACCTTGACAGAGAATCATTCCGGAAGCAAACCCTAGGCTAGATAGCCAAACAAAGGGTAGCGCATCTTCCTCCAAGGATAGCGCACCAAACAAGAGTTGATTAGATAGTCCAAACCATAACCAAGAGATAGTCCAAGCCAAAAATGAAATCTGCTAGCTGCAACAGCAGCTCTCCTCCAGACTTGCGCACAAAATTGCCCAACTGCAGTGTGCACAAGTGTGCTCTGTAGTTCTGAGAATACTGGCCAGAATGAAGACTGGCCTCCTATATTTATACTAAATCTGGCAGACTGTCAGGGCCGACTTCTCATTCTGGGTACTAATTCTTTGGTATATAATATTTCTTCTAGCCAACTTCTTCCTTTGGAGGCTAATAACCTAATACAAGTTATCCTCTTGAGTCGACTTGTCTTCTAGGGTTATTAGCCAACTCATTAGGGTTTCTTCTTGCTTTCCGGAATATTCTATTCTTGTCAAGTTTACACGTGGAGGTAAATACCTCTCGCAGCTACCATAATATCAACAGTGGTCCCCTTGTGATTGTGAGTCTCTAACCACAGGAGGGAAATACATTGGGACTATGTACCTTGTACTTTATTTCTAATTCCTCTTTGACTTCACTTAAGTAAAAAAAGTTGGAATTTTGTCACTTAAGGCAAAAGTGACATTTTATTCACTAGGTGGGTGAATGAAGGAACATAAAGTGAACTTAGGAAACTTAACCCAAAGTGGGTTTTGAGTTGAGATTCTTTTGGAGAGATCTCAACCATGGATTAGAGATGGATTGGAATGATCCTAGTCATTCATCTTTTAGGTTTCCTTATGATGGTTCAAGAGGGGCACATAGGGCCAAAGGAGGCTCATTCACTTATTTGTTCACTTAGAGAGTTTGAGAGAGAGCTTTGAGATGAGGATGGAGGCTATGGTTAAGGGAATCTTGGGAGTCTCCTTTCATGGAGGACTCGTGGAGGCTTAGACCCTCATTGTTTTTTGGTGGTTGTTCTTGCTTGGAGGAGGCCACACTATAGGAGGAGGGCGCACACTTAGCAAACACTAGCTATACTTGGACGATTGCATATCTATCAGATTCAGCATGGAGGTAGCACACAAAAACTTGTTTGTGTGTAAGGGTTTCTTCATCTGAGGTCAAAGGTCAAGGGCGCATTGTTTCAGTGAGATTGGCAACAAAGGAAGAGGGTGCACTTAGCTTGGGCGCATATCTCTTCTTGGAACTCTAAAGCTTCTCAAGAGGAGTTGCTATTGTATCAGGTTCCATTGTATTTGCTTACTTGTTGTATCTCATGCTTTAGACATCACATATATACACTTCCATTCTAAACCAGTTTTCCCTGGGGGGGTTTATCTAGGGTCATGTTGACCAAAAATACATGTGTTCATTTTTCATGTATGTTTAGTGTTTAAATCAGTTGTAGGAGCTTGTAAAGATCCTAGAGGAGTGTTATATGTTTTGAGGTTTCCATGTACTAACACTTGGTTACTAAAACTACTTGCAAGGGCACCTTAAAAGAGCATATAACCATCAGTTTGGGCGCAGAAAAGTACTTGATTATTTGTTGTCCTAAAACAGCAGCAAAGGACAACCTTGTTGACATAACTTAGAGTCCAACAAAAGGTCATCTGACAGGCCTGTTGGGCACCCTCATAGTTCCTCAAAAATCTACAGCTACCATTGTAGTTCACAGATGTAAAGAGAGGTCCTTGATATTGTTAGCAAGAATGTTTACTCCATTCTCCATGAAGCACAACACAATGTCATTGCTACCACTCCTTGAAATGAAAACATTGAAATGCCTATATTCTAGGGAAAACCTTTTATCCTACTACTTGTCAATGAACTGAAAGTATTTCCTCCATCGTCGCTTGCTTGATTCTCTTAACATCACCTCCCATGGATTTGCCAAACTTCTTAGAATGTATTAGAATCTCTCTTTTACTAGTCCCCTCTAATATACTATTTTTTTTACTAAAAGCACAAAAGAAAGTTGGTAATTGATTTTTTCCTATGCTTGCAAGTCTAGTTTAAAACAATGATTGTAGTAATAAATCTTTTATAGAACAAATGCACTCATTGAACATGAATTAGATTTCTTTGAGGATTAAGGACCTAATTATATATAATGTCCTTAGATGTAACTTCAATTTTCTAGGCTCCTTTCGTAGAATTTGTTGTTTGTGTTTGCTTATACTTTTCATCATTATTTGATGCTCCGAATTGTTCATATGATCTTTTTTGTCATTGATAATAGGGCCCCTTCATGTGTCAATTAGCAAGCATTTACCAAGCAATGTCTTCCCCTTGATATCCTTTCCATAATCAACAACATGCACCCTTTGATTAAAAGGCCTCTCCAACTAAGAACTCATTTTTGGTAAGACCATGCCCACTATTTAGTGAATAAAAAAAGCCTGGTTAGCCTTTTGCTTGAATTAATTGAAGGACAATAATTACTTTAGTATAATGTGATTTAATTACTTATCAAACTAGGGCCTCCTTATATGCAAAATTGGTAACAAAAGCTTCAATCCACAAATAAATGCATTGTTTTATTTATATGAAAATAATGCACTTTTTCCAATCATATACTAAATTTGGAATCATCTTATTGTTTTCATTGTATATGGCACATGTACCTTCTACTTGTCTTGGATTCCTTTTTTTAATTAGGAAAGTCTTAGAAACACCTTTGAATGCATGAAATCAACCCTCCCATCTACTTTTAACATCATTTTTTTTCATGAAATTTTGTATTGCTTTGTTTGTCATGACACTCTATGTGGATACAACAGAGTAAACTAGTCAATTATTGAGAGTATTGTGCCCAATGATAATGTCTTAACAACAGTCCACAGTTTTTTCTAATATGACCCCTAAACATGTTTGGAACATACAAATAGGGAACTTGAGCTATGTGTCAGATGTCTAACCCTTTGGACCAATTTATCATTAGACCACATTCTAGCCTCTAAATATTTTCAGTTTTTAGATATCATGTGTCTATGGTCATTTAAAAATATTTATGTTAAGCATTTACATCTATGTGGGCAAATCACATGTGATCACTTATTAAATTTAACTTCTGATATAAATATTTTTCATGTTTTGTACAACATTGAATTTTTAATTTTAAAATATCTGAAAAAGATACCACAACATTTGCCAATAAGGTGTACACTCATTAAAATGATACCAAGATTTGAACATGACTTCTTAAGATTCACTACACTCTCCCTCGATGTTTCAGGGCTTCATTAATTTTTTGCATGAACGTGGAGAATATGGACAACATGTAGTTTAACATGATTAAGACAATGGTTTTGGTTTATACTATGGCTTCTTCTTTTATGCATTTCAGTAGGTAAGATTGAATACTCTAGTAGTAGAAATTAAGTGGGTAGGTGTTACCTTCTAGATCTGCACTTCGAGATTTAGAATATGCCTTGGTTAGCATGAACTGACATCCCCAATGGTAAAACATGCATTAAAATATGCAAATCACCTCCAAATATGTGGAAAGGTATCCAAAAGGTGAGATATGCCTCAAAATATGTAGTAGTTCCACCACATAAGCAAACACTCCTCCAAATATGTAGCCACTGCCTCCAAATATGTAGAGATCATCCAAACATGAAACTATAACTTGGACCAACGGATCTCCACCAAGCCACCACCAGTACTCCAAGTCCTTTATCTAGCCATGAATGATGAACCAAGTAATGTTCATGCAAGAAGGAACAAGGAAATGCTCGCAAGATGTAAATGTGGTTGATTCTCCAAGGGTACACATCCCCTGGCATTGGAATGCTGAGAAAATCATACCTCCGAAAATACAAAATGAACCATGCATATTCAAGCAGGTAGGGAACAACAATGAACACAAAAAAAAAGTGCACACTTGGTTTGGATGCAAACAAAATTAAAGACCACACTGATAGATTCGTTGCTAGCATACTTGATTAAGAAAATGGTTTTTAACTAGAATATAGTATTTTGTTGTACACATTTCAGTAGCTAAAATAGATTCTCCAAGTAATAGAGATTAAAAGAACAACAATGGACACACGAAAAGGTCCTCGCTTGGTTTGGATGCAAGCACAATTTAAGACCATGCCGATAGACTCATTACTAGCACACTTGAATGACCGCCTCCTCCTGTCGCACATGTTCACCAAGGTGAAACGCAAGACCTCCAAATGCATGGAACCTAGTTGCTTCATGGACCAATCATGCTAGCTGAGGAGCAAGATGCAGCAGCCATTTGTCAATTGGAATTCAGTAGACTGGAACACCAATCTCCAAAATGAGATAATGTGGGTAATTGACAGTGAAAAAATCTCTCAAAAATGGCAATTAATTTCTAAATTTGTCTCAGATGAGACAATACTAGCTCTCCTCTGGCAAGATTTTTGGACTTGTGTGTCGCATCCAAGGAGGGAAAGGAAGGTGAAGTGGCAACGACAATGTAGAGAACCATAATGGCAGCCCTAAAAATTTAATAGTCTCTCTTTTTCGTGTTTATAGTCAAGTGTTGGTCTTCTTCTAGCTCAGTCTCATTATTTTCCAAATTCAGTTTTTTCTGAGGGAAAGGCCTCTAATTTTGCAAACTGTATATAATCTTTGATTGGCAATAAAGTTTCAAGTTCACAAGAAAAATGATACTAATAATGAGGTCAAGATACGTTTACTAGTAGTTAAATATCCTTATGTATCCACAAAAGGTGCTCCATGTCTGAGATTTACATTTAATTGCTTATATATCTAACAAGAAGTGCTTAACACCCAAATTCACCAACCCAAGATAAAAATAAAATAAAATAAGAAGCTGCAAATCATCTTTTCCAATTTAGTTTATTCAAATAATATAACTTTATATAAGAAAATACCTAGATTTGCACATACAAATCTCAATCCGTGATGCGAAATTTGTACAGCCGCATTCTGTAGCTCAATGCTAAAGAAGTTTACAAGATTAAGCTACCAGCTTACATAGGGATGGATGACCTGTGCAGTCACATTTTGGCTCCATGATGTCTTCTTATTGTTTAGAAATGAAATATATATTCTACAAAGTTGACTAAATAGTTAAGCAATTTTTACAATATCAAAGTTAGTGTGAATGGATTCCATAACAGCATTGACAAGCACCTGTGTTTTCCTCATAATGGAGGGCCAGAATGGGTCAATCTTCCCTCCCCCATCTCTTATATTCTTCACAATTCTTGACAGTTCCTCAATCATGGCAACTTCCTGAGGCACCTCTGCAATCACCTCATGCTCCTCTGGCCTATTCTCCCACCCAATGAAAAGTGGCTTGGGTTTCATATCAGAAATAAACTTGAAGGATGCCTTTGTCTCTTCAAATGGAATGCAGAAGTCCTCCACATGTAAAGTCCCTCTGGTGCCCTGTACGGTCAAATTCATGGCTGCATGGGATAGAAAGGAAACATGGTAGGTGGCTAAACGCCCATCCTCCCACATGAAAGTAGCACCACAGCTCGTTATGACTCCTGCTGCATTGAATGTTGGTGCTGGCATGGCCCTTACGTTTTGGGGCATTTGGTAGTCATTAGCCCACAGGATTGCCCGACAGCAATACCATCCTATGTCTCCCTGAGCACCTAGAGCATCCAAATCTGGCCTCAACCTTATGTTTTTCTCAAGGAACTCTTCAGGGGCGGCATATGAAAATACAGAGTGGACCTGAAATAGGTATTTAACATAAATTTAGGACACCATGGAGAAAATGAACAAAATCATTCTGATATTAGAATTTGGAAGTTTATAAGCACCCTTCACATAATATTTTACAGCTTGTTTGGAAGTATGGTGTTCTCATTGTAACTGATTTCTAAAGATATGTTTCCTGAAAGTAAAACTCACATTGTGCAGGGAAGTGCACTAGGCTTTCTGTTCTACAATTTTTCATTTCATAATAAAATGCAAATATCTCTGAGTGTTTAACAGAAAACATTGTATTCAAATATGGTGTGAAAAGATTAAAAAAAAAGAGCTTTCCAAAATTCTGCTCACATATGTTTTTGACATTGTAAACAAATTTCAGGAAATTGTTTCAGATTTTGCATTTCCCGTAGTTATTTTTAAATACTTATTATAGAATCTCTTTGGCTAAGCTGCCATGCTATGAGGGGCTTATCATTTCCATCAAAGTCACCCAGTTCTTGCATCTGGCCTCATCCACACCTACTCTGGGGGTTTTGAACCAGGGTCTCCACATTAATACAAGCCCAATCACCTTGTAGCTTGCTGCTAGACCACACTCCTGTGGGCTACATTTTCCATAGTTGTCAAATACATTGTAATGTCCACACGGTCATTTCTAATTACTGTATGAAACTGATTTTACATCATAATAGTTTAAAATTTTGATCTGATTTGGATCCCCCAAAGCTCATAGTTGTTCCCTTTATGAATAGTCTCTTAATCACTGTCAACAGTATATTTCCAGGAATAATTTTAAGGAAATTTTTGCAGCTAGCTTCTTTTTGTACTTCATGGCTTTAAAGAATAAAAATAAAAAAAGAAATCGTTTTATTTTAACAGGAAAGTTCTAGTAAATTTATACGACAGCATTTTGAGACCTTCAAAAAGAAAAGAGAAAAAGCAAAAGAATGAGCATATAGTTTTCCTGATGTTTTATAATAATATTTCTGGAAAGGTGTGCTCCACATAATGTAAATTCTGCAGTCCTATCAGAAATGATTATGGATATTAGTCTCGAGGGTTAGCTCAAATGGTCATGAGCCAGACATGAGATCTCTCAACAAAAGTTAGGGAGGTCTCAGGTTCAAAACTCTCGATCCCCTCGGGGTTAAGCTACATAATCATGGCCGACGGTTTACCCTGTTTACCATCCATGGATCATGGGGAAGTACTCAGAGGGTTTTCCACGAGGTACTTTCCTTGGAAAAAAGAAATGATTATGGAGATTAATATTTCTTAATTTTCTTCAAATTTGAAGCACGGTCAAACTTGAATAGAAAACTTGATAATCATTATAGAAAAGTGTTTTCCAACCACTCTAGGAGACAATTATAGCAAAACTTATATTTCCCTGGTGATGAACAATATTAGCTACCAAATCCCAAAAATGAAGCTGGATCTATCCAAACAAGACATATTCTTACCGACAGTCAGTGGACCACAACAGACCATTGAGCTTTTTTAAAAAGAATAATGACCTGCATCCCCAGAAAAGAAGGTAAATGGCATCATGCAATGTCTGAGAAGTCAAGTAGCATAGATAGTTTTTCCCCAAGCTTTGTCCATCCAGGTCTTAATTGTTCTTAATTGTTGTCCCCAACAAAAGCAAATACAAAAAAATAAGTTCACCAATTTGTGTACCAGAGTGGTTTTCTCATAAGCTTCAACTAAATCATGATCAAGAGAGACATAATGTTGCTTGCGATGTCCTGATGCATAGTCGGTATTTCTCTCAGGTTTAGCAGGTATATTAGGTTGTTAGCCATTGTCTTGTTAAAAACTGAGCTTGACCTTCCTGCCATTTCAGAAAGACCAATACCTATACTATCATTTCCCTTATTGCAGCCCAAAGTTGCAGGGTTGACTTGATCACAGGTAACATATAATCCCATCATCTATACCATGCATAGTTGATATTTCTCTCAGCTGTAGCATGTATTTCAGGTTTTAGGCATTGTCTTGTGAAAAAATGAGCTTGCCATCTCAGACAGACCAAATACCTTTACTTCATTTACCAATCATATGAGCCTCCAAAACTTGGCAACTTCAAGATATCCCCTATAATATTCGTAAGAAAGAGGGAATTATATTAATGTCCACAAATGACCAAATTAAGTTAATGGGTCTCGAAATTGTTGAAATATTGTAACTTCGAAGAATATTCTACCTAAGAGGGAATGTTGAATAATATTATTATATTATATTTATTAATTAGGCCCTATTGTGCCTTTGGAAAAGTCGGCCCTTTTGTGCCTTGACAGTGAAATGTAAATTAAGGAGGGTTTTTGGTCTATCTCTTGGTATTTCTTGGTTAAATGATGTGCTACTCTTCCTAGTGAAGGAGTAGAGGAGGATCTTCTGTTCGGTCTTTGGTCTATCTATATTGATGAATTTTTTGTTGGGTTTTCTCCCCCATGAGGCTTTCCCAGGATAATCTGTGTGTCTCTATTGTTTCTATGATTGCGTCTCTTTCAGTTATCTTATTTATGCAGCTAATGTGCTAAATGATTATAATAATAAAGAAGAATCGTAACTGCTAGTTGTATAAGTAAAACTTCAACATGGTATCAGAGCAGGCCTGAAAGAGACCAACTCACAGTTTATAATAAGTGACTAGCCTCAGCACACCCTCTCCAAAATCCAGTTTCCAGTATTGCAGCTGCTGCAGAATTAGGGTTTTTGCATAAACCCTAAGTGTGACGTTTTCCTTGTTTGAGGAGGACGTTGGGGGAAGTAACCACATCAAGGAGCTCTCCCTAGGAGGGTGCATCTAGTCCCTGGATCAGAATTCCGAAATTTGAAGTTTGAAAAATTAGGGTTTCCTCATAAAACCCTAAAGTTGAAGTTACAGTTGCAGTACCAGTTGTAGTTGCAGTGCCAGTTCCTTCGTACCAATTCCTTCATGCCAGTTGCAGCAAAAGTTTTTGTGAAGTGTTGGGACTGATTTTTTATTGTCCTAGTGCGCCTTACCCTAGCAAATCTCCAGCTACCTTTAAATTACAAATTGAAGCACCTTTGAAGTTTTAAAGGTTCGTTATTACTTGTCGTTGTTGTCGGATGGTGCCAGTACCTGCCGATACTGCGAGAGGTATGTACTTACATATGTTTAAACTGTATCATTATTTTAAAGGTTATTTGAAAGAGAAAGGATCTTTTGTCTAAACAACATCCGTAGATCCAGAGGGATATCAGATCCAGCACATTCATGATTCAGAGGAACTATGCACCCCAAGTTTGATGAATTTGATATGCCTCTATTTGTTATGGAATTATTGTGATCTTATGAACATCTAGGTTGTATTTTGATTTGTTGAAGTAATGACTATCATACTAACCATTGGTCAAAATTAAAGTCAAAGTATTAGATTGATTAAAGTTGAGATTATAGAGTTTATTCCCTAACTCAAATTTTTGTCAAGATAGCATATTGTCTTTAGTACAGAGGACAAGTTGAAGAAAGTATTTGTCATCTTGAGTGAAGCAAACTCGGAAGAAAAGAAACACACTCATTCTTGAGGACAAGACTCCAGATTCCAGGTTTGATTGATTAAATTTATAAGATTCAAATTTACACATATCAAGTTTGATAACTGCTAAACACTATAGTTGTGATAGCAATCTTTGAAAAGTTTTATTATTGAATACTTGGTAGCTTGTGAGCACTATTGAGATAAATGCTTACTGTAATCATTTACTAGATATAACTAACATCTCCTCTAGGAGAAATTTCTTGTTTTGTTTCCAGGTTACCATGGAGGAATGATTGATCTCAACACTAGAAGAGTGTTTCTCTCATTCCTTATTATTGTATTTCTTACTTTTTACCCTTGTTTTAGGCAGGTCACAAGTGATAGCTCTAAAGGAGCTACTGTGATGATTGTTCTCGCTATTGTTTTATTATTATTATAAAGAGTATATTCTTGACTGTTGTTTCTCCCTCCTTGTTCTTGTTCCGGGCAGGTCACAGGTAATAACCCTGAGGAAGCTATAGTGACGGTTGCAGGAGGCAACATATTAGATGAGACATGGAGCAAACTATCCAAGTTGTATACATGACCATATACATCAATGTACCAAAGAAGCTGAAGAAGAAACTACTTTTGAGATACAAAGTATCTCATATGGAGATTGATTGTAAGGAATAGAAGGCTCCAAAGATGACCGAACATTAGAATAGAACTCACAGTAGATTTGGTCAATGGATAATGAAGCCACCTTGATAGGAAGCAGAATTCGTTTGAAGTCTGACTCAGCTTTTCATATTAAGACTTGGTATTCAACACCAAGTATATCCTGCAGAGACTATGAAGTTTTTGTAGACTCACAAGAAATCAAGACTCAGAGTAAGCCTGATCTCAGAAAGGATCAGATGGGAAAAAGAGACATCTTCTAGGACTGGCAGACAGATGCTATGAGTTGAGAAGACTAGATCATAGCTTCAGAGACTTCTAGGAGATGTGAAATCTCCTGGGAAGATTCCCTTGTTTCAATGACAGAGGAGGAAGCCAGTGAGAAGGATTGGGATACGGTTTTTGCCTTGAGACCGGAAGGGAAGTCAATGGTGACTTCCAAGATTGATCTAACAGATCAAGCATGCTGCAGATAACAGTATAAAGATGCACAAAGCCTGATTTGTGTCAAGAGAATTCTCCCAGCAAGAGGGAGAAGACTATGACGAGACACTTGCTCCAGTAATCAGAAGAAGTATATATAGAACAAACATGATTCATTAAAAGAAGTCGACACAATATGAGATTCAAAGGGAGCAAGTATGAAAATCCTTGTATTTGAGATTGACTTATCTCCAGTGCCAGTTGGTGCAGTACATGAGTCGGGCCATGGAGACATGACTACAAAAGAAGATTGAGTTACCTCCAGAGAAAGAGGATAAGCTACCCTCAGTGTTAGTTATTGAGCCACTCTCAGTTTCAGATGAAGATGTTTCCGTGATAGAGTAGAGGAGTTACTCTCGGAGTTCAACAACCACAGTGGAAATGGTGTAGTCATTCTCATCTTCAGAACAGTTGCAGGTGCAAAGTCCCAGTCCCAGGGGAACAGTTGCAGAGAGAGTAGAGGACATACTCTCAGGCAATGAGACAGATAGTGCTTTGCAGAAAGCACATAGAGCTAGCACATGATTGTGCAGATTAAGTTGCAGCTGAGCAAGTTGAAGCAAGCTCCAAGAGCTTGGTATGGCAGGATCGATAGTTTTCTTATGAGCTTGGGCTTTACCAAGAGTAAAGTTGATCCCAATCTTTACTTCAAGATTGAGAATGATGGACCAATTATATTGTTGCTATATGTGGATGAATTAGTCTTGACAAATGAAGAAAAGCTCATCACAGATTGTAAGAAGAAGCTTGCCGCTGAATTTGAAATGAAGGACCTAGGCCCGATGCACTATATCTTAGGTCTTGAAGTATGGCAAAGCCCATAAGAGATTTTCCTTAA
Source organism: Picea mariana (assembly GCA_032191745.1). Classification (NCBI taxonomy): domain Eukaryota; kingdom Viridiplantae; phylum Streptophyta; class Pinopsida; order Pinales; family Pinaceae; genus Picea; species Picea mariana. The sequence goes on along the minus strand of JASDQU010735541.1, from coordinate 209,915 downwards.
TCAAGGAAAGTATGTTGTGGAAATTCTGAAGAGATTCGATATGATGGACTGTAGAGCCATGTCCACTCCTATGGAGACAAATCTGAAGTTATTAGCTAATACTTTGTTAGAAATAGTTGATGTTACTCTATACAAACATATGATTGGTTCGTTGATGTCTCTGATGAACACTAGACCAGATATATGCTTTGATGTGAATACCTTGAGTCAATATTTGATGGAGCCCAGACGTGTTCACCTTAAAGCTGCAAAGCATATGATGAGATACCTTAAGGGTACGTTGGATTATGGCTTCTGTTATACTGGAGACTGTGACTTCAGATTGTATGGCTATACTAATTCAGATTGGGCTGGAAGTGCTTCAGACAAACAAAGCACTTCATGATGTTGTTTCAGTTTGGGGTCAGCCATGACTTCGTGGCAAAGCAGGAAGCAATCCAGTATTTCTCTCAGCACCGCAGAAGCGGAGTACATTGCAACATGTTCTGCCAGTTGTGAAGCCATATGGCTTCGGAAGTTGTTGACAGGTCTATTCGATCTGGAGATGGAAGCTACCATGATTCTATGTGATAACCAGAGTTGCATAAAGATGACATAGAACCCAGTGTTCCATGATAAGATGAAGCACATAGAGATCCGGTATCACTACATTCGTGACATGGTGTAGACGGGAGTTGTAAAGCTCCAATATGTTGGCACATATGAGCAGGTTGCAGATGTGTTGACTAAGCCTCTGTCTCGTGTGAAGTTTGAGTACTTTCGAGACAAGCTTAGTGTAGTCCGAAAGGACCTCCCTCTAAAGGGGGAGTGATGTTGATGATACTACGATATCTTGACCAACATCGGGTAGCTCAGTTAGGATTTTATATTCTAGGGGAGTGAATATCCCTGGGCAAATCCCGAAGGTCCAGTAAAGATGGTCTGTCAGAGTACCTGTGCATGTATAAGCCAGTTGTGGTCAGTAGTTGTAGCTTAGTTAGGATTTTATATCCTAGGGAATCTTATGATTCTTGGGCAAATCTCGAAGGTCCGGTAAGGACAGTTTGTCAGAGTACCACGTGGTAGCTTGTTAGGATTTTATATCCTAGGGAATCTTATGATTCTTGGGCAGATCCCGAAGGTCCGGTAAGGATGATTTGTCAGAGTACCACAGATGTCGTTGATGCACCTGCCTCATTCTGTTGCCACATATTGATGTTGATGTTCCAACTTCGTGTTGTTGATGTTGATGTTCCAGCTTCATGTTGTTGATGATGTTGATATTCCAGCTTCGTGCTATTGATGTTGATGTTCCAGCTTCATGCTGTTGATGATGATGATGTTACTCCAGCTCTGCGCTGCAGATGATGATGATGTTCAGTTTCTACTAATGTTGATGATGAGAAAAACTTCTGATGACCTATAGATATGATTGACAGTATTCCCGATGTTGATGACGATGTCCCCTCCTCTTGATGATGTATTGAGTCCAGTCAATTGCTATTAATGTTGTCAGTAGAATACCCTTCTTGTTAAAGGGGAGTGTTGAAATATTGTAACTTCGAAGAATATTCTACCTAAGAGGGAATGTTGAATAATATTATTATATTATATTTTTTAATTAGGCCCTATTGTGCCTTTGGAAAAGTCGACCCTTTTGTGCCTTGACAGTTAAATGTAAATTAAGGAGGGTTTTTGGTCTATCTCTTGGTATTTCTTGGTTAAATGGTGCACTATTCTTCCTAGTGAAGGAGTAGAGGAGGATCTTTTGTTCGGTGTTTGGTCTATCTATATTGAGGAAGTTTTTGCTGGGTTTTCTCCCCCATGAGAGTTTCCCGGGATAATCTGTGTGTCTATATTGTTTCTGTGATTGCATCTCTTTCAGTGATCTTATTTATGCAACTAATGTGCTAAATGATTATAATAATAAAGAAGAATCATAACTGCTAGCTGTATTAGTAAAACTTCAACAGAAATTACATCAAGTGACAATGGTAATGCTAGAGTGTCATCTCCTGAAATAAGAATATACTCTACTGGGACAAATAATAAAATAATAAACAAAGGGGTAAAGCCTAGATAATGAAGTAGAAACCAATCCTGCATAAGAGGAGAGGAAGAACAAGCACCCCTGTAGCAGAAAATGTTTGGTCGGATATTGAGCAGAGGCCAAAAAAAATAATAAATCCCATAAAGACATGGTTGGTAGAAGTTGAGGAGAAGCAAGAGAAGGAATAAATGGTTGGTAGAAGTTGAGGAGAAGCAAGAGAAGGAATAAATGGTTGGGAGAAGTTGTATCTTCCATCCTGAGGTCATCTCCCTATCCTATAAAGAATACTTGATAGAGCCCTTTGGTAAATCTTACATGGCAGAAAGTCAAAACAAACCCTCACAATTTGGTGGTGGGTATGTGGTTGGTAGACCACTGCTTATATGCATTAGTCAAATTTTGCTTTTTTGTCTTTTTTTTCCTCGAAAAGATGGACTTTGGTCAAAAAGGAGTGTGGGAGCATATCTTTATTTGAGGGGGGCGTTCCCTATTGCATCTCCTTGCATCCCCCAAAAAGGGGATGTGAGGAAACATTCCCCTTGGTGTACCCACGTCCCAGGAGTGTCGGGAGCATAGGGAGCGTGTCCCTTACCCTCAGGAATGCATCCCTGCGTAACACTGAAAAATTGCAGTTGTCGTCTTAGTCTTCTTTTCATTTTACCTATTGCCTTGAGATATTATCCTTCAATAGAGAGCACGCTCAGCAAATACATAAAGCAGCAGCGGTAGTAGTGGAATGAGGGTGCCGCAGTATAGGTGCATTAATAAGGTGCAACAACAATTATAAATAGCATCCTGTGTGTGAAGCGCATACATGCTTGCAGCATGCATGTGCCACCTTTGGCTTTTGCTATCTTTAGAGGTGCCTTTTTGGTTTAAAAAGGCATCGCATTTTCATAATTAGATTGTCTTTCAGTTCTAGCTTAGGAGTGATCTCTATCTTTAGAATTGTTGTTCTAAATTTAGGAAAAGAATATGAATTAGGAACATCCTAGATTTAGCCTAGACACTCTATTCTAGGAAACTTGGGCACTCTATCCTAGGCAAAGACTAGGGTTTCCTATCTAACCTAGGTACACCATAGGGATTGTTGACTTTCATTGTAAACCTTGCCTTTCTTACTGTGTAAAAGAAGGCAAGATGTTCCACTGGGATGGTATGACAACTAGGGTTTTGAGCAATTACATTGTAATTTCTTCTTTTAGTTAATAGACTATAGATGTGGTTGAGAGTTGTTGTCTTGTGTTTCTTGTTCATACTTTTAGAATGATGTGTTTGCAGATTGATCAAAATCCTAGATTAGGGTTTAGTCTTATTAGAACTGCAAATCTACTTACCATGTCACAAAAATTTAACATGGTAGCAGACTTGTGCATCTGAAATCTTCTAGGATCAATGTATGGCATTGGCTGCTACCTGTGAAAGGGAGTTGTCAAAGGATTTCAGCGGGTGTGATGCCCTGGCTTCAATTATTGAAGTTGATACATGCCTGAGATAGGCACTTGGACCTATGAGAGGTTTGTGGGTGAGATGCCCATTAGATTTCGATGATTGGAGTGTTGTTTATGCTTGAGAGAGGCAATATATACTAGTGATAGGTTGTTGATCAATTTCATTTCCAATTGATACGTTTGTTTGAGGTGTGTTCAAAGGCTATAGGAATGACTAGTTTTAGCCTCAAGGAGTGCAACCAGTTAGAGGGTGCTTCCATCTTTACACCTTGGATGTGCAAACTGAATATTTTGTTTGAGGAGGTTGAACTTTGGAATTTTGTTAAATCAAAGTTTACAACTCCCATTGATCCTGCACAACAAGAAGGCGGCCAAAGTGAAGAGAATCATTCTTGATTCTATCAATGACTACTTGATCCCTCACATCACAAAGAAGAAGTCAACCAAGGATATGTATGATGCATTGATCACTCTATAAGAGAGTGAACATTTCTCGCAAAATGCTCATGAGGAACAAACTCATCACTATAACATGAATGACCCAAAGACAATGGCTGACTACTTGATGAAGATCACTGACTTGAGAGATCAGCTTGTTGATATTGGGATGAAGGTTGAGGATGAGGTGTTGGTGCCTATTACCCCCCCCCCCCNCTGGAGGAGATCATGCCTCATGGCCCACAATGAAGACAATGATCCCGACGATGATGATGATCAGCATGTCCACTCATGGCAGCCCAACAGCCCCTCTTAGATGCCTCTCTCACTCTTGATCAACAAAGTTCATCAAATCCAATCAGCACAGTCTTTAGGAGATGGTGATCTAGCATCACCATGAGATACATTAGCCCTTGTTTCATATGAAGTGTCTTACTCAATATATTAGGCATGTGAATGAGGATCACTGGTTGAAGTTGGATAATCAATCATAAGCTCAATAAGTTATGTTTTTTGCCTTGTTTCACCTTGATGGCCATCATTTGTATTCTAGTCTCGTGTTGTCACCCCCAAGGAACAAGGGTATTACTAGGGGGCTCTAAAAAAGGTAATGTTCCATTTCCCCCCATACTTAACACGTACCATCCTGGAGCCTGTCGCAATGTACTAAACTTCGGTAATGGGTCATGGTTCATTCTCTCATGAGAAGAAAAGCTAGAATGTTGAGGTTGATGCAGCTGCTAGTAAGAAATGATAAAGAAAGAATGTTATGGGAAAGAAAGGACATTTAAAAGCCAGAGTCCATACTTGATCTCTACCCTTTTTCCATTCACCCCAACTATTGTATGAAGCAATGAATGTTATTGCTTGAAATCTTATAAAGGGGACTTGCAAACCAACAAAAAGGAAAAGATAAAAGGCAAATTAAGGGGTTTGGAAAACAATAGCACCTACAAAGGGGTAACTCAAGAGCAAGTGCACCCTCTACAAAGGCACTCATAGAAATGGACCAAATGATTCTATAAGCCATGAAGTAAGCCCAACACGTTTCACTATCACACTTCTTCCTAAAGAGTTCTTTTCTTTCATGCTTCCCTTGGGACGTATCCCTCTACTTGGGTCTTTTCTTTCCTTCTTTAGTTGGCACACCTAATAGGGTCTGATGATGGTCCTCCCATACCTAAACTTGCCAAATTGCATAAAATCTTGAGCTAATGTGAAGTTTGAAGGGGATACTTAATGTGAATTGTTTATGTGGCTTCTATGTTAAGTAACGGCTTGATTTATATGATCTAAGGACTCTTATACCTTGTGAACATTGGTCTTACTTGATTCCATAACTTTGATTGATTTGGATGCACCTGACATGGTTCTTTAAGGACATCCCTTGCTTTCACCCAGGACGTTGTGCATTTGTTTGCAGGATATGGCATGTGTGATGCAAAGCATTGAGACATTTGATGGCTTGACATACTCAGACACAAGCTCTCACATCTTCTAGAGTTTGGACGATGGATAGATGGGCTTGTATTTGACAAATATGGTCATGATGGCACACATATGGGCAGAAATCCCACACTTTGAATATTGCACCACACCTTACTCGGCCACTTGATGGATGGCGTTGCACTTGGTTTGGCTTGGACACTAATCAAAGAGGTGGCGCATGATCATTCCACCTTGGATGATGGCTCTGTTGAGATTTGATTACCTTGGAAAGTGGTCCCCCTTGTGTTTGTGAGCTTCTAAACACATGAGGGAAGCACTTTGTACCTTGTACTATGTACTTTGTGTCTAATTTCACTTTCACTTAGGAGATTTAAGCCAAAAGTGAAATTTGGTCATTTTAGCCTAAAGTGACAATTAATTCACAAAGTGGGTGAATTAATAGACATAAAGTGAAATTATGGAAACTTAAGTAAAGTGGGTTTTGGTTTGAGATTTAGTTGAGATGATCTCAACCATTGATTGGGGATGATATGAGATGATCTCATCCACCCATCTTTTAGGTTTCCTTATGCTTCCTAAAGGAGGGCGCAAGGGGCAAAGGAGAGCTCATTCACTTGTATGTTCACCAAAGGAGCTTGGAGAAGGGAAAGAGGATGAGGATTGTTGCATTGTGAGAGGATAGCTTGGGCGCATGCTTTCATGGAGCGAGACATCTAGCTTGGAGCTTGGTTTATTTACTGAGGAGCATTCATTATTGTGGAGGGCGCACTTGCTGAGGAGGGCGCATCAGTAGTGGGGAGGTCTTTCACCCGTCAGATTGCAGTGGGATCAGTTGCAGAGGGAGGCCACACAGCAGAGCTTCATTCCTGTGGAGGGGTTTTCCATTCTAAGCTCACAGTTTGCATCTAGAGCAATTATGGTGGATTTGGTAGCATTTATGAGGGGCGCACCATGCTAGGGTGCACCTGCTTGGTTTGGACTTGTATTTCAGCTTGAGACAAGCTACTATTGTAACAGGTTCATCTATATTTTGTACTTGTTGTATTCCACCATCTATTCTCCTCATTTATAGACATATATCCCAAACTGGTTTTCCCTGGGGAGGTTTTTCCAGGGCCATGTTGACCAAAAATACCTGTGTCAAATTTATGCATGCTTAAAAGTGTAGATTAGCATTTATGCATGTGCTAACATTGAGTAAAGAAAACACTTGCAAGGGCACCTTAAAAGAGCACTTAACCATTAAATATTGAGCAGAAAGTTTGGTGACTGTTTGTTGTCATAAAACAACAAGAGAAGACAGCCACACAGTTGAAACTTAGAACCATACTAAGGTCAAGGACAGACCTTAGGTGGCAGCCTCATAGGACCTCAGAAAATCTACATGGTATCAGAGCCAAAGGTGGCTTAGACTCACTGATTTTGGAGCACTTTTGTGGGCAGTTTTGTGAGGTTTTATATCAGATTTGTTGGTTGTTTTGGACAGCAAGTTTTCAGTCCAAAACAGTGGGTAAACTTCAGATATGAAGGTACCTCTTATTCAGTGCCAGTTGGACAGCTCAGGGCAAATTTTGGACAGCTAGTTGATAGTGTTTGTGGACAGTTGTGGGCAGATTTGTTGGGCCGATTTTTGACACTTGTGGACAGCCTCTTTTCACACTTGCGTGGATAGGACTAAGGTTGTAGTGTACGACCTCTTTTCACACCTACTTTCTAGGAGTGAGGTCGGGGTTTCGCTTGCCTCTTTTCACACCTGTGTTGACAGGAGTGAGGTAGCGTTCCTTTGCATTTGGAGCATCAGAGTGAGCGCAATTTGACAGACATGTCAATATCTCATATGCGTGTTGAGGACAGGCTAGCCGGGGCTAGCAATTGGTCGCCTTGGAAGGCGAGGATCGTCTTTGTCTTAGAGGACCTCGAACTATGGGATATAGTTGAGGCAGTTGTTCTCGTTATTCCTGTTACTGCCCCCGTCTTGTTGGCAGAATTCAAGAAGAGGAACAACAAGGCAAATAGGACAATTAGTGATGCTGTGAGAGATCACATTATTCCCCACTTGACTAGGAAGACTTATGCATACGAGATGCGGGCATCTCTATGCAAGTTGTACGAGAGCTCTAATGAGAACCAGAAGTTGGTTCTTCATGATCGACTGAGGGGCATTCGCATGCTTGAGGATGAGTCGGTTACTTCATTCCTTGGTCACTACACCCAGATCAGAGACGAGCTTGGAGCCGTCGAAGAGGTGGTGAACCCTAACTCTTTGGTGAGGATAGCTATGAATAGCTTCACCAAACCTTGGGATCCATTTGTACTCGACATTGTTGCAAGGGAGGTTATGCCTACATGGGAGAGGATGTGGGATGACTTCGTCCAGGAGGAGACTCGACTAGTGGCAGAGGCTTTTGGACAGCAGTAGCCACAACAGTCAGTTCCGGGTGATGAGGACCTTGCCCTCTGGACAAAGGGCAAGAAGAAGGTCGGTCGTGGGGGTCGGCAAGGTCCCAAGTTTGGGGCCCCACCACAGGGAGGAGAGAGCAGCAGCAGTGGGCAGAAGAGAGACATGAGCACAGTGAGATGCTTTGCTTGTGGAGAGAGTGGTCACTATGCAGGACAGTGTCCCAAGAAGATGAAGAAGCAGCAGGATGTGTCAGCAGTGACAGCAGAGGAGATAGAGTTCAGTGATCGGTTTGCGAGAGAGTGTGCATTCGTGACTACCTTGTTTGTTGTTACACCATCCAGCATTAGATGGGGAGACAGAGTTGATGAGGACTGACTAACTCACAACAGTGATTCAGAGGGAGATGAGACTCGGTGTCCCTGGATATCTTCAGAGTGAGTGACTGGTCCACCCATGATAGCTACAGTTTTAGAGTAGTCGAGCCGATAGAGAGTTGGTGCTACAGCTTCAGAGCATCAAAGGTTGATGAGGAGGAGCAACAGAGCACCACGGAGGCTTGAGCCTCACTTAACTTCTGAGACGGGCAGATCAGGTTCTGGATCCACTTCAGGTGGAGGTTACTTGGCGAGAGGCCAAGTTGATGACTCTCGGTGAGATACCAAGAGGGGGAGACTCTTGGTGAGATGCCAAGAGTAGGTAGAAATCCTTGGTGGGAGACCAAGGTGGAGATCTTCGATGTGATGCCTAGATCTAGGTGATCTTGGATAGATGGAGAGTCAGTTCCATTTATAGATCACACAGATTGAGCAGATCTGTGTAGACTACTTTCAGTGATCAGGGTTCAACCATCCTCACCAAGTATATGCTAGGAGGCAACCATGTCCACTATAGGGATGATATTGGTGGTGACGAGCACATTCCTCGGTAAGAGGGAGTGTTGAGATTTGGGTACCTTGGAAAGTGGTCCCCCTTGTGTTTGTGAGCTTCTAAACACATGAGGGAAGCACTTTGTACCTTGTACTATGTACTTTGTGTCTAATTTCACTTTCACTTAGGAGATTTAAGTCAAAAGTGAAATTTGGTCATTTTAGCCTAAAGTGACAATTAATTCACAAAGTGGGTGAATTAATAGACATAAAGTGAAACTATGGAAACTTAAGTAAAGTGGGTTTTGGTTTGAGATTTAGTTGAGATGATTTCAACCATTGATTAGGGATGAGATGAGATGATCTCATCCACCCATCTTTTAGGTTTCCTTATGCTTCGTAAAGGAGGGCGCAAGGGGCAAAGGAGAGCTCATTCACTTGTATGTTCACCAAAGGAGCTTAGAGAAGGGCAAGAGGATGAGGATTGTTGCATTGTGAGAGGATAGCTTGGGCGCATGCTTTCATGGAGGGAGGCATCTAGCTTGGAGCTTGGTTTATTTACTGAGGAACATTCATTATTGTAGAGGGCGCACTTGCTAAGGAGGGCGCATCAGTAGTGGGGAGGTCTTTCACCCGTCAGATTGCAGTGGGATCAGTTGCAGAGGGAGACCACACAACAGAGCTTCATTCCTGTGGAGGGGTTTTCCATTCTGAGCTCACAGTTTGCATCTGGAGCAGTTATGGTGGATTTGGTAGCATTTATGAGGGGCGCACCTGCTTGGTTTGGACTTGTATATCAGCTTGAGACAAGCTGCTATTGTAACAGGTTCATATATATTTTGTACTTGTTGTATTCCACCATCTATTCTCCTCATTTATAGACATATATCCCAAACTGGTTTTCCCCGGAGGGGGTTTATCCAGGGTCATGTTGACCAAAAATACCTGTGTCAAATTTATGCATGCTTAGAAGTGTAGATCAGCATTTTAAAGTTAGAGATCTAGAGGTAGTGTTATTTGTTTTAATGTATATTGCATGTGCTAACATTGAGTAAAGAAAACACTTGCAAGGGCACCTTAAAAGAGCACTTAACCATTAAATATTGAGCAAAAAATTTGGTGATTGTTAGCTGTCATAAAATAGCAAGAGAAGACTGCCACACAGTTGAAACTTAGAACCATACTAAGGTCAAAGACAGACCTTAAATGGCAGCCTCATAGGACCTCAGAAAATCTACATGGTATCAGAGTCAAAGGTGGCTTAGACTTGCTGATTTTGGAGCATTTTTGTGGGCAGTTTTGTGAGGTTTTATATCAGATTTGTTGGTTGTTTTGGACAGCAAGTTTTCAGACCAAAACAGTTGGTAAACTTCGGATCTGAAGGTACCTCTCATTCAATGCCAGTTGGACAACTCAGGGCAGATTTTGGACAGCTAGTTGACAGTTTTTGTGGACAGTTGTGGGCAGATTTGTTGGGCTGATTTTTGACACCTGTGGACAACCTCTTTTCACACGTGCGTGGACAGGAGTGAGGTTGTAGTGTACGACCTCTTTTCACACCTACTTGCTAGGAGTGAGGTCAGGGTTTCGCTTGCCTCTTTTCACACCTGTGTTGACAGGAGTAAGGCAGCGTTCCTTTGCATTTGGAGCATCAGAGTGAGCGCAGTTTGACAGACATGACAGTATCTCAGGTGCGTGTTGAGGACAGGTTAACCGGGGCTAGCAATTGGTCGCCTTGGAAGGCGAGGATCGTCTTTGTCTTAAAGGACCTCGAACTATGGGATATAGTTGAGGCGGTTGTTCCCATTATTCCTGTTACTGCCCCCGTCTTGTTGGCAGAATTCAAGAAGAGGAACAACAAGGCAAATAGGACCATTTGTGATGATGTGAGAGATCACATTATTCCCCACTTGACTGGGAAGACTTATGCATACGAGATGCGGGCATCTCTATGCAAGTTGTACGAGAGCTCTAATGAGAATGGGAAGTTGGTTCTTCATGATCGACTCAGGGGCATTCGCATGCTCGAGGATGAGTCGATTACTTCATTCCTTGGTCGCTACACCCAGATCAGAGACGAGCTTGGAGTCGTCGGAGAGGCGGTGAACCCTAACTCTTTGGTGAGGACAGCTATGAATAGCTTCACCAAACCTTGGGGTCCATTCGTACGCGGCATTGTTGCCAGGGAAGTTATGCCCACATAGGAGAGGATGTGGGATGATTTCATCCAGGAGGAGACTCGACTAGTGGCAAAGGCTTCTGGACAACAGCAGCAGCAGTCAGTTTTGGGTGATGAGAACCTTGGTCTTTGGACAAAGGGCAAGAAGAAGGTCAGTCGTGGGGGTCGGCAAGGTCCCAAGTTTGGGGCCCCACCACAGGGAGGAGAGAGCAACAGCAGTGGGAAGAAGAGAGACATGGGCACAATGATATGCTTTGCTTGTGGAGAGATGGGTCACTATGTAGGACAGTGTCCCAAGAAGAAGAAGAAGCAGCAGGATGTGTCAGCAGCGACAGCAGAGGAGATAGAGTTCAGTGATCGGTTTGCGAGAAAGTGTGCATTCGTGACTACCTTGTCTGTTGTTACACCATCCAGCATTAGATGGGGAGACAGAGTTGATGAGGACCGGCTGACTCACAACAGTGATTCAGAGGGAGATGAGACTCAGTGTCCCTGGACATCTTCAGAGTGGGTGACTGGTCCACCCATGATAGCTACAGTTTCAGAGCAGCCGAGTAGACAGAGAGTTGGTGCTATAGCTTCAGAGCATCAAAGGTTTATGAGGAGGAGCAGCAGGGCACCACGGAGGCTTGAACCTCACTTAGCTTCTGAGATGAACAGATCAGGTTCTAGATCCACTTTAGGTGGAGGTTACTTGGCAAGAGGCCAAGTTGATGACTCTTGGTGAGATACCAAGAGGGGGAGACTCTTGGTGAGATGCCAAGAGAGTGACTCTTGGGGAGATGCCAAGAGTAGGTGGAAATCCTTGGTGGGAGACCAAGGTGGAGATCTTCGATGTGATGCCTAGATCTAGGTGATCTTAGATAGATGGAGAGTCAATTCCATTTATAGATCACATAGATTGAGCAGATCTATGTAGACTACTTTCAGTGATCAGGGTACATCCATACTCACCGAGTATATGCCAGGAGGCAACCATGTCCACTATAGGGATGATATTGGTGGTGACGAGCACTTTCCTTGGTAAGAGGAAGTGTTGAGATTTGGGTACCTTGGAAAGTGGTCCCCCTTGTGTTTGTGAGCTTCTAAACACATGAGGGAAGCAATTTGTACCTTCTACTATGTACATTGTGTCTAATTTCACTTTGGCTTAGGAGATTTAAGTCAAAAGTGAAATTTGATCATTTTAGCCTTGTTATCGCACGGTTTGTAGGAAAGGTCTAAAGAACTTGAGTCAAGGCTTGAAACCGGCGTAACAGGAGCTTCCCCACCCACTGTCACCTCGATGGGGGCTCTTTCTATTTAGGAGGGCTAGTCCAAGGGAGATGTCCCTAAGCAATCTGGGTTAATGAAAGGCTAAAGGTAATGGACCAAGTCAAAGAAGTTCCCTTTCACAGATTGCTGCCCAAATGAGATAGTCAAGGAAGAAAGATCCACTGGAGATGCACCTGTTTGCGAGACAAGACAAAGAA
>JASDQU010735541.1:146453-197530 GCA_032191745.1 Picea mariana | reverse complement strand
AAGATCCAAGCAGTTATCTGAAATGAAAGAGATCTAATGCATACATAAGAAGGTTATAATGATCAAATATGACACATACCATGATACCTCGGACCAATTACCTCATGGAGCAAGAGCCTTTTCTGATGCAAGCCCAGGCCGGTAGTGATGGAGGCTGGTACTGCTAACAGGACAACTCTGGCTGAGAAGAAGAAAAGATGGGCCCTCAAGGGCCATGCTCAAGTCAATCTGCTCTCGTACTCCATGTCTAGGACAATGTGGGCCTCGAGACATGATCTCCTAGTTATCCCTAGATATCGGGGATAACAAGCCTAAAGTGACAATTAATTCACAAAGTGGGTGAATTAATAGACATAAAGTGAAACTATGGAAACTTAAGTAAAGTGGGTTTTGGTTTGAGATTTAGTTGAAATGATCTCAACCATTGATTAGGAATGAGATGAGATGATCTCATCCACCCATCTTTTAGGTTTCCTTATGCTTCCTAAAGGAGGGTGCAAGGGGCAAAGGAGAGCTCATTCACTTGTATGTTCACCAAAGGAGCTTGGAGAAGGGCAAGAGGATGAGGATTGTTGCATTGTGAGAGGATAGCTTGGGCGCATGCTTTCATGGAGGGAGGCATCTAGCTTGGAGCTTGGTTTATTTACTGAGGAGCATTCATTACTGTGGAGGGAACACTTGCTAAGGAGGGCGCATCAGTAGTGGGGAGGTCTTTCACCTGTCTGATTGCATCAGGATCAGTTGCAGAGGGAGGCCACACAATAGAGCTTCATTCCTGTGGAGGGGTTTTCCATTTTGAGCTCACAGTTTGCATCTGGAGTAGTTATGGTGGACTTGGTAGCATTTATGAGGGACGTACCTGCTTGGTTTGGACTTGTATTTCAGCTTGAGACAAGCTACTATTGTAACAGGTTCATCTATATTTTGTACTTGATGTATTCCACCATCTATTCTCCTCATTTATAGACATATATCCCAAACTGGTTTTCCCCGAGGGGGTTTTATCCAGGGTCATGTTAACCAAAAATACCTGTGTCAAATTTATGCATGCTTAGAAGTGTAGATCAACATTTTAAAGTTAAATATCTAGAGATAGTGTTATTTGTTTTAATGTATATTGCATGTGCTAACATTGAGTAAAGAAAACACTTGCAAGGGCACCTTAAAAGAGCACTTAACCATTAAATATTGAGCAGAAAGTTTGGTGATTGTTTGTTGTCATAAAACAACAAGAGAAGACAACCACACAGTTGAAACTTGGAGTCATACTAAGGTCAAGGACAGACCTTAGGTGGCAGCCTCATAGAACCTCAGAAAATCTACAGGCTCTTTCACGGTTCACCCCGACGTTGGGATCTTGGATGATGTTGTCATGTGCTAAGGTTTGATTGAGATGATGGGGTTTGCTTGCCACTTGGACACCATAAGATGATTGGATGTGAGATGGCACTCTTCCACCTTGCTTGCACCTTGGACGATGACATGTGGCCTTGGGAGGCCCTCCTTCACCCTTTGGAGGCTTGACATCACCACATGTATGACCTTATGATGGATTATTTGCATGATTTATCATTTGTAGAGGGCATTTGAGGGGTTGGCCCCACTTGTATCATGAATTATTGTCACTTTACTTTATTATGTGGACAAATAGTGCTAGGGATACCTCATATAAATGAGGCTAGTGCTCAAACTTATTTTCATCATCACAAACTCCTCACACTTGTGGGGATTTCTCCTAGAAAAGTTCGCTCTACCTCTCTTGTTCTCTTGGAGTCTCTTATGCGCACTATTGGAAGTGATTTTGGATGGATGTTTATCTTGTTGATGGTAGATCTTCATGAACTAGGGTTTCCTCATGCTAATGCACCTTGTATGTAAGTGTTTACTTGATTGCATATGGTGTTTTCTTGGTAAATCTTGGTAATTTGCTCTATTAGAATGGTAATTTTGCATGTTATCTCGATATTTCTAAAATATTGAAACCCTAAGGAAGGATTAAGAGTGGTTATCCCCTTCCCTTGTTATTTTCAACTTGACTTGTTGAAGCATTTAAGATTTTCCTCAAGGGTTAGGAGGGGCTATCCCCTTAAGATTTATCTTAGCTAGGGTTTGGTTCTTGGGGTTAGGAGTGGCTATCCCCCTAGGTTCAAGACCTAGTTCAATTCATCTTCTTTGCTAAACACATTAGAGAAAGTGGTATGACACCTAGGGTTTATGAGTGGATAAACTTTAAGTGGCTCCTCTTTGACACTTGACCTAGTTCTATGAGTCGATAGCTCTAGGGTTCAAATCTTCACCTTCTCTCTTGCTTGGCCTCCTTTAATGCATTATCTTGACTCCATTTTCCCTAAGAATGTAGACGACACTAGTCTTATTGCTTGTGATGTTTAATACTCATAAAAACTCTCAAAACCCTCACCTAATCTAGCTTTATGACATCATTGACTTGTTAATTGTACCTCAATGCTTTGCAAAATCTTTGGATAACTTGCTGCTGTCATCAAGTGAATGGTACAGCCATTAGGGCTTGTATTTATTGCTGCATACTTAATATTGTGGCTAAAACCGCTCAGAATTATTGTCTAGCAATTCGATATTGTTCCCTTTGTTGTAAGCTAAATTCTAAGACTCAATTGCTAATTTTCTGGGTTGTTTTTTCTATTGTTGTTATAAAATACTTATTGCTGATATAGACTGGTTTACGGCTGCAATTTTACAACAGCAATTGGTTTTACTGGTTATCTAGTGTCTTAAGGTGAATGGCATGCAATATAACTTGGTACTTGATCATTATATGCATTGAAAAGTTTCTTGTCTCGTACAGGTTTCCCAATTACCTTGCACAACCAATTTCACCCTTCATCTTTAAGACCTGGCCTAACCTACTAAGTGAACAAGATAGGGGGTTGTAGGCTTGGCTAATCTTGCTACTCGATCCCCCGAGGCCACTAGGGAAGCCTCCCTTGTGTTGGACCTCTTTCCTTCACTAAAACGAGGGAAGTATCTGCTTAGGTGACAGTGGTAGATACCTCCAATTGTTACACAAGATTGTCATCTTGTGCAGGGCTTTGCACAAGTACAAATCCTATGATAACAGTTCCCAAAGCACTAAATGGGTTGTCTCCACCTTGGGGATCCTTTGTTCAGGGTGTTTGTGCTCATGAGAAGCTTTCAGATGATTTCATTCAAGTGGAAACAAGGCTAGAGACAATTTCAGCTAGAGTGGATGAGATCCAGAACCTAACCCTCATTGAGAAGGTGAGGAGAGGAGGTAAGAAAAGAGTTCCCAGGAAAGGTCAAAAGAAGAAGGAAGATTCAAGTTCTTCGAACAGAGGAAGAAAGACTCGATTCACGTGAAGTATTTCAACTACCACAAGATAGAAAACTACGCATTTCCATGTCTTGAGCAGAAGAAGTCTAAGGGAAAGCAGCAATGGTAGAGACAGTTTACAGGGAGTGTAGAAGCTTCTACCAAAGTGGATGAGTTATCACCCAGGGTTGATATGCACAACGGAGCATCCAGGCACATGACTTTCAATAGGAAAGATTTTGAAAGACTTCAAGGACAAATCCAGTCATTGGAATGGGATTTGTCTCTTTCTACATGCCATTAGGGGATGTTCTTGAGCTAGATGATGTCTTGTATGTTCTTGGTTTGACTAAGGATCTTCTTTCATTTTCAGCCATGACAAACCTTAGGTGTGTGGTTGAGTTTAATGATCAACAAGTCATTATCAAAGATAGCAACCATGAGCATGGTCA
Source organism: Picea mariana (assembly GCA_032191745.1). Classification (NCBI taxonomy): domain Eukaryota; kingdom Viridiplantae; phylum Streptophyta; class Pinopsida; order Pinales; family Pinaceae; genus Picea; species Picea mariana. The sequence continues at coordinate 193,768 of JASDQU010735541.1, read as the reverse complement.
AGTTTTGGTCAAAGGGGTGTAAGAAGGTGGCTTGCACAAGTTACTTGCTGATTTAGTGAAGAGTGGAGCTTTAGTGCATGATAGTGACAATCTGTGCAAGTTATGGTACGAGATTGAGTCATCTACACCATGAAGCATTGCCTCTCTTGAAGGACATGGTGCAAGGATTGCCAAACTTCAATATTGAGAAGACAAAACTGTACAAGGGTTGTGCAGTCAGCAAGCATACCAAGACTGCTTTCCCAAGCAGCGAGCACAAATCAGAAGAGATTATTGATCTGATTCATTTAGATGTATGTGGACCTATGTTTTCATCTTCTTTGACAAGTAACTTGTATTGTTTGTTTCATTGACGATTCCTCACACAAATCCTAGATTTATTTTATGAAGACTAAGGATGAAGTGTTCTCTAAGTTTCAAGCAGTGTTGAAAAAATCGCCGATTTTTCGCGATTTTTACCCTAAGCCGACTTTCACTCTCGAAAAAATCGCGATTTTTTGTATTTTCAAAAAGTCCAGACTTCTACTAAAAATCGCCGACTTTTACCAAAAAGTCGTCGGACGCAGGGAACCCGTGGGCATAAGGGCGCATTTTGGTTTTTTTTTGGGTCATTTGTGTTTTTTTACTTGTGGAGAAGGAAGGAGAAGGGTTTGTGGTCTTCCTCAATCACTGTGGAGGCAACTTAACAACCATCATCATCACCATCAAGGATTTCTAAGTGGAGCAAGGGTTCAATTTCATTTTCCAACCGGTGTTGAATCTTCCATTAATAGGTATGTATCTAAATCCCTTCCATTCATAGGTATGTATCTAAATCCCTCCATTCATAGGAGGAGTGGCCTGAAGACATCATGGAGGGTGATGTGTAAACATCAACACAACCTTCTACATTTATTGATACACCTACTCCTGCACACACCAGTGGTCATCCACTATCAGATACAGGGCCTTCTACTGTCAGGGGCAGGCCTGACAAACAACCCCTTATCTTTTCTCGTAAAAGGGGGAGAGGCGGGGGCTGACATTGATATTAGATAGCTAGCTGCTAGTTTTGTTTCATTTGTCATTGTATATCAGACATCTACAGACTCCATCATAATGATGAATCATGAGATACATTTTATAATTAATAAATTATATATGTGATGTCATTTTGTATTGGAGAGGCACTTCAGCGTTCAATATCGACTTTGATGTATAATTTTTTATTTGGCATCCACTAGTGACTACATATGTATCAGCGATTTCTCCATATTTATGTGCCAATGTGTTTATCTGATGTTGTTGTTGCTTTATATGTTTAAAATTTTGAAAAAAATTAATATATTTTGTATTTTTTAATGTTTGTCGTGGTTTTCCGATTTTCTGCAGACTTTTGCCGAAATGATTTTTTCCGGACCCTCGCCGACTTTTTGTTGATGCCGACTTTTTCAACACTGGTTTCAAGATTTCAAGGCATTAGTTGGGAATCAGAGAGGCAAGAAGATCAATTTGTTGAGATCTAACAATGGAGGATAGTACACCTCCAAGGACTTTGATGTATTTTGCAGAGAAGCAGGGATCAAGGGTAGCTAACAATACCTTATAAACCACAGCAAAATGGGGTTGCAGAGAGGAAGAACCAGTGCATCATAGAAATAGCCAAAGCAATGATCCATGACATGGATTTGCCCATGTGCCTTTGGAGGCATGCAATATGGATGTATACGTTCTGAACACGTGTCTTCATAGGATATTGAAGGATTAGATACTAGAAGAAGCCTTTACTAGTGAAAAAAACTCAAGTATCACACCTTCATGTACTTGGTTGTCATATTTATATTCATGTGCTTGAAGAGAAGAGGACTAAATTTGAACCCTCTAGCATCAAGGGTATTTTTATTGGTTACAGTTAGACCTCCAAGGCTTATCGAAGTTATATTCCAGTGCAGAGGAAGACTGTGGTAGGACAAGATGTTAAGTTTGATGAGGATGCATGATCCTCTAAGTCTCAGGAGCCTCCTATGAAGGCTAGGGAGGTAGAAAATCTTGTCCCAAGTGTTGATCCACAAATTAGAGCAAAATAAGATTCAGATCAAAAGGTTTAGGTGAAGAAACAAAGGCATCTTTACCATCAAGTTCAGCCAGGAAACCAAGGGATCTTACCCAAAGTTTGCAAGAGGCACAAGAGTCAATAGGAGCACCAAAATATTATTTCTGGGTAAGTCAACCCCCTAAGAAATTTCCTACAGCTTCTATCATTGATGTAGAGCCTTCCATTTATGAGGAGCCAATTGGTGAGTAGGTATGGTGGGATGCCATGATACAGGAGTATAACTCCATCCTAAAGAATGAGGCTTGGGAGTGTAATGATCCCAAGCCATTATGCAAGGATCATCACTGTTTTGGTGTCTTTTTAAAACTTTTTCTGAGTGAGGTATTTCGTCAAACAGTTTGTTGATCTATTTGTTTAGATGTGTTTATATGTGTGTATGCAGCAAATAACAGAAGAGATAACCATGGAACATACCTCAACCATATGCAATAAGATAGACAAGCCAAAACATCTCAAATCTTCTTTATTCATAAAATAGAAGAACCTGCTACAATGGAGGTGCCGATCTGGAATGCTCAACAGATGGCCAAGATGATAGATAATAGATAACAAGTATGAGCTGCTACAAAATGCTCCCGACAATACAAAATAAGCCTCCAAAGGCTGGATAAGAGATGCAGACCAATGTCGAGTGCCAAACCCCTCACTGCCGGAAGATGCCACGCTCTGCTGGATAACTGAAGCTCCTCAAAATTCGGCCCTTGTGCCAAAGATGTCCAATCACCTCCAGAAAGATGCCAAACAATAGATCGAGCGATGGTAAGAACAACCCAGGTGCCCGAATCTCCAAATACACTCTCAAACCCTGTAGATCTGAACTCTTCCATTGAATGGTGCGCCCCACTGGATGACTAAAGCCCTAGATAATTCGGCCCTGATGAAGGAGGCCTCCAAATGCTCTGAAACTCTCCACAATGATAGATCAGGACGCTGCAATGAGAACCCAAGTGCTCAAATCCTCAAAATACCTGCTAGATCATTAGATCTAGCTACCCTCCAAATAACGGTGCGCCCTCCTCTTGGGAAAACGTCCCACTCTCAATACAAATAGATCCTCCACTGAAAGACTCCAGAAAACCACCAAGAATGATGCCAAGACACCTGCAAAGGAAACCCAATACCTGGAATTCCCGGAATCCCTTCTCCTCAGCTAGGACGAATCCTTCCTCAATGAATGATGCGCCCCCCTTGCTGGAAACCCCCAACTGGTGCGCCCTCTCTCTATCTGCACAAGCAATTGATGTGGAATCCTCCTACAACTGAGTAGATCTGGAACTAGAATGGTGTGGGAGAGTATTGCAACTCCGAGACCAAGCTTGGAACAAGCTAGGTGGAATCTTTCACCACCGAATTGTCCTCTAGGGTTTGTTAAGTCAAAACCCTCAAAACCCCCAATGTTGGGCTCACTAGCTAGAAGCTAGAAATCAAATAAGATCATACATGAATGAATGAGAAGAGGCCCTTGCCTTTCCTTTATACTTTTGGCTCACCTGGTCCCTCCAAAGTGACTTTCATTTTATTAATATTTAATTAATTAATTAAATCACTTTAATTAATTAATTAACCTTTTTACCTTTGAAAAGCTCCTTATCTCTCCTTGTGGCTTCCCTGGCCACTGAAAGTCACTTCTAGCCATCCCATCCTGTAGTGTTGCTCCTCCCGATTCCAATGAGCTATTACACCGAGAGGTTCCTCCAAGTAATGTGCCCAAAATGACCTCTTCAGTGATTTCATTTAACTTATAGCTCGAAATAGTCAAAGTCATGGAAATCGTCGGAATGCAACGAAACCAAAGCCAACCTATGCGGAATGGCTCATAATGATGGAATATGATCATCCATGCAAGCTGGACCCCACAATGCCTCTCAAATACCCCTGTACTCGCTATAACATCCATCTGGTTACTCTGGTCATCATAAATCTTTGCACTGTGATGATGTCCCAAAGTGGGGACACTACAGGGAGATTGTCTTGAGAGTCAAGACCATTGGGGAAATCAATGATTGATTATAGGTGGATGTTCAAGATCAAGCATGCAATTGATCAAAGCATAGAGAGTACAAGGCCAAATTCATAGTAAAATGATTCTCCCTAAGAGAGAGAATTGACTATGATGAGACCTTTGCTCCTATTGCCAAGTTTACTTCTATCAAAGTCGCTATGTCTTTAGCATCAATTTTTGGTTGGCCCTTATACCAAATGGATGTAAAGACAACTTTTTTGAATGCACTGATTAACAAGGAAGTGTTCAATAACCAATAGAGGGATTTTGAGGTGCATGGGTGGATACCTATGTGTGCAGGTTGAAGAAGGCCCTTTATGGGCTAAAGCAGGCACCACATGCATGGTATTCAAGGATGGATGAGTACTTATCGAATTTGGGTTTCACCAAAACTGTTGCAGATTCTAACCTTTACTATTTATATGATAAATCTGATCTACTTGTCTTGGTCCTATGTGTAGAATCTAGATGATATGATCCTTACAAGTAGTTTTGAGAATCTCAATGCATGGTGCAAGAAGAAACTAGCCATTGAATTTGATATGGCCATAGATCTTATGCAAGATTTTTTGGGTGAAGAGGTTTGTCAAGGTACCGATGAGGCCTTCCTTAGATAGGGGAAGTACACAGTAAATCTTCTAAATAGACTTCAAATGCTAGATTGAAAACCTTTGGCCACTCATATGGTTTCAAATCTTAAAATTGTCTACAAATTTAGATTCAAATTTGGTAGATCCTTCTTTTGTAGATTTGGTATATCCTTCTCGGCCACTCCTATGGTTCCCTATTGTATCTTGTAAATACGAGGCCTGACATATGTTTTACAGTAAATACTTTGAGCCAGTTGATGGTTGAACCCATGCAGATTCATTGGAAAGTTGTTTAAAACATGTGCTCCGACACTTGGAAGGGAATAGTTCATTATGGCTTGAGGTATGTGGAAGATGGTGAGTTGATGTTGCATGGTTTTGTTGATACTGACTAGGCAAGATATGCAAGTGATAGGAAGAGCACTTCAAGTTTTCATTTCATCCTGGGCACAGGTATGATTTCCTAGTTCAGCAGAAAGCAGTTAGCAATTGCACTAAGTTCAGCAGAGCCAAAGTATATGGCAACCTCTTCTACTAGTTGTGAGAACATATTGCTTTGCAAGTTGATAACGGAGTTGACCAATGAGATGTTGGAGGCTACATTTGTTTACTATGACAATTAGAGCAAAGTTATCAACACTGGTCCAGTGACTGTGTAATGTTCCCAAGCCAAGATGCCAGGAACATCACATTTTGCATGAATTTTTAACTGTTTTCTGGTTGTGGCATTTAGTCAAACACTTTGTTGGTTATGGTCTTTAGGGTTGTGCTAGGGTTTATACTGATGATTTTAATGTGTGTTTGCAGCAATAATCAACATAAATATAGCAATGGACATACCTCAACCAGATGCAAGATCAACAACACAAAAGATAACTCAAAATACCTCAGATCTTATCTTTATTCATAATAGTAGAAGAATTGATACAATGTATCTGCAGATCCGGTACAATATAGCAGAAGAGATCATAACAAAATGAGGATGGTCCTCAATCAAGATCAAGAGAGAAGATACAAGCCTCCAAAGGCCACCTGGCTACAATAGATGAATACAAGATGAGACCCGGCCCGTATGAAGTGCCAAACCCCAAGATTGGCTAAGTCATGCCTTGTTGGAAGACTGAATACCCTCACAATTCGGCCCTGCCGCTCAAGGCCTCCAAACATTCGGATGAAGATGTGAAACTATAGATTGGGGTGAGTAGAGTCCCCTCCTGAAGTCTCAGACCGAAATACCAAGAGATGCTCCTCCAAATGTTGAATCCCCAAGTGGAGTTGCTACCTCCTGAATACTGTCAAACCCTAATATTTCAGCCCTGATGAAGGAGACCTCCAAATGCCCTAAAACTCCCCAGAAAGATAGATTGGGGCACTATAAGCCTCTAGGTGAAGTCTCAATGTTAGATCTGAAGTATAACCCCTCTAAACTGAATAGATCTGAATCGGAATAGCGTCCTCCTCCTGTCAAAACGTGCCAATGCTCTAGGAAATCATATGGACCGTATAACTCTCTCAAAAGGCACTAGAGATAATGGTCAAGGCCCTGCAAGAAAAACCCAAGTGCTCAAATCTCCAAAAGTCCTCTCAGAATCCTAGATCGAACCTTCCTCCCATCAATGGTGCGCCCCCCTTGCTGGAAACCCTCAATGGTGTGCCCTCTCTCTTCTTGTGCCTGTGCCTGGTGTAGAACTCTCCTAAAAATGAGTAGATCCGATGTAGAATGGTGAGGGAGGAATCTTTCACCTCTGTGACCAAGCTTGGATTAAGTTGGGTGGGATCTTTCACCACCGAGCTGATCTCTAGGGTTTGTTAAGTCAAAACCCTCAAAACCCCCAAGGTATGGGCTTACTAGCTAGAAGCCAGATATCTAAACTGATAATCAACATGAATGAGAGAATAGAGGCCCTTGCCTCTCTTTCATACTTCCTGCTCACCTTGTCAACCCAAAGTGACTTTTACTTTATTAATTATTAATAAATTAATTTAATCACTTTAATTAATTAATTAACCTTTTTACCTATGAAAAGCACCGTATCTCTCCTTGTGGCTTCCTTGGCCACTGAAAGTCACTTCTCATCATCCTATCCTGTAGTGTTGTTCCTCCCGATTCCAATGAGCTATCACACTAAGAGGTTCCTCCAAGTATTATGCTCAATATGACCTCCTTAGTGAATTTAATTAACTTATAGCCCAAAATAACTCAAAATCATGGAAATCGTCGGAATGCAACGGAACCAAAGCCCAGCTATGCGGAATGGATCATAATGATGAAATGAGATGAGCGATGCAAGTCGGACCCCAAAATATCCCTCAATAAACACTGTACTCGCTATAACCTCCATCTAGCTACTCTGGTCATCATTACACTCTGTAATGTAATGATGTCCCAAAGTGGGGACATTACAGTCCTCCCTGCTAGAATATTGCTTGTCCTCAAGCAATAACTGAATCCTTCCAAATATAATATCGGGATCCCATGTCCACCTGTGGGACACAGATTAGGCCCCATCTAAAGATGAACTATCACGCGCTCCGCCCCCTGGGTCCCATATCAGGATGTGAATTGCAATACCTTGTGAGTCATGATCCTGAATCATATCAACGCCAGGAGTCTCCTGCACATGCGACACGGCCTCATCCCAAAATGAGTCCATCCTCCGAATCCATATCAAGACCAACACGGTCTCCATCATCTGCCCATGCTGCTACCATAGTGAGGTACTGCAAGACCCAAATGAGACACCCTCAAGTGATGTGCTCTCCTCAACACTGAAGCTCACCGGAAAGTCAAAATGACTTTCCCCTGCAACGGTCCACTCGCCTCTATCAATCAATGATATGCTCAACCCTGCGATCCCTGGGTCCCATGCTAGTCTCTACCAAAGATCACCATGCTCGCGATGCACCACTCTGACCATGACTGTCAGCTCCTTGTATACATGTTGGATCCCCCACTCCTGGATCCTCAAGTTGAAATACCCATGGCAATTTGACCTGCTGTCCAGAAGCTGCATCTGCAAAAGAATCTCTATGGGAGTAGTACTTGCCCAACCATCTCCATGCTCGATCATGATGATCAAGAGGGAGAAATTGTCTCGCTCCATAGGACAAGTCCCTGCAAGCCCACTCCAAACCAACCCAAAGTGGAGTGTGTGGCTCTCTAGCGCAACCTAGGTCATCATAAAGTGAAACGACCTGCTAAGAAAATGAACTCTCGGATCCCATGGCAAACTTGGAAGTTTATCACTTCCAACCCCCACTAACTGCTCCTGTGTCATATTGATCACTGTCGGAAGCCCTTCGTGCTCATCCTCATGAGAATCAGTATCTGTGTCGCCCTCTGAGATGTATGTTATCCCCTGGCCTATGATGCTCACCATCATGCACAAAGACTCAATTGTCTGCCTATGATGATCCACCTCTATCCTGTTGTATGCCGTAAAAGCACTCATGTTAGGTGGTCTCGGCCTAGCCACTCTCCATGTCCTCAGCGACTGTCTAGACTCTATCTCTCCTCATGCTGTTGTCTATGATAAAAGTGTCAGGAAAGGCTAACAGAAACATCTGTAGCTGACTGTAGACCTGGAAAATATCACATGCTTTGGTCAATCCCAAGGATTCGACCAAAAGCGCGTCTATTGGTACCCATGATAAATACTCGCCTGTAGTCATCATTGAACCCCAATCATCAGGTACAATCAAGGGTAACTGCTCAAACTATTGGTCAACCACACTCCATCTGTCATCGCTCATGCAACTGTTGATACTGTGAAGGTGATCTCCCAGGTCTATCCACATCTGTAAGGGATAGGAATCTCCATAATCTACTACGTGTGTATCCTCCCTACAATCTAATGCGTCCATCTGAATCCCACTGCACAACTCGGTATGTCTCTGTGAACTGTCACTCACCATTGTATGCTCCTGCATACTCATGCAAGCTCCTGTATACCCCTGCAGCATCATGGATCCTGGGTGTACTACTGGGTCAACCTCTATAGGAAGGTCAACTACTCCTGGGACACCAATGGAAGTCCCCATAAATGCCCCTGGCTCTGGAGTCCCCATGCATATGTGAGTGCTCGACTGTCTCAAGGATCCTCGTGGAGGGTAGCTCTTGTGCCTCCAGATCATAACTCTCCATACTCATCAGTGATCCTGGGTACTCCTCATGCTCCTCCATCAACTGGTGCTCCTCTGCTAAGCCACCAACATCCCCTAGAAATGTGACTGTAGGATATATCTGACCCTCCACTAAGATAGATATAGTGGATATCTGTCTGATCTCCTCAAAGAGCTCCTCTGATCGAGTCTCTGATTCTTGAAGGGTTGTCTATATGCCTCTCAAGAATCCTCGAGTGCTCTCCAACTCATGAGCGAGTCTGTCCACCTCCAACTCTTGCTCCCTCAGGGCCCTATGATACATCTCGCCAATCCTCAATAGATAGTCTTTGTCCATCAACAACTGTTGGTAGTCGGTCCTCATCACAGACACTCTCCCTGAGAGTATGAAAGTCATATATGGCGAATCCACCATCTGAACGATCATGTGCCATTGATGCCCTCCAACAACAATTGGCCACCAATGCATATGTGTCACCAATGCGCCTAGTGGTTGCCATGATCATATCCTCACTGACTCTCAACTGCCCTGCCAAGTAGCGTGACTCTTGATCATAGTCATGCTCAAGCGTACCTCATGCCCCTCACTACTAGTGCCAACCCTGGAACCCCCAACAACACTCTCTACAAAAGATAAGGCACTGAACTGCCCATTGTCCACTGTGCTACTGGGTCCTCCTGTATGCCACTGCACACCATCACCAAATGCTACCCCCATCTGAATCACATTGTATCCAGTATGGGCAACTGTATCCTCCTGTGCACATACCCTGCTACTATCATTTGTGCCTGGATCCCATACAAATGTGTCCAGACACGTGCTATGGCCATCTCGATCAGTAAGGAGTGCATCTTCATCAATGTCGATTAGTCCTGGAAGTAAGGGTCCCGTCAAACTGTCAGTCTCCACAACCTAATCAAACAATGGAGTCTCCAAAAGAAGTGACTCACTCTCTCATACTGATACGTATGTGTAAGGTCAACTATATGTAGGTCATGTCTCTCCTCCTGGGTCTGTGGATCCATATGTCCCTGGTGTGCATCCCTCCCACACGACTCCTCTATCATATCTGAAATGCCACTGATATCCTCATGTGTCGTGGCTATCATGGGTGTCTGGAAAGATGACAAATGTGTCACGGTCATCATAGGAAGCTCGTCGGGTCTAGGTGCTAACACGTGTGAATCCCCACTAGTGTCACCACTCTGCTGAGGTGTAAGGTCATCAACACTATGTGATATGACTGCTGAAACACAGGTGTTATCATCCTGTCCATCCCACTGTTCCTCCAATGTGCAAGGGTCACTATCCTCCTCAAGCGTGCAAGAATCACTAGCCTCTGTGCAAGAGTCACTAGCATCATCGGACTGCTCCAAATAAGCATCTATCGCTCCATCCTCACACACCTCATCATCATTGTCATAGAGCACCTCAATGATGTGTTTCTTACCTCTACCCCTACATCTATGATCTGGTTCCCAAGGCACTTTGCAACTGTAGCAATGTTGCCTACTCCTCATGGGTGTGGGGCTACTCTGTGCTTCCCTCCATCTCATTGCTCTAGCTTTGTTTTCCTCTGTTATGTTTACCCAATGTGTAACCTCATCTTTGCTCCAACTAGGATTTTTAAAGGATACAAACTAATGGAATGTTACTAGATCCCTGAGAATCTCATTGAGGGTTTAATATTCCCTCTTACAATCAACAATCCCTCTAGCAAAATCCCACGTATCCATCTCTCCTTATGGAAGACCCCTTAAGCTGGCAGGAGTTATGGCTCTGTATGCATGCGCTAATCCCCACTGGCTGGGAAGATCAACGCTCTGATACCACTGTGATTTTCCCAAGCCAAGATGCCAGGAACATCACGTTTTGCATGAATTTTTAACTGTTTTCTGGTTGTGGCATTTCGTCAAACACTTTGTTGGTTATGGTCTTTAGGGTTGCGCTAGGGTTTATACTGATGATTTTAATGTGTGTTGTAGCAATAATCAACATGAATATAGCAATGGACATACCTCAACCAGATGCAAGATCAACAACACAAAAGATAACTCAAAATACCTCATATCTGATCTTTATTCATAATAGTAGAAGAACTGATACAATGTATCTGCAGATCTGGTACAATATAGCATAAGAGATCATAACAAAATGAGGATGGTCCTCAATCAAGATCAAGAGAGAAGATACAAGCCTCCAAAGGCCACCTGGCTACAATAGATGAATACAAGATGAGACCCGGCCCGTATGAAGTGCCAAACCCCAAGACTGGCTAAGTCACGCCCTGCTGGAACACTGAATACCCTCACAATTCGGCCCTTCTGCTCAAGGCCTCCAAACACTTGAAGGAAGATGTGAAACTGTAGATCGGGGTGAGTAGAGTCCCCTCTTGAAGTCTCAAACTGAAATACCAAGAGATGCTCCTCCAAATGTTGAATCCCCAAGTGGAGTTGCGCCCTCCTGAATACTGTCAAACCCTAATATTTCGGCCCTATGAAGGAGACCTCCAAATGCCCTGAAACTCCCCAGAAAGATAGATCGGGGCACTGTAAGCCTCTAGGTGAAGTCTCAATGTCAGATCTGAAGTATAACCCCTCTAAACTGAATAGATCTGAATCGGAATAGCGTCCTCCTGTCAAAACGTGCCAATGCTCTAGGAAAGCATATGGACCGTATAACTCTCTCAAAAGGCACTAGAGATGATGGTCAAGGCCCTGGAAGAAAAACCCAAGTGCTCAAATCTCAAAAAGTCCTCTCAGACTCCTAGATCGAACCTTCCTCCCATCAATGGTGCGCCCCCCTTGCTGGAAACCCTCAATGGTGCGCCCTCTCTCTTCCTGTGCTTGTGTCTGGTGTAGAACTCTCTTGAAACTGAGTAGATCCGATGTCGAATGGTGAGGGAGAAATCTTTCACCTCCGTGACTAAGCTTAGATCAGGTTGGGTGGGATCTTTCACCACTGAGCTGATCTCTAGGGTTTGTTAAGTCAAAACCCTCAAAACCCCCAAGGTATGGGCTCACTTGCTAGAAGCCAGATATCAAAACTGATAATCAACATGAATGAGAGAATAGAGGCCCTTGACTCTCTTTTATACTTCTTGCTCACCTTGTCCCTCCAAAGTGACTTTTACTTTATTAATTATTAATTAATTAATTAAATCACTTTAATTAATTAATTAACCTTTTTTACCTCTGAAAAGCACCTTATCTCTCCTTGTGGCTTCCCTGGCCACTGAAAGTCACTTCTCATCATCCTATCTTGTAGTGTTGTTCCTCCCGATTCCAATGAGCTATCACACTAAGAAGTTCCTCCAAGTATTATGCCCAATATGACCTCCTTAGTGAATTTAATTAACTTATAGCCCAAAATAACTCGAAATCATGGAAATGGTCGGAATGCAACGGAACCAAAGCCCAGCTGTGCGGAATGGATCATAATGATGAAATGAGATGAGCGATGCAAGTCGGACCCCAAAATATCCCTCAATAGTCATTGTACTCGCTATAACCTCCATCTGGCTACTCTAGTCATCATAACACTTTGTAATGTAATGATGTCCCAAAGTAGGGACATTACAGACTGAACCGGTCGACCCCAAAAATGTGAAACCAGAAAAAAACAGTTAAAAAAAAACGGTCGACCAAAAACTACATAAAATATTCAAATGTTGAAAAAAAACATATATATTCATGTGCATCCATATGAATCCAAACCATTTATACACAAATATACAAAGTTTCTCATTTATATAGCAAGAGTGCATATAACCAAAATAGCACGGAGTGCAATCCATCTAAGAACCAAAATACATCAACAAAGAGGCTCTAAATGCCCTCTAGAGTCCAAAAAATATCATGTCACAACAGATAACTACATATCATCAAAATCGTTACCCATATTAGGATCCTCGTCATTAGTGTCACCCTCTTAGCATTCAAATAAGATAGAAAAATCTTAACATGCCTAATAAGTGATTTCACTTGAGAGAAGGGTACATTTTTACTAGGATCATGACAGAAGAGTTCAACAATCAATGCCACCAACATCAAGGTACATAGAGGGCTTGATGCTCTTGATTAAATGCCAGTTCCATACCCTCATACATGATAGAATCCAGTGAAAATGTTGCAATCCTGCCAATCTTGAAATCCTGAAAACAGTTAAGTCTACTGAATTTTGAATGGGACCTAAAATTCTACTTTCTCCATATGAAGTCCAATGAGGTTGGAACCACTCCCAAACATCCTAAAACAATTAATGGTAATGTTAAAAAATTAAGTAAAAGTGATGTTCTCCTTTATCTTTCATTTTCATCCTTGGAACCACTCTCAAACATCCTGAAACAATTAATGATAATGTTAAAAATTTAAGTAAAAGTGGCATTCTCCTTTATCTTTCATTTTCATCTTTTACTTAGTAATCAAGGAAAGAATGAAAATGAAAGATAAAGGAGAACGTCGCTTTTATTTTAAGAATTTAACATTACCATTAATTATTAGGTTTGAGTAGGCCCTAGGGTTAGGTAATAGGCCCTAGGGTTAGGTAGTAGGCCCTAGGATTAGTTAGTAGGCCCCCCTCTATTAAACAATTCAAATTTAAAAAAAAAAATTGAAATTTGCGGGTCCTAGATGCACCATACAGAATTGGTCGGTTCTGTAAAAAAGGTCGGTTCAGTACGGAACCAGACGATTCCTGTACGGGACCGATCGGTTCGATACCGAACCGGCCAAAAACTGGTCCGACCAGTTTTGGGGCACCCCAAAACCAGTGTGACCGGTCCAAAATGATTTTAATAACACTGAATTAGAGTTGAACCAAACACTCTAAGAATCCATTGTTGCATGATCACTCCAAACACATCAATATCTAGTTTCATTTCCTTAAAGGCAGAGTCAAAAGGGAGAAGTGGTTCTTGAGTATGATCCTTTAGACTTGCAGGTAGCAAACATTTTGACCAAGCCCCTAGCTAAGAGGAGGTTTGAGATGTTGAGGGAGACACTTAGCATGGTGGATAACAACTTCCATACAAAAAGGGAGAGTAAGTTTACTTGTTGCTACAAGATATTCTCTTTCAATAAAGAGCATGCTAAGCAAATCCATACAGCAAAAGTGATGGTAGTGGATGATCCAAAATGGATCATTAAATAATTTGTCATCTATTTTGGTACTTTCTAGTTGGAAACACTAGAGCTATTGGCTTGTAGGGTCCATTTTAGGGGTAGGTCTCACTTTGGTGATTTGGGCCCTGGGGTCTAGAAACCTCTAGAGCTTGTTTAAGGCCTTAAAAGATTGATTTTGGGGTCAAAACTTTGCAAACAAAGTTCACATCCTCTCAAAATTGTTCTACACATTTTGAAATTTCCAACAATACAAAGATCACCTCAATCGGAGTTCATATGAGGATGTTGTACCTCCCGCAAGTTGACCTATCCTATTGACCACCATGATATCGAGTGGATGCCATATCAATACCCATTACTCACACATGTGGAGCTAGTCTCGTATTGGCTTTCAAGAATATTCTAGAGGATCCACAACCCTAACCTTAATCGAGAGTTGAGGCCTGCAAAAACCCTAAACGACTATCAACTTTCAAGCCATTTTAAACACTAAGCCGCTAGGAAAGGAAGGGGTTCCATTCTTATTGTTTTGTGTATTGTTCGATAGTAGACCAAAGAATTGAGAGCGGGATATTGAAGCAAAACAAAGGGAGTAGAAGACCCTGTAGTAGCCAGACATGCAAAGTGTCCATGGCAACTCCATAGAGAGTGCACTTTCTTTGTATTTGCATTTCATAACTGAGAAGAAAAGAAAAAGGCATAGGCCTCAACTTCTAGTTGGGTTTCTCCCGTATTGGGTTTTCCCAAGGTACATCTTATGTTCATTGTGTGGATGGTGTGTCATTTGCGTAGCTTCTTTCATTTTAGTTTCATTATATTTTTGTATTTTACGCACTAGGCTAGTAATATTAAATCTGAATCTTAAGTAAAACACTTACATATTAAGAGATTTTTAGAATATTGTAAGATCTGTTGTGACAAGTTGTTCTAGTGGGATATCCACGACAGTTTACAAATCATCTTGATATCAAAACAGCTTTCTTCGGGATTTTCAAGGGATCTTGCAGGATCTAGGAATTGGCATAAGACATTAGAGAAATTTTGAGGTAAAAAATGAGTCGCAAAACAAAACATGTGCAATCAACATCAACTTTAAAAGAAACAATAGGATTCAAGATGATGATGTCAACCATAAGGGTAAATAGTTTTGGATGGAAAGAAAAAAAACCACTTTTTTTAAGCATATTTTTGACTAATCTCCTTATAGGTTTACTCAAATTTCAAGTGTAGGCACTCGTTGGATGCATAATTAAATTTTGCATCCAACAAGTACCCACACCACATACTTTTAGTAGACCCACCATGAGATAAACTGGAAACATATGAAAAAAACGTGTTTCTCATACTTTTAGTAGGCCCACCGCAAGATAAACTGGAAATCTAAGAAAAAAATGTGTTTCTCATACTTTTAGTAGACCCACCATGAATAAGAAACATGTTTTTTTTCATATATTTCCAGTTTATCTGACAGTGGTTCTACTAAAAGTATGTAGTGTGGACTCATTGGATGTAGAATTTAATTCCACATCCAACAAGTGCCTATGCTTGACATTTGAGTAGACTTATAAGGAGATAAGTCGAAAATATGATTAAAAAAGTAGTTTTCTTTCTTTCCCTTTGAAAATTCATAACTCTTATTTAATTATTTTATTATTTTCCTTAGGAGGCCCATTTTAACTCTTAAAACCCTAGCCATGGTGGATGAGTACAGTGAAAATTCATGGGAAGAGTGGAGGAGGGACTTTCAGAGTTGGAAGCACAAGTTATTGACATCTCTCGCAACATGGCCATCCTCATGGTAGATGTAGAGAACAGGTTTGGACATTTTGGGGAGTTTGGTGGCTCTAACTCGAAAGTTAGATACGACAAGAAATCTGGAGATAACAAAGACCCAAAAAAGGAGTCGAAAAAAGAGTCGGAGAAAGAGAGACCAAGTTCCAATTCCATCACTTCTTCCCCATCTTTGTTTAAAGTGGAAGCAAAAGTGGACATTAAATCCTACCAAGGTGAGATTGATGTTGTTGAGTTAAATCAATGGTTGCAACAGTTAGAATTTTATTTTAGTGTTCATACCATAAGAGAAGAGAAAAAAACTTCATTTGCCAAACTAGAGTTAGAGGGCCATGCCCAAACTTTGTGGGAGAGTCACACGAAGACGCTTACGCTAGAGGGTGATCCCCCAATAACTAAGTAGGAAATGTTTAAAATTCTCATTAAGTCCCAATTCTACCCTATTGGGTATGAAGAGGACCAATGGATTTGTTATCATTACTTCCGTCAAAAGCAAGGGCAGAGTGTGCATGAGTACACCACTGAGTTCAAAAAATGGCCATTATGTTGAGTATATCTCCCAAGAACCTGAATGCGCTCCTCAAGTATCTGGGTAGTCCACACAGTTATTTATGGAGGCAAGTGATGCTCTTTAAACCTAGGATAGTTGATGAGGCCTGTGTGCAAGCACAATATCTGGAGATTATGGGTAAAAATAAAGGACAACCAAGTGGTTCCAAGTAGAAAGACCACCAAGATACTTCCAAGGATGGAAAGAAGAAGTGGAAATGAGAGGACAAGAAGACAAAAACCATTGCACATCAATGCAAGGATCCAAACAACCATTGTAATATCGATGGTCACACTGAAGTTAAGTGTTGGAAGCTACATCCAAAGCTAAATCCAAAAAATAGCAAAAAAGATGACAAGAAGAGGAACATGTTAGCCATGGATTCAAGCAACCAAGTAGAGAGAGTATCTCAAATGTAGATGAAAATATTGTCTGCACTACAATGCAGAAGGAGGTGAATTTGAGTAGCCTCCATTCGAAGGAAGAGAAGGAGATGACTAAACTCTTCCATATTAAGATCAAGGTTAAGAAGATAAAGGTGATGCTCTATTTAATGTTGATTCACAGGCCAAACTCATAGCAGAAGATCTGGTCAACAAGCTTGGATTGGAAGTTCATACCATCCTCACCCATATCCATTGGGATGGGTAAATAAGGATGCAAAGCTCAGGGCCACTAAGCAATGTAATATCAATTTTTTTATAAGTGCAAACATTGATGAAATGGAGGTAGATGTAGTGCCACTTGATGTGTGTGGTGTAGTGTTTGGAAGCCCCTACATGTACATGAGGGATGGAATCTTCATGAGGAGAGCAAACCAATATCTCCTGATCAAGGATGGGGAGTCCTTTATTATCAATGCACACAAAGGTAAATCCAAGATCTCACTAGTAAGTGCTAACCATGCCAAGAAACTAATAAGTTCTCGTAGGAAGTTTGTATTATTGTTCATAAGAGAGAATAATCCAAGAGATGAATTGGAAAAAGTAAAGACATCTCTAGAGGGATGTAATAAAAGAGTAGAAATGTCAGTTGGAGGAGCTTTTGCAAGAGTAACGGAAGTGTTCCAAGATTGAGTTGCACTGAAATGTATACGGGAATGGATATAGATACAACAAATTTTCAAAAAAATTGGATACAATATAGCCGGGAAATGACACACACACGTCTGTCATTTCCCTGTTGTATTGTATGCTACCATTTCCCAATCATATAGTATCTAACTTTATATATGTCTACCATTTCTCCACCATACCATATCCGACTTTTTTGAAAATTTGTCGTATCTGCTCCCTCTCAAATATATGTGTGTGTGTGTGTGTGTGTGTGTGAAAAAACACCATGAGACATACATAATTCAAATTACCATTCATCAATTAGATTTAGAGGCATTCATGTCATTTATAACAATTGAAATTAACAAACTCAAATATTGTCATAAACAATATTCTTCTATCTTGAATGCCATAGATAAGCCAACCCCTTCCAAGCATCTAATCAACAACATGTCAATGATTTCTAAACATGGACTTCTAAATCCTAAAATTACTCAAAAGTTAAATCCAATTGTTAGAATCTAACAAAATAATACATTGATTGCACCTCTAGAAGAAATGTTGGAATTTGCGATTAAACCCAATTTTGGAGGTCAGTTGGTGACTCAACTAAGGTGTATTTAGGTTGGTCCACTGACTCATCAGACAATTGACTGGGCGTTGTGAGGGATGGTCGATTAACCAACCGACACATAAAAGGCCTAAATTCACGGGTTTGTCTCCCCATTTGGGGTCGACTTGGTTGATCAAAATTGACTTGATCAACCATGTTTTAAGGGGATTGGTTAGGCACTCAAGTATAAATAAGTGAGCTTGTGTGTTGAGAAATATGGTGAAAAGTGTGATGGCATGCAATATTGCACTCTATGCTATAACACTATATCTAGACACCATTGAGTTCTCTTGGATATTTTGTTTACTTTTGTATGGTTTATACTAATAAAAATGCATGAAATAATATAAAAATATCACATGTATAATCATATGGAAATTTTGCTTAACATGGCATCATCATAATTTCCTCCACGACATGAGGACAAGGGCATGAGAATGTACTAGCCATAGAGTAAATTAGGTCATAGGTCAAAAGTTCATACTAGTTCAAAAAATGAAAAGAAAAACATTGAAGCCTGCTAGAATATTATTGGAAATAAGTGTTGGTACATTAAAGCTTGTTGGAAGATTGTTAGAGTTAGAGTTAGAGTTAGAGTTAGAGAAAAACCATAAGACATAAAAATTCAAATTACCATTCATCAATTTAGGGTTAGAGTTTTGGTCTTGATTTATAAGCTTTGAGGCTTTATATCTAAGTTTTGCAATTTAGGGTTAGGGTTTCATAGTTTTCCTTTGAGGTCATTTATTTGTTTTTTTCATGTCAAAAAATCACTTTTTTTTGCTGAAAACTCACCCTATATCAACTAAAACGTTTCAGAAAATTAAGAAATGTTTCAGGATCATGCTAAATGGATGAAAATGGCTTGGATACATCTTGGAAACATTTCAATTATTTGGCTGCAACTTGGAAACATTTTGGTGTCGTTTTCAAGCCATATCCCCTTCGTTTCAATTTCTGAAACAGGGAACAGCATATCCCCCTCTTTTCCTAGACATTTTTCGTAACTTAGTTCCAAGAGCCTAAAGGGTTACCACTTAAGAGGGAAGTGGAGCACGAGATATTGTTGTTGCCTGACCCCCCATTGCCAAACAATGGGTTGTACAAACAGTCCATCTTGAAAGTAGATGAAGTGAAAAAATAGTTGCAGGTTACAACAGCTATTGGAGTAGGGAATAGTTCAACCGAGCACCTCACCTTGTGGGTCACCTATCATTATAGTATCCAAGAAGGATGGGACTTGGAGAACATGTATCAACTACAAAGCTTTGAATAAGATTACCCTTAACAATTAATACCCTCTTCCCAAGATCGATGACTTGCTAGATTAGTTGCAACATGTCAAGTACTTCACCAACTTGGATCTCAAATCAGGATACCACCAAGTTTGAATTAAAGAAGAAGACCCCTCGAAGACCGCCCTGAAGACAAGGCAAGGTCTATATGAATGGCTAGTAATGCCTTTTGGTTTATGTAATGCACTAGCTACTTTTATGCATTTGATGAATGATGTATTGCATCCCTTTCTAGATTCATTTGTAATAGCGTACGTAGATGATATATTGGTTTATAGCTCTACCTGGGAAAAGCATATCTCACCTCTAATGCAAGTGTTAGAGACCATGAAAAAAGCATCAAGTGTTGGCAAACCTAAAGAAATGTGAATTTTCTCAATAGTCATTGGTGCATTTGGGGTATGTGATTGGTGGAGAGGAACTCAAGATAGATCCCCCAAAGATGGAGGCCATCCTCAAATGGTCGACTCCAACTAATGTCATCGAGGTTAGGATTTGTGTGGGGGCAACATAGTTGTTAAGGTTTAAGCTATTATTGAGTTTCATTTCATTTCATTAGATAACAATAGCATAGATAGGATCACTGAGAAATACACAATCACAAGAGACACATCATTTATCCTGGGAAACCCTCATGGGGGAGAAAACCTAGCAAAAACTTCCTTAATATAGATAGCCAATACAATGTCAAGAGATAACTCAAACAAATACAGAAAGTCCTCTCCAAGAAGTGTGCCTCTCTCTCTCTCTCTTTCTCTAACTGCAGCTCCAAACTTGCGCTCTGATGAACAAGTGAGTGTGTGTACAAATGAGGCACTAGCCTCTCTTATTTATACAATTTGGCAAGCGCTGAACTGGGGTGTCTTTTCACTGGCAGGGCCAACTTCTCATTCTGGGTGGTTATAACCACTTTAATATATTATGGGTGGTTATAACCACTTTAATATATTCTGGGGCCGATTTTTCATTTAGCCCATTACAATTAGGGTTTGACCAATCCGCAAAAGGGGATTTGGTCATTTACAATACCCGACATGATTAATCCACAAAAGGGGATTGATCTAATGAATAATACATCAATAATAATTAGAATACTCTTTGCAGTTACAATATTTCAACATTTCCACTTAACAAGAAGGGTATTCTACAACAGCATCAGTTGAGAGAGAGGGCAGCATCATCAACAACATCTTGGAACACTGACTGGCATATCTATAAATCATCGTAAGTTTTTCTCATCATCAATATCATCATTCACAATAGAGAGCTGGAATGGCATCATCATCCTCATTAGCATGAAGCTAAAGTCATATCATCATCATCTTCAGCAGGGCGCTAAAGTAACATCATCATCTTCGACATGAAAGATGAAATGACATCATCATCATCATAATCATCTTCAGCAAGGAGCTTAAGTGGCATCATCATCATCATCTTCAGCAAGAAGCTGAAGTGGCATCATCATCATCTTTAGCAAGAAGCTAAAGTGGCATCATCATCATCATCTTTAGCAAGAAGCTAAAGTGGCATCATCAATATTTGCATCAACATGGATTAGTATAACACTAATACATCATCATCATCAATAATAGCACAAGGCTGATACAACATCAAAAGCAGCAATATCACAGCACAAAGGCTGGAGCATCATCAACAACAACAACATCACAGCACGAAGGTTGGGGCATCATCAACATCAGCACTACACTGAGAGTCTTCAGCACGAGGCTGGCATCACAGCACTTAAGCTGGCACATCATCACAACACGAGGCTGGCATGTCATCAGCACGAGGCTGGCATCACAACAATTAAGTTGGCACATCATCACAACAATTAAGTTGTAATCACAACACAGCAATTAAGCTGGAATCACAATACAGCAGTTAAGATGGAATCACAACACAGCAATTAAGCTGGCATCAGCGATTAAGCTGGAATCTCAACACAGCAATTAAGCTGGAATCTCAACACAGCAATTAAGCTGGAAGCACAGCACTAGGCTGGCATATCGACACAGCAATTAAGTTGGAAGCACAGCACTTGACTGGCATCTTGACACAGCAATTAAGCTGGAAGCACAGCACTAGGCTGGCATCTCGACACGGCAATTAAGTTGGAAGCACAACACTCGGCTGGCATCTCGACATAGCAATTAAGCTGGAAGCACAGCACTAGACTGGCATATCAACACAACACTACTCCTCCTATCGAGGGAGGTCCTTTTGGACTATACCGAGCTTATCTCGAAAGTGCTCAAACTTTACACGAGATAGAGGCTTGGTCAACACATCGGCAACCTGTTCATCCATGCTAACATATTGGAGCTTTATGGCTCCTCTCTGCACCATGTCACGGATGTAATGGTATCGGATCTCTATGTGTTTCAACTTGTCATGAAATACAAGAATCTCTGTCATCTTTATGCAGCTCTGGTTATCACATAGGATCGTGGTTGCTTCCATCTCTAGGTCGAATAGACCAGTCAACAACTTACGAAGCCATATGCCTTCACAACTGGCAGAACATGCAACAATGTATTCTGCTTCTGCTGTACTGAGAGCAATACTTGATTGCTTCCTACTTTGCCATGAGATCATGGCTGATCTCAAACTGAAACAGCATCCTGAAGTGCTCTTCCTGTCAGAGACACTTCCAGCCCAATCTAAATCAGTGTACCCACTCAATGTGAAGTCACGATCTCCATCATTAACTGAGACCACAATCTAATGTACCTTTAAGGTACATCATCACATGTTTTGCAGCAACTAGGTGAACATGTTTGGGTTCTACCAGAAGCTGACTCAAGGTGTTCACGGCAAAACAGATGTCTGGTCTGGTGTTCGTCAGACACATCACCGATCCAATGATCTATCTATACAGCGTGACATCAATCAATTCTGACGAAGTGTCGACCAAAAGCTTCAGCTTCATTTCCATGGATGTATTCATGGACTTGCACTCCAACATGTCAAATCTTTTCAGGATTTCGACTACATACTTCCCTTGGTTAAGGAAAATTCTCTCTGGGCTCTGCCATACCTCAAGACCTAAGAAATAATGCATTAGGCCAAGGTCTTTCATCTCAAATTCTGAAGCGATCTTCTTCTTACATTCGGTGATGAGTTTTTCTTCTCCAGTTAAGAATAAGTCATCCACATACAGCAACAATATCATCGACTCATCATTCATAACCTTGAGGTAGAGGTTAGAATCAACTTTACTCTTAGTAAAGCCCAAGCTCGTAAGAAAACTGTCTATCCTCTGCAATATCAAGCTCTAGGAGCTTGTTTCAACACGTACAGATCCTTCCTTAACTAGCAGACATGAGTCTTTCTATCTTTAATCTTCAAATCAATTTTTCTCATTACATTGTACCAATCTGGTACACTTGCTCGGCTGCAACTCAATCTACACAATCATGTGCTCGCTCTATGTGCTTTCTGCAAAGCACTTATCTGTCTCATTGTCTGGGAGTGTGTCCTCTACTCTCTCTGCAATTGTTCCTTCTGGAACTGGGACTCTGCACTTGCACCTGCTCTACGGTTGAAAATGATTGCTTCATCCTCACTGTGGCTGCTAAAATCTTAGAGTAACTCCTCTTCTTCTATAATGGCAACAACTTCATCTGAAACTGAGGGTGGCTCAATAACTGATACTGAAGATAGCTCTTCTTCTTTCATGGAGGTAACTCTATCTTTCATTGTAGTCATGTCTCCATGACCCAACTAATGTACTGCACCAACTGCCACTCAATTTTAAATATGGGGATTGCTCCCCTTGCATCTCATACTATATATGAATCATGGTTGTTCTGGTTGTCTTCATAAATACTAGAACTATTTCTTCAATGAGTGTCTCATCATAGTCTTCTCCCTTTTGTTGGGAGAATCCTCTGGACACACATCAGGCTTTGTTCATCTGCAACATGCTTGATCTATGTAGATCAATCTTGGAAGTCAATACTGACTTCTCTTCTAGTCTCACGGAAGAATCCACATCCTAGTCTTTCTAGCTAGTTTTCTTCTCTATTACTGAAACAGGGAATCTTCCCAGGAGATTTCATATCTCCTAGAAGTTTCTGAAGCTACGATCTAGTCTTCTCACGGCATCTGTCTCCCAGTCCTGTAAGTTGTCTCTTCATCTGATCCTTTCTCAGATCAGGCTTACTCTCGATTTCTTCTGAGTCTACAAGGACTTCATTATCTCTTACAGGGCATACTTGATATTTGAATACCAAGTCTAAACACAGAGTCATGCTTCAAACGAGATTTGCTTCCCGTTCTAATGTTCGGTCATCTTTGGAGCCTTCTGCTCCTTTCAATCAATCTTCATATGAGATACTCTAAATCTCAAGAGATAGCTTCTTCTTCATCTTCTTTGGTACATGAGTGTATATGGTCACGTACATAGTCTGCTTCATGTCTCATATAATATGTTGCCTTCAACAACCTTCACTATAGCTTCCTCAGAGTTATCACCTGTGACCTTAAACAAGGTCAACAAAACAACAAGCAAGAATAGTACTCTTTTGATAATAGTAGATAAAGCAATAGCACAAACAATCGTCACAGTGGCTCCTTTAGAGCTTTCACTTGTGACCTGTCTGAAGAAAAGATCAAGAGTAAGAAATACAATACGGAATGGGGTCAACACTCTTATAGTGCTGTGATCAAACATTCCTCCATGGCAACCTTGTACTAACACAAGAGATTTCTCCTAGAGGAGATGTTAGTTTGTATCAGGCAAATGGTTACATTCAACATTTATCTCAATATGCTCACATGCTACCAAGTATAATATTCTTCAAAGACTGTTATCTCAACTATAGTGTTTACTTGTAACTTGCCATGTGCAACTTTGAATATTATCAATTTAATCAAACCTGGGACCTATGGCCTCGTCTTCAAGAGTGTGTTGCTTTTCTTCCAAGTCTCCTTCATTCAAGATGACGAGTGCTTTCTTCAACCTGTCTTCTGTACTAAGACAATATGATACCTTGACAGAAGGTTGGGTTAGATGGTAAACTCTATGATCTCAACTTTTAATCCATCTAATACCTTGACTCGGATTTTGACCAAAGGTTAGAATGATGGTCATAGCTACAACATGCAACATTGATCAAAATAATGTCATAACAAATAGATGCATATCAGAATAATCACACCTGGGTTGCATTATTCCTCTAAATGTGTTGGATCTTGAGATCCTTTTGGATCTATGGAAAGAGATCCCTTCTCTTGCAAATACCCTTTAACGCTTAACAATTTAAACATATGTGAGTACATACCTCTGATAGCATTTGCAGGTAGTGGCACCATCTAGTAGCAGCGGCAATGATCACCAACTCTTAAAAACTTCAAGGGTGACTGCAACTGGTACTACGGCTGATACTTCAACTAGTACTGCAACTGCAACTGGTTCTAAGACTGCAACTGCAACTGCAACTTAGGGTTTTATGAGGAAACCCTAATTTTTCAAACTTCAAATTTTGAAATTTTGATCCAAGGAATAGATGTGTTGAGCTGAGGCAAGTAAGCTGGTGCAGTCAGATTTCTGAAAATCCAACTTTTACCCCCTCAAACTTGACCAACGGATTTTTGGACTGGTGCTTCTGGTTTTCTGGTACTTCTGGTACTTCTGGTTTTCTGGTACTAGTGAAAACTAGGGTTTCACTTTTCGGGAAATCTACCCACTAAAAAGGTGCACTGAAGGTGCCAAAGAACTCCTTGGGTTAGGGCGCACTTTTCTAGATGGTTTTGAGGCTAAAACTCTTCTTCAATAAAAAGCCCTAATTTGCATGTACGGCAACAGTGACGTTTTTCTTCTTCTTGTGAAAGATGCTCTCTTCAGCTTAGCTCTGATACCATGTTAAGGTTTAAGCTATTATTGAGTTTCATTTCATTTCATTAGATAACAATAGCATAGATAGGATCACTGAGAAACACACAATCACAAGAGACACATCATTTATCCTGAGAAACCCTCATGGGGGAGAAAACCCAGCAAAAATTTCCTTAATATAGATAGCCAATACAATGTCAAGAGATAACTCAAACAAATACAGAAAGTCCTCTCCAAGAAGTGCGCTTCTCTCTCTCTCTCTCTTCTTCTTCTCCAACTACAACTCCAAACTTGCGCTCTGATGAACAAGTGAGTGTGTGCACAAATGAGGCACTAGCCTCTCTTATTTATACAATCTGGCAGGCGCTGAACTAGGGTGTCTTTTCACTGGCAGGGCAGACTTCTCATTCTGGGTGGTTATAACCACTTTAATATATTCTGGGTGGTTATAACCACTTTAATATGTTTTGGGGCCGACTTTTCATTTAGCCCATTACAATTAGGGTTTGACCAATCCACAAAAGGAGATTTGGTCATTTACAATACCCGACATGATCAATCCAAAAAAGGGGATTGATCTAATGAATAATACATCAATAATAATTAGAATACTCTTTGCAGTTACAATATTTCAACAATAGTAACTACAGAAGTTTATAGCATCCTTTTCAGTTGTGCCTACACCACTCCATGCCATAACAACTAGCAACAACAAGTCCATAGACTATGCACTGTTATCTTAACATGGCGGAGGTTGATCTATTGCTAGCAATAGAAGCAAAGTCTCTTAAACTCATTGATGGTTATTACTAGCCTATGGTACCAAAGCAGTGATAAAGCCTTGAACCCAAGCCTGAGCAAAACCTTCATGCCCATGCAGCGATCAAAGAAGCATAAGACTCAACCTTGACCATCTTGATAGATTCAGTTTAGATGGATATCAACGTGCAAAGGAGTTGCACTAAAGACAGAGTTCTCAATGAAAAAATATTTGCAGAGTCTTGGTTTTTATAGGCCTATTGTGTTGTTAGTTGGATGATGTGCGCAGGTTACACCAGAGAACAGGCCATACCTATAATCCTAAAGCGTAATTTCACTCAGAATTGAACCGAGAACAAAGGCCTTCTAACCATTTAAGGAACAAAGATCTCTACATAAGTTAGAGAAACAGAGATCAAGAAGTTAATTCGACAAAGGATCCACGTAGGTGAAGCAAGTGGGCTATAAGTCCCTCGTTTACGACTCATGTTGAGGGTGTATTTACCAATAGACAATGTGAATAGCAGCCAACTCTTAATTAGGAGAAAAGATACACATTTACATTTCCAGCAATAAACACAAGGATTTCAAAGAGGGAATGAACCACAATTAAACTTCTTCCAAACAAGGAACAATGTTAGCAAGACTATGGCCCTTCAGAACACATTTGATGCAAGAAATTCCAGCATTAGTCTTCAGCAATATTGAGTCCAAACACATATGCCACAAAAGAGAATCCTTACTTTCATTGCCTTCAACATATTCAACTAAGCTCCAAAGGGGAAACTCCCCAAAAAAAGACCATGCCTAAATTGGAGAGAGAAAATCATTATATATATTTCAGCTCAACTTCTCTACAATAAAATAATTTTTGTGGTTTCTAGATCCACTTATTTCTCCTAGGAAAGTACAAGAAAAAACACTAAGAGGATTAAAATCTTACATAAGAGGGCCACTCGAGACAAAACATTCCCACTCGAGACAAAACATTCTCATAAAATAATTGCCGACAGCCCAAACATTGAAAACATCAGCTAAAAAAATCGACAAACCACGGCAAGCATTAAAAAATATAAGTCGATATTGAATCCTGATAGTTGTCTAGTCAAGGACTCAAAAGTGATAACCAATAATAATGACATATATAATTGTATCTCATCATCATGAATCATCTACAATGATCAATATAGCAGCTATCTATTGATTCTCTCTCCCCCTTTTATGGAAAAAGGTAATGACTTGTTAGCTACTAGTAGTTCTTACAATATTCGTCTAAAGGCCACTAGTGGGTATATGATTATCAATTTGGGTAAAAGGTGGTGTTGAGGCTGTCAAATTTTCATATGCAATTCAATGCAGCTAATTTCAGATCTCAAAATTACTTCCAAGTGATCAAATAGTAAACCCTAGTTGTTATCACTGAACAATTTTACACTGAAATTAGGACACGAAATTATAACAGCAGAAACAACAAGATCAGAGATAAATCATCCATGCACTTGAGACACAAAATTTTATGTTCTATATATTGTCAAATTCAGAAATTTCTGAGGGCAAAATCAACCCTCCCAGCTGTCACAATTTCACCAAAATTGAGGACAAAAAACGGTCCTCTGAAAACCAAAAATTACAGCAAATTACCTAAGACAATTTTCTGCCCACAAATCTCTTACAGACTTGATGTATGGCCTGTTGACCTCAATTGTACGGTTGTTGATGTAACACCATACGGCCTGCAATTTTTCCCAGCTGCTTTACACGTGCGGCCCTTTTCCTTGGCTGTATGGACGGCTTCGTCAGTTGTACGGCCCGCACATGTGGTCTGTGTTATCGCAAGATTTGTAGTTGTGCAAAGCCCAACACAAGATCACTAAATCTTGCATAACTACAGGAAATCCTACCACTGTCACCTTAGTAAGAAATCCCCTCATTTTAGTAATGGAGGAAGTCCACCACAAAGGAGGCTTCCCTAGTGGCCTCAAAGAATCAAAGTAGCAATTTTGTTAACCAAGCCTACCGCCTCCTCTCTTGATCACCTAAGTCAAAGTCTAGGTCAAAGGAAAAAGAGGTATGAAGCTTGTATGAGTACCTACCTAGAACAAGAACAATTTATAGCATATATAATGTGATTTCCAAGTACAAACATACAATAAATGCTTCTTCAAGACACTAGACAATAGATTTGAT
This sequence comes from Picea mariana, assembly GCA_032191745.1. Taxonomy (NCBI): domain Eukaryota; kingdom Viridiplantae; phylum Streptophyta; class Pinopsida; order Pinales; family Pinaceae; genus Picea; species Picea mariana. Next base: position 165,743 of record JASDQU010735541.1, on the reverse strand, counting down.
ATGGCTGTTATGAAATTGCAGCAGTAAACAGTAATACAACAGTAGTAAAGTAACTATAACAGCAGCAAGAAATGTGTCTCAGAAATGCAACAATTGATAATAGAATTTTAGCATAAACTCAATAGAACATTATCTAATTGTTGAATGCAATTTCTGGCAAGTTAAACCACCTTTAGATCAATGTATGCAGCAAATAAGAGAGTATTAGATGGTTGCAGCAAAGTTTTGCAACAGCATCAAGTTTGCAATCAAATTAGCTTAGGTTAGTGTTAGTTAAGTTAGTAGATAGCTTGAGAGATTGACAGTAAAGAGTTTTTTTATCACTTTCAGCACAAGAGAGCTTTAAAGATTAGTGCCTTAGGGCTATGGCATCTTGATAACAACAATGCAATATATTTTGGAGATGAAGCTAGCAAACGCTAAGAGGTAGGGCTTGAACTCTAAGGTGCTAGCACATTAGGGCCTTAGAGTTCAAACCTTGAGGAGAGGGATTGCTAGAGTGCAAGCACTTTTGGGCTCTAGCAACCTTTTCTCCCTTCTTAGGTACTTCAACTAGGTCACAATCAAGAGTCTAGATTCAAACTCCTAATGTGCTAGCACTTTAGGGCTTTAGAAGTCTAACCCTAGGTAGGATTTCCTTCACAAATTTATGGATGAAATTAACCTTGTGAGAGGAGGAAGCACTTATGCTCCTCTCTTAGGGTTTTATCAAGCAAGATCTTCAATATGAACAAGTAAAATTTACCATAAAACATTCAATAGCATGAAATGAAATTGCATAAATTTACTTACTTCAACAAGATATGACAAGAACAAACCTTAATTGCAGCAATATCATCCAAAAATCAGCAAAGAAGCATCCACACTTGACCTCCAAGAGATAGTGCATGAGTAAAAAGAGCTAGTAACCCCAATATAGCGAAAATTTCAGAGTAGTCTCTCACATGTCTGAGAAGAATGTGATGATAAAATGAAATGTCAAGTGACTTTATTTATATGGAGCCATCTTGACCTATTTGTCCACTTTAATTGTCAACAACAAAACATAAGAGGGCCGACCCCTTTAATTTTCCCTTGCAATATACAAAAATTAAATTTTACTTGAAATAAAACCCTAGAAGAGCGACGTAGGCTCTCCAAATGCAACGTCAAGCATGGGGAGGGAGATGTTGGGCCTCCAAAGACTATGTGTCATGCCAAAGTGCCCTGCCATGGTCTCCTCCTGTCAAGCCACCTTTGGAACCATCTCATCCATCAAACCCCATCCCTCCAAGGAGACGTCAAGGGCTAGGAGGTGATGTCCTAGGCCTCCTAGCACAAGTGCTTACTCACTCATGCTAACTCCATAATGTCACAATGAGATGTCAAAATCTTCTCCTCTCCTTTTATAGGAGTCTAATGTGAGATTAGAAGCCCTTAGTTTACTCTAAGGAGCTCTCCATTAAACTCAACATTAAATTAGAATATTTAATTCTTCTTTGTAGGTATGAAACCCCAACACAAGCCCACAAAGCCCATCACCAAACCCATGAAGCCCCAACTCAACTCCAAGGGCTTTTTCGCTAAAACGAAATTGTAATCTGGTGCCAATGAAGATTCCCACATGCCTAACACCATGGCAACTTGTGGTAATACCTCCCAAAACTACAGAACATCACCACTCCCTCTTAGCGAGGGAGGTATCCTCCACCACTCCTATCTTGTCTCTAAAGTAGACAAACTTCCCCTTTACTAGGCGTTTGGTGAGAATATATGCAATCTGCTCGTCTGTGGAAATGTGTTGGAGCTTCACAGCTCCCTTCTACACCCTGTCTCTGATGAAGTGGTATATGATCTCAATGTGTTTCGACCTATCATGAAACACTGAATTCTCCGAGAGTTTGATACAACTCTGATTGTCGCAGTGAACCATAGTAGGCTCCAACTCCTGACCAAATAACCCCGCAAGAAGTCTGCGAAGCCAAATAGCCTCACTACTCGCCAAACTTGTTGCCATATATTCGGCCTCTGCTGAATTGAGTGCCACGTAAGTTTGTTTACTGCTGAACCAGGAAACCACTGTCGATCCCAAGATGAAGCATCCACCAGAAGTGCTCTTCCTATCAACTGCACTACCTGCCCAATCTGAGAATGAATATCCATGCAGCCTCACTCCATCACCTCCGACATATCTCAAACCAAATCCAACTGTACCCCGAAGGTCCCTGAGCACATGTTTTGTTGCTACCAAATGCACTTGCCTCAGCTCAACCATGAACTGACTCAGGGTGTTGACAGCAAAACAAATATTTGGTCTAGTGTTAACCAAGTACATCAACGACCCAATCAATTGCTTGTACATCATGGGATCCACCAAGTCTCAATCTGAAGCCCCCAGCATATTCAGATTGGTGGTCATAGGTGTAGTCATGGACTTACAGTCCATCATCCCTGTTATCCCCAGTTTAGGGATAACTAGGGAGATTATGTCTCGAGGCCCACAGGTCCTAGACATGGAGTACCGAGAGCCAGATCGACTTGACCATGGCCCTAGAGAGCCCATCTTTTCATCCTTCAGCGCCTCCTCTTTGTCATCTGCAGCAGCATCCATCACCTCGGCCTGGTCCTGTAGCAAATATGGATCTTGCTCCATGAGGTAATGAGTCCGAGTATCATGGTATGTCTCACTCTGATACTCAAAACCTTTGAATATGTGCATTTAATTCATTTTTTTTCTAACAGATGCTTAGATCTTATACCTATCCACTTGACCATATCTGGGGGGAATGACAGGATGCCCTAGTAAGCTTGTGACCATAGGTTTTGAGTTGCCACTAGGGGGTTCATGAGAAGACATCGTCCGCTCCAACCATACTTACCACTTTCCATCTTTCTCCCACTCATCCATCCCATTACATTGGTCCGGACATTGGGTTGGCCAAATATTTAAGGGTTGTACCTTACCTTGTGGGAAGAAGGGGCTAAAATCCCAGAGGGTAAAAGCAGCTAGCAAAAGATAGAAGCCAAAGAATGAAACCTTGAGATGCTTCGCCCAGGGATCCCCGAGAAAGCAGTAAAGGACTTCTCAGCAAGAAACAGAGAGACCCATAAAAATGATAAAACAAGACCTAGTTAGAGGATAGGGAGTCTCATCACGAGCCAGCCTAGAAGGTCCATGGCCATGTAGCGGTATGACACTACCAACAACTTGTCACCACGTCGGGGTAGTAGCTCTTGGTGGCATAGCCAAGAGAAAGGGGGTCTCATCACGAGCCAGCCTTCTCATTTTCGTGAAATGCTTGTGGGTAACATTACCACCACTGGTCACCATGCCAGGGCAGTGTCCCTTAACTAGCTTCTTGAAAAAAAAAAAAACAATAAAAATAAAGATAAAAGGCATGAATGGGCTTGGAAACATTTGCATCCATGACAGGTGCAGCGCACCTTCTACAGAGACACTCACAGGTAAGCCATACATTTCCCTGCTATCACTGCACCCCTTGCCCAGACATCCCTTATCCACTTCACCCACTCAAATGGCTTAGACTTGATCTCTCCCGTAAACACCCCACNAAAAAAAAAACAATAAAAATAAAGATAAAAGGCATGAATGGGCTTGGAAACATTTGCATCCATGACAGGTGCAGCGCACCTTCTAAAGAGACACTCACAGGTAAGCCATACATTTCCCTGCTATCACTGCACCCCTTGCCCAGACATCCCTTATCCACTTCACCCACTCAAATGGCTTAGACTTGATCTCTCCCGTAAACACCCCACATCGAGTGAGCATTAGCCCAATAGGACGCCCTGTCACTTCCTCCAAACTTGGCTTGTAGATTAGTATAATGTCTTTGAGCACTTGTTAGGGGAAAAGGGGTTTTATGCACATATTTAATAAACTTGATGATTAGATGTGATTGACATTGCTATGATCCCTGTGACTTATGAGCCCATGGAGGGCGTATCTGTTGATGTGCAGGGCCATACCCAATGGACAGGTACCCTTATGGAAAGGTACACATGGGGAGATGATTAGTTCGGACCTCCATGGAGCTGAAAGCCCATCAGATGGATGTTGAGAACCCAGCAGGGGGAAGAGACAGATCAGAGGGTTTGCACTGGAGAAGAGGAGGACATTCCACCAAAGGCAGCTTAGCAAACTTGTACCCAAGGGGGTTGTGCCCTTTCCACTAGGACGTTGACCTTGGAAGGCCCATGACATCACCCAGGACATCTTATGACATCATTTAGTGTTGTAGAAGTTTTGGGAGGCAGTTATCTGCCAAGTGGCACGTGTGGCAGTTTCCAGAGGCCTAACGTTTTGCTCTAGGAGGCCAACGTTGCCCTAAAGGGACCTAACGTCACCCTAAAAGGGCATGACGTCACCTTTTATGTTTGATTAGGGCTTTAATTATGACATTTAACGTAAAACAGTATTTTGATGTATTTTTGGCCATGTCGGCCTTTCGTGACCTAAAAATAAAATGAAGGTCATTGCTATTATATAAATAGAGAGCTAAAACTCTCTTTTTCATAACATCTTTCACTCACACATGTGTGAGGTTTGAAATTTGCGCCCTCCTTTAGGTTTTTTGGCTAAAATACTAGTGCGCACTTGTTGAAGGAGGCTTATTTTGGTTATCTTTGGCATTTTTCTTGGTGGAAGGTTTATAACTAAGGTTTGGCTTGATGAATACTTGGTAAATGTAAGTGAATTTCTGCAATCCTTCCCTTACTTGAATGGTTATAGTGTTTTACTTGCATTTTGTTAATAAAATTGTTGGAATAAACCCGAGGAAATAAGCACATGTTGGTGTCCTTATTTTAATTCCCTACTAGATTATGCCAAGGAGCCGTTTTTTCTATTGGAGACATTGCTAGGGCCTTGCCATTGCAAAACCCTACCAATTGTTCTTCATCCTGGCCGATTTTACTTTGTTATTGAGCTAAAGAAGGAGGAAAACGTGCTAAGGCCTAGGGTTACCTACACCTTAGTAAACCGTTTTCCCCTAGGGTTCATGGTTGAAGCCTTGGCTTTCCAACACTTCACCATCAAATTCCTCTTGTCTTTGGCCCTGCTATTATCTTATTGTTCCTTCAACTCTTGCAACTACTTTCGACTCCATTTGCCCTATGAATGCACTTATCCAAGACTTCTTGCTTGAGTGCTTTGATCACAAACTTCAAAAATCCAATATCTTTGAACAATTACTAACACCTTCTAACCCTAGTGTAGATTGACCTGCTAACTCTATTGTTGCTATTATTCTTTGAGTTATAGTTATACTTTGCAGCATTTTCTAAACAATTGAAAGATTGACTAATGCTTGGTATTATCTACTTCTGATGAATGTTGGTGTTATGATATTGATGATTAAATCGTTTTTGCTCATTCTGAAGCATTTATGAAGCATTTATTGTGAAGTATCGTATTGTGATAATTGCTACTATACATCTTTGCTTACTTCGTCAAATATATTAGTCAATTGCTTTATTTGAGAAAGTCTGTGATTATATGAAGTACTAACTAGCAAGTGACCTTACAAATATAGTTTTATGTTGTTTGTTCCGAGCAGGTACATTTATGGTTCTTATTATCTTTTATTGGTTGTTTAGCCGGACTTTCTAATTGGTGGTGACTTGTGAGAGGGAAAATTTTACCTTGGCCTTTACCCTTTGCCTTCTCAAAACCCCAGGTCACCGGGGACATCTCCCCTGGACCTACCACCCTAAATAGAAAGAGACATCCTGTTGAGGGGACAGTGATAGGATAGTCTCCTCTTACGATTTTTTGTCTTCGTTTTCCATTTCCTTTCCATCAAAGTACAAATTGCGCAATAACATTTTGGCGTCATTGCCGAGGAACACTAAGTCAATTCTCCTCAAAGATGACACTTTTTCGGTAAGCCTTTCCTCAGGAATCTTTATCTTACAAGCTTACCTGGCGACTCCACTAGGGATGATTCCCTTGTTTCTTTGATAATTTCAAGAAAATTATATGGCGACTCCACCGATGACAAAGCCAACTATGACTTCTCAATGGGACCCGGGAAACTTCAAACCTTTAGACATGAGTAAAATCCCAGGATACCCTCAGCAAATGCCCCCGAAGTACGAAAAGTGGCTCCCTACATTCACTAGTAGTGATGGGGAAAGAGTCGACTATCACATGAGTGATTTTTGGGCTTTCTTTAAACTCCATCCTATCAGTGATGATGCTGAAGATTTGGCAATGAAACTCTTCTCTGCCACTATTTATGGCAACGCTGGGGAGTGGTATGACAACCTCCCCAATGCTAGCATCACAACTATGGAACAATTGGAAGAGACCTTTCTCAAAAGATGGGGTATCCAGTTGGAAGACATCTCAGTACTACTAAAAAGACTCGAGCATATAAAGCAAACTAAGAATGAAACTATCAGACACTTCCAGGATAGGTTTGAGGATATACTATATCAAATTCCTAAAAGCCATCGTCCTAAAGACAAGTACATTATCCATCTCTATACCAATGCACTTTTAGTGCATCTAGGTTTTCTCCTCAGTAAAAAGGGCCCAAGAACGCTCAATGAAGCTCACAGCATGGCTAAAAGAATCGAGCAAAATATCTCCTTGTCCGAGGTAAGACACCTCTTCACCTCAGGCACTCTTAGTGTGGAAAGTTTAGTTTCCCTTGAAACCTTCACTGTTGACTTCCAAAAAGAAGGGGAACAAACCATCGACCAACAAAAGGCCAAGGGGAAGAATATTGATGAGGTTTTCCAATCCCACAATGAAGAACAAAGGACTGTTGAAAACACAGTTGAGGAGTTGGAACCTAAAGAAAATGAAGAAGTATCGATGTGCGCTCCTCCCTCTGATGAAGCCATCCACGAGCCTTTTCCCCCTACACAAGAAGAAGAGAATGAGGTTAGTCACTTTGCTTTTCAGGATCTTGACAATGCCTTGTTTTATGATTCAGAGAAGGAAGAAGAAATGGAATCCTCRAACGAAGTAGATCTTCCTTGTTGTACAGTTGAAKATGAAGGGGCAACTCATGAGGATGAGACAATGATGCATGTTGAAGATACCCAAGTCCTCAAAGCTCCTGCACAAGAAGAAACAAACACAGTAAGTTACCCGCCTCTCCAAAATTTTGATGATTCTCTATTTTATGATTTGGGAAATGAGGAGGAGATAGATGAGCCCTTGAATGCTTCAAATACTTCATGTTATGATACAGATAGTGACAAGATTCATAATATTGATGAGTTCATACATGTTGGGAGACGTAAGTGGGATATATTTGGTTATGATATGTACCCCATTTACGACATTGAGAGTCATTTCCAAGTGTTGCCTTCACAGTTACCACGACATGTTACTTTTGACTTTGACCAATGGCAACAAGCAGATGATATAATTACCGATACTTTCCAAACACCCAAGGTTGACCTAGTCCCATATTTTCTTGATGATTTTCGGTCATACCTTGAGGATTTTGATAAGTACTCCTCTGAGCGCTTGGATAAATTCCATGAAGAATATTACCAACCACCGTTATGCTCAGGTCTTGATAGGAGTAAGGACATTGTTTGCCAGAAGAAGGACTCTTGTGACAGCTTTCTCCAACCACCTCTGATTACTTTACCTTGCTGTGTCATTAAAGGTGTAGTTGGGAAATATGTCTTTTGTATTGAGTTTCCTCTGAGGCAAACCCTAGAGTTCAAGGGTAGGTTGAATACCTCAAGAAAAAGTCTGTCATCTCAGGCTTTCAAACTTCCCTTAAGAGTTTGTCAGTCATCTTCTAGATCCTTGTCAATCCCTTCTAGGATTTCAGATTATGAGGACGTCCTAGGTAGCCAACTTTCAGACCTTATGAGTCAATTTTCTGAACCTTTGACTTTTCACGATCCCTTCCTGAAGTGGATTGAGCACTTTCCTCAGAGAGTGACTTGGCATTATTTTATCCCTCCCACCCGCCTCCATGAGTTAGACTTTATGGTTTCTGACGATACAATACATTCTCTAACCCATGTTATTTTTGTGCTTAACTTATCATTTTTTTGGTTTATGATGAAGCACAGAGGCAGGTATTCTGTGACATTGCTAGGATGGCTTCACTAGTCATTTGACTACACCTAGCATTCAACCGACAAGTAAGTATAGGTAAGTGGGCATTTGCATTCATCGTATATACCATTTGCATTTCATGCTAGAATAGTCTGCTTTCACATTTGTACATATACTTGCTTTCATTTTTATATATATGAGCTAGGGGTGATATCACCACCCCAAATGATTGCTAACAACTTTGTGTTGAGATCAAGCAGGTTACAGGTTATGCAAGAGATGGTGAGGTTCTCATGCACTCTACGGTGAGCACATGTCCCCAAGTTGGAGCCAGATGTTATCCCCAGTTTAGGGATAACTAGGGAGATTATGTCTAGAGGCCCACAGGTCCTAGACATGGAGTATCGAGAGCCAGATCGACTTGAGCATGGCCCTGGAGGGCCCATCTTTTCATCCTTCAGTGCCTCCTCTTTGTCAACAGCAGCAACATCCATCACCTCGGCCTAGTCCTGTAGCAGAAATGGATCTTGCTCCATGAGGTAATGAGTCCGGGTATCATGGTATGTGTCACTCTGATCCTCAAAACCTTTGAATATGTGCATTTAATTCTTTTTGTTTCTAACAGGTGCTTGGATCTTATACCTATCCACTTGACCATATCTGGGGGGAATGACAGGATGCCCTAGTAAGCTTGTCACCATAGGTTTTGAGTTGCCACTGGGGGGTTCATGTGAAGCCATCGTCCACTCCCACCATACTTACCACTTTCCATCTTTCTCCCACTCATCCATCCCATTACATTGGTCCGAGCATTGGTTTGGCCAAATATTTAAGGGTTGTACCTTACCTTGTGGGAAGAAGGGGCTAAAGGCCCAGAGGGTAAAAGCAGCTGGCAAAAGATAGAAGTCAAAGAATGAAACCTTGAGATGCTTCGCCCAGGGATCCCCAAGAGAGCAGTAAAGGGCTTCTCAGCAAGAAACAGAGGGACCCATAAAAATGATAAAACAAGACCTAGTTAGAGGATAGGGGGTCTCATCACGAGCCAGCCTATTAGGTCCATGGGCATGTAGCGGTATGACACTACCAACAACTGGTCACCGCGCCAGGGTAGTGGCTCTTGGTGGCATAGCCAAGAGAAAGGGGGTCTGTAATGATCCCAAGCCAAATTTTTCGCTTGAAACCACTAACTACCTCTATTGTGTTTGATATGCAGGTGACTTATTGAGTTGTCCAGTTATTAAGTGTGTTCATACAAGATTCATCTAACACATGAAAGATCACAATACATTCAAGATATAGAAACACAAGCAAAGATCTGACCTTTTATTATAAGAAGCATGAAACCAATACAATAGAGGGCAGATCTGGAATAATCCTCAGAAGGCCTAATAGATAAGAAATACGAGCTGCTACAAAATGCTTCGTCGATACAAAATAAGCCTTCGTCGATAAAAAATAAGCCTCCAAAGGCTGGATCAGAGATGAAGACCAATACAAGTAGATATGAATGTCGATTCCTCAAGCTGGGAGATGCCACGCTCCAATAGAAGGCTGAAACCCTCAATAACTCGACCCAACTGCAAGAAGACTCCAAATGAGCCCAAACTCTGCCAACTAATAGATCTGGGTGACAGGAACACCCTCCTGAAATCTTAAGCCAAAAGGCTAAGGCAAACTCCCCCAAACTCTGAATCTTCTAATGAAGTTGCGCCCTCCTGGATGCCTGGAACCCTAGGTAGTTCGGCCCTGATGAGAGAAGTCTCTAAATGCCCTGAAACTTCCCAGGAATGTAGATCGGGCTATGAGAATCCCGTAGGAGAAGTTTCAGACTCAAATTCTAGGTCAAGCTCTCTAGATCTGAGATTTACTGAATCATAGGACGTCCCTTTGCCTCCAAGTCGTCCCAATCTGAAGCTATAGATCTGATGGTGATAACTCTCCAGAAAAACCCTCAAAATGATGGTCGGGCCCCTACAAGTAAAACCCAAGTGTCGGAATGGCCAAAGGCTCTCCTGATGAGCTGGATCGAACCCTTCTCTAGATGATGGTGCGCCCTTGCTGGAAACTCAAGAACAGTACAGCCCTGCTACTTCCTGAATCGCTAAGTGGAAATATGTTGTGTGTAGAATGGTGTGGAGGAGTCTTTCATCCCCGAGACCAAGCTGTGGAACAAGGTGAGTGGGTCTTTCACCACTGAGTTGCTCACAAGGGTTTGTACAACAAAACCCCCAAACTGTATGCTCAAGAGCAATAACAAGCAATATACCAAATCCAGAATGAATAATAGGTGCGCCCCAGCCTTCTATTTTATACTTTTTCTTCTGTTCCTCTGTTGAGTTAGATTAACTCCGAGGGTTAACTTTTATTCTTTTATTGAGTTATCTTTTACTCCTTTTAACCTTTTTCTTCAAGTCATCTTAAGAATATAACCTTAGTCTAGTTGACTTTCCCCCTCAGTGTGAGACTATGACCTAGTGGGGGTGCCCAGGCCACTGAGTCTCCTCATCACCTCTTTATCAAGAGGTGGGGGACATTACAAGGTCTCATCACGAGCTAGCCTTCTCATTTCTGTGAAATGCTTGTGGGTAACATTGTCAATTTGCCACCACTGGTCACCACGCCAGGGCAGTGTCCCTTAACTAGCTTCTTGAAGAAAAAAAAAGCAATAAAAATAAAGATAAAAGGCATGAATGGGCTTGGAAACATTTGCATCCATGACAGGTGCAACTCATCTTCTACAGAGGCACCCACAGGTAAGCCATACATTTCCCTGCTATCACTGCACCCCTTGCCCAGACATCCCTTATCCACTTCACCCACTCACATGGCTTAGACTTGATCTCTCTCGGAAACACCCCACATCCAATGAGCATTAGCCCAATAGGACGCCCTGTCACTTCCTCCAAACTTGGCTTGTAGATTAGTATAATTTCTTTGAGCACTTGTTAGGGGAAAAGGGGTTTGATGCACATGTTTAATAAACTTGATGATTAGATGTGATTGACATTGCTATGATCCCTGTGACTTATGAGCCCATGGAGGGCGTATCTGTTGATGTGTAGGGCCATACCCGATGGACAGGTACACATGGGGAGATAATTAGTTCGGACCTCCATGGGGCTGAAAGCCCATCAAATGGATGTTGAGACCCCAACAGGGGGCAAAGACAGATCAGAGGGTTTGCACCGGAGAAGAGGAGGACGTTCCACCAGAGGCAGCTTAGCAGACTTGTACCCAGGGGGGTTGTGCCCTTTCCACTAGGATGTTAGCCTTGGAAGGCCCATGACATCACCCAGGACATCTTATAACGTCATTCAACGCTGTAGAGGTTTTGGGAGGCAGTTAAGTGCCAAGTGGCACGTGTGGCAGTTTCTAGAGGCCTAACGTTTTGCTCCAAGAGGCCAACGTTTCCCTAAAGGGGCCTAACGTCACCCTAAAAGGGCATGACGTCACCTTTTATGCTTGATTTGGGTTTTAATTATGACATTTAATGTAAACAGTATTTTGATGTATTTTTGGCCATGTCGACCTTTTGTGACCTAAAAATAAAATTAAGGTCATTGCTATTGTATAAATAGAGAGCTAAAACTCTCTTTTTCATATCATCTTTCACTCACACTTGTGTGAGGTATGAAATTTGCACCCTCCTTTAGGGTTTTTGGCTGAAATACTAGTGCGGACTTGTTGAAGGAGGCTTATTTTGGTTATCTTTGGCATTTTTCTTGGTGGAAGCTTTATAACTAGGGTTTGGCTTGATGAATACTTGGTAAATGTAAGTGAATTTCTGCAATCCTTCCCTTACTTGAATGGTTATAGTGTTTTACTTGCATTTTGTTAATAAAATTGTTGGAATAAACCCGAGGAAATAAGCACATGTTGGTGTCCTTATTTTAATTCCCTCTTAGATTATGCCAAGGAGCTGTTTTTTCTCTTGGAGACATTGCTAGGGCCTTGCCATTGCAAAACCCTACCAATTGTTCTTCATCCTTGCAGATTTTACTTTGTTATTGAGCTAAAGAAGGAGGAAAACGTGCTAAGGCCTAGGGTTACCTACACCTTAGTAAATCGTTTTCCCCTAGGGTTGATGGTTGAAGCCTTGGCTTTCCAACACTTCACCATCAAATTCCTCTTGTCTTTGGCCCTGCTATTATCTTATTATTCCTTCAACTCTTGCAGCTACTTTTGACTCCATTTGCCCTATGAATGTACTTATCCAAGACTTCTTGCTTGAGTGCTTTGATCACAAACTTCAAAAATCCAATATCTTTGAACAATTACTAACACCTTCTAAACCTAGTGTAGATTGACCTACTAACTCTGTTGCTGCTATTATTCTTTGAGTTATAGTTATACTTTGCAGCATTTTCTAAACAATTGAAAGATTGACTAATGCTTGGTATTAACTGCTTCTGATGAATGTTGGTGTTATGATATTGATGATTAAATCGTTTTTTCTCATTCTGAAGCATTTATGAATCATTTATTGTGAAGTATCGTATTGTGATAATTGCTACTATACATCTTTGCATACTTTGTCAAATATATTAGTCAATTTCTTTATTCGAGAAAGTCCCTGATTATATGAAGTACTAACCAGCAAGTGACCTTGCAAATATAGTTTTATGTTGTTATGTTCCGGGCAGGTACATTTCTGGTTCTTATTATCTTTTATTGGTTGTTTAGCCGGAATTTCTGATCGGTGGTGACTTGTGAGAGGGAAACTTTTACCTTGGCCTTTACCCTTTGCCTTCTCAAAACCCCAGGTCACCGGGGACGTCTCCCCTCGACCTACCACCCTAAATAGAAAGAGACATCCTGTTGAGGTGACAGTGATAGGATGGTCTCCTATTACACCTTTTTCTTATCGTTTGCCTTTTCCTTTCCATGAAAGTACAAATTGCGCGATAACAATCCCAAACCTCCTCAGTATCTCAAATGCATACTTACCTTGTCCGAGGAAGATCTCGCCTGGTTGTTACCACACCTCTAATCCCACGAAGTAATGCATCAACCCAATGTCCTTCATCTCGAACTCTGAAGCCAACTCCTTCTTGCACCTGGTAATGAGCTCCTCAGCTCCCGTGAGGAATAAATCATCAACATATAACACCAATATGAGAAGATCCTTACCAACCTATAAGAGATATGGATTGGGGTCCACTTCACTCTTGGTGAAGACCAAGCTTTGCAAATACCCATCAATCCTCGAGTACCATGCCCTAGGTGTTTGCTTGAGTCCATACAAAGCCTTCTTCAACTTGCAAACATGAGATTTCCTCCCATGCACCTCAAAGGCTTGAAGTTGCTCTATGTACACTTCCTCCTCAATCACACCATTGAGGAATGTTGTCTTCACATCCATCTGATGTATCTCCCACCTCGTAACCAAAGCAAGAGAAATAACAGTCCTGATAGAAGTATACCTGGCGACTGGAGAAAAGGTCTCCTCATAGTCCACTCCCTCTTTCTAGGAGAACCCTCTAGCTACGAACCTTGTCTTATACTTCTCAATGCTACCATCTGCAGTATGCTTGATCTTATAGATCCACTTGGAAGCCACCGCCATTGTTGAAAAATCACCGCTTTTTCGCGATTTTTTTTAAAAAAATTGCGGGACGCACACAGTCCGAGGGGATAAAGCCGATTTTGGCATTGTTTTTTGTCATTTCACTTGGTTTTTTGTTGTAGAAGGAAGGAGAAGGGTTTGTGGTCTTCCTCAATCATTGTGGAGGTAGCTAAACAACTATCATCATCACCATCAAGGATTTTTAAGTGGAGCAAGGGTTCAATTTCATTTGCCAACCAGTGTTGAATCTTCCATTCATAGGTATATATTTAAATCCCACCATGTTAATGCTTTTTTTTTATAGATTCATGCAAGTTTGCTTGCCTCTTTGCTTACCTACATTTTAATTATTTTTTTGGTCATTTTTCCATGATTTTCATGCCCATAAAACAATGTAAGGGTTTTGTTTAATAGGACAGCAAGCTTGAGCCTTGATGTTAATTTTTTCTCCACCCTCTTATTGTCATTTTTCATTGCTAATAATCTAATCTAAAGGTCTAATTTTTTTACCAAATGAGCTGTTATTTTTTTTCTAGTGGGGTTTGAAATCATTTTCTTTTTTTTGTGCCTTAGGGTTGAATTTTGAAGCTGTCAATTTCATCAAAAAATATGTCGAAGCTTTTGGATCCATTTTGGGTGTATGGAGTCCCTAAAGATGGGACAAACCGACAACGATTGAGTTGCAAATTCTATGGGCAGAAAATGTCAGGAGGGATTTCTAGGTTGAAATACCATTTAGCTAAAATCCTCAGGCATGATGTTGACGTTGGTCCTAATACTAACCCGGAGATTATGAGAATTGCATTTGATTCACTTGAAGCAAAGAATAAAAAGAAAGATGAAGCAGCCGCAAAGAGGGTCGAACTTACAATTAGAAGTTCAGTGACATCTCTACCCCAGAGGGACAGTATCATGGGAAGGGCTTCACAAATTCAACTACCGAGAGATCCACATCTTTTTTTGTTCCACGAACCACCGTTGGAGCACAACCTTCCATCAGGTCAATGTTGAAGAAAAAGGAGAAGGAAGAAGCAAACAAGGTTGTGGGGAGGTGTCTTTTCTGGAGTGACATACCTCTCAACATCACCAAGAACAATCCATTTTGGCAGTCGATGTGTGATGCCATTGTTGATGTTGGCCCACGGTATAAAATCCCTACCTTTGAGGAATTACAGGGGCCAATTCTTCAAGCAGAAAAGAAGGACATCAACTCTAAATTGGCAGAGTTCAAGCAGTCATGGGAGATCTCTGGATGCACAATGATGTTTGATCGTTGGACAAATAGAAAGGGTAGGGCCCTTCTTAATTTCTTGATACATTGTCCTAGAGGTACCATGTTTATCAAATTAGTGGATGCATCGGCACATGTGAAAGATGCAGCATTGTTGTGTGAGTTGATGGATGCGTTCATCCACGAGATCAGTTTGCATAATGTGGTGCAAATCATAACAGATAATGCAGCTAATTATGTGGCTGCTGGTAGGTTGCTTATTGAGAGGTACCATTCATTGTTCTGGATTCCATGCGCTACACACTGTATTGATTTGATGCTCGAGGATATGGGGAAAGCCTCCTTCATCAAGGATGTGATTGATCAGGCTAAGAGCGTCCCCAAGTTTATATATAACCATACGTTCGTTCTTAGCCTCGTGAGGAGACATACCAAAAACAGGCAGTTGTGACGTCCTGCAATCACTCATTTTGCCACCAACTTCATTACTCTTCGGTCTTTTCTTCAATGTCAGTTTGAGTTGAAGCAAATGTTTGTTTGTGATGAGTGGCGGGATTCTACATATAGCAAGAGAGAGGATGGTAAAGCCATTGCCAAATTGGTGTATAGCGACTCCTTCTGGGATGGAGTGGTAGAAGTGTGCTCAATGAGTGAACCTTTGGTAAAGGTTCTGAGATTGGTCGATAGTGATAAGCCTGCAATGGGCTATTTGTATGAGGCCATGGATAGGGCCAAAGAAGCTATCAGGGATTATTATGTGGGCAAGGGTAGCCATGGGTTTTGTAGACACAGGCTATTATGGAATTTTATTGATACTCGGTGGACCGGGATGCTCCATCGACCCATTCATGCAGCAACAATTTTCCTCAACCCCACATTTTCCTACAAACGCAACTTTGATTTTGATGGCGAGGTGATGGAAGGACTCCATACTTGTCTTCAGAGGATGGTACCTGATGTCGCGATTCTCATCGAAATTAATCGCAAGATAGAGATGTATCGGGATGGTACCGAACTATTTGGCTATGAAGAATTTGTTGTTGCAAGGACCATTTTGATGCCACGTAAGTCATTAGAATTTAGAAGATACTTCAACTTAGAACTTTGTATTTTTAAAATTCAATTATGTGTTTTAAAATTTATTTTAAAGTTTAATTATGTTTTCTTTATGTTCTCTTTCTTTCTTATTTGTTGTAGATGTTTGGTGGCGAAACTTTGGTGCAAGGGCATCAAATTTACAGAGATTTGCCATCCGAATCTTGAGTCAAACCTATACCTCTTCGGGATGTAAGCGCAATTGGAGTGTATTTGGAAAAATACACTCAAAGAAACGCACCAAGTTAGAACTTAGAACTTCAACAGAGCAATTACATTTCTTGCAGTTTATGAGTCTATGACCCTCAAAAGTTAAAACTCATTAAATTTTTTATGACCCTCTTACAAATTGGAGTTCTCACGTCTCAATGACTTGGTGTATGTCCATTACAATCTCTGATTATGGTTGAAGCAAATGGATAGAACACCGGATGTGGATGCCATTTCCTTGGACAATATTGATGTATTGTCTAAGTGGAGGGTAGAGGTTGAGATGCCTATCATGGAGGAGGCACCTGCATGGTTAGAGGAGGAACCCAAACAACAGCAGGACCTGGAGGAGCAACAAGGGGAGGAGGAGGAGCAGGAACAAGAGCGAGAGGAGGAGAAGGAGCGGCTTGAAGACATCATGGAGGGTGATGTGCTAGCATCAAAACAACCTTCTACACTTATTGATACAACTACTCCTACACACACCAATCATTGTCCATTGTCAGTATCGGGGCCTTCTACTATCAGGGGCAGGCCTAACGAACAACCCATTATCATTTCCCGTAAAAGGGGGAGAGTGCATTGATATTAGATAGCTAGTTGTTGGTTTTGTTTCATTTTTCATTGTACATCAGACATCTACCTCATGATGATGAGATACATTTATAATTATATATGTGATGTCATTTTGTATTGGTTCTAACTTCTGGCCTTTCAAGATTCAGTATCGACTTTGATGTATAATTTTTTATTTGGCATCCAGTACATATATATCAGTGATTTCTCCATATTTATGTGTCAATGTGTTATCTAATGTTGTTGTTGCTTTATATGTTTAAAATTTTGAAAAAAATGAAAATATTTTGTATTTTTTAATGTTTGTTGTGGTTCACTGATTTTTTGCCGACTTTTTCCGAAACGATCTTTTCCAAACCCTCATTGACTTTTTGTCGATGCCGACTTTTTCAACAATGGTCACCACAAACTTCCCTTCTAGTCTCAGAACTATGTCCCATACATCATTCTTCATGATGGACTGATACTCCTCCATCACAGCATCCTTCCAAACCTGCTGGCTTGTGGCCTCCTCAAAACTATAAGGCTCAAAATCAATGATGCTACTCATGAGGGCCACATAACTGAAAAACCTCTATGGAGGCCTACTCTCCCTGAAGGTGCCTTTGGGAAGTGCATGCCCCTTCGCATCCTTCAAGGTGTCTCAAAGCCATCTAGGCCTCGTGTCCTCGTCACTAGAAGGGTCCACTGGATCCACTAACTCCTTTGTCTCATCCTCATGGTCCACGGGTTGTTCCTCCGTACTGGATGGATTTGTACTCTCCTCAACCTTTCGAGCCTCTTGTTCCTCTCCACCTATTGTGGTCTCCCGAGACCTTTTGAATGCCAAGTCCTCCTCAAACCTGACATCCTGACTAATCTCAACATGTCATTGTCCTGGAATGTAAATCCGATAGGCCTTCAAAGTCTCCTTGTATCCCACAAACATGCCCTTCCTCCCAGAAGGTTCCAACTTCGTTCTTTTCTCCTTAGGAACATGGATGTAAACTGGACAACCAAAAATCCTCAAATGCCCTATCTCTAGTCTTAATCCTGAGAATGCCTCCTCGGGAGTCTTGTTCTCCAAAATCCTATGAGGACTCATGTTCTGAACATAGACTATTGTGTTGCATGCTTCTACCCAAAGCATCATGGGTAGATCTTGGTCATGCAGCATCGCCCTGGCAGCCTCAACTATGGTCCAATTCTTCCTTTCTGCAACCCCATTATGCTTGTGGGTTGAAGGGCATTGTCAACTCCCTCTTAATCTATACCTCCTTGCAGAAATATTTGAACTCGTTAGAGGTATACTCGCCCCCGTTATCTGACCTCAAAACTTTGATCTTCTTCCCAGTCTGATTCTCTACTAGAGCCCTAAACTGTTAATTTCTTTAAACTAAACAAATAGAAATAAAATGCCAATGATTTTTCTTTCCCCAGAAATTTATTTATGCTGACATAACTTTTGAAAATCATGCATTAAATTTACAGCTGAGTTATTTAACTAAAATGAACAGCAGAAGCAAATAGAAACCAAGCACATAAAATAGGAAGACACCAGAAATACCCTGGAAACCCCAGTGTGGGGAAAACCAGCAAAGGAGGGACTTTATTGGCTTCAGAGGAATTAATTTATAGCAACAGAAAATTCAGAAATTTCTTACAACCCATGTAATGTTCCCCTCTTCTTGACAAGAACATTAGAAGACTTAGTAGTCCAGTCACCCCTCTAGACTATACTCTCATGGGTAAAAGGGGGCTAGGAGGCGGAAAAAAGGTCACTAAGGAGCTAAATATTATATTATTAAAGTGACTTGGTAAAAGCAGATAAAAGGGTTATTTGACTTAGAGGAGAAAGTAAAGTAATAACCTTAGGCATCAATAAAGTAACTCAAGTGAAAATTAGAAGATAGAGGTATAAAAGAGAGAGGAGGGCACCTCACTCCTCATTCATGTCATTTTTTCTTATTGCTTCTTGAGATATGTAGCTTACGTTTTAAGGGTTTTAAGTAAACAAACCCTAAAGATCAACAAGGAGGTTAAATATTCCTCCATTCCAGATCCAAGCTTGGTCAAGGTGGTGAAAGATTCCACCCTCACCATTCTATTCAGTTACAGATTGGTTTTTACAGTGGATTGAAGAGGCAAGGTGCAGATTTGGAGGTTTTCTGCAGGAAGGGCGCATTGTTGGAGAGAGAATAGTTCGATTTGGTCAGTGGAAGGGAGATCTGAGGCAAAACTCTTTCCTGAAGGGTTTGTCAGCCTTAGAGCGCCTTTTCTCAGCTATTGTTGGAGGGTTTCATCTGCATGTTTATTTATTGTGACTCTTGGGAGGATTTCTGAAGAGGGGCGCACTGTCCATTGGGTATTCGGTGAGTTGGTGGGTTAGATCTATGATTTTGGCTGAGGGATCTGTTATCCCTAATATCTAGGGATAACTAGGAGATCATGTCTCGAGGCCCACATGGTCCTAGACATGGAGTACCGAGAGCAGGAGTGACTTGAGCATGGCCCTGGAGGGCCCATCTTTCTTCTTCTCAGCTGGATTTGTCCTGTCAGCAGTACCAGTTTCCATCACTACCGGCCTGGGCTTGCATC
>JASDQU010735541.1:63556-144826 GCA_032191745.1 Picea mariana | reverse complement strand
ATTTGTCACCCCTTTTGATAGACCTTGAGTTGTTGATTACATCCATAAGCTTGTTTGATAAAACGTCCTACTCATTGTCTTCAATTTTGACCTAATACTAGGGCTGACGTCACCCTATTTCTGCAATAGTGACGCAGCAACAATATTGGTGCATGAGCATATTTACTGCATTGTGATATAACAAGGATTGATTGTGTACATTGAATGCCTTTATCATTTTGTATTTATTGAAGAAGTTCTACAAGCCTTTGTCTTTATTAGTAATCATTGACTTCGTCAATAATTACATTTAATCATTGCTCATATATATGTTGAAGATAGTAATTGATATTTTGAAGTACTAACCACTGCAGCACATTCTTTTAGTTTTATGTGTCTTGTCTCGTAAACAGGTGCTCATTCAGTGATACATCTCTTCCTTGACTATCTCTCTTGGCAGTAATCTGTGAAAGAAAACCTTTATCTTGATCCATTAGGCCTTTACCCCTTTCAGAAACCCATATTACTAGGGACGTCTCCCTTGGGATTAGCCACCCTAAATAGAAAGAGCCCCCCATCGAGGTGGCAGTGGGTGGGGAAGCTCCTGTTACGCCAGTTTGAAGCCTTGACTCAAGCTACCTAAACCTTTCCTACACACTGTGCGATAACAGGATCTATTCATATGCACTCTACATCAACTGATCTACAGTTTGGCAGCATTTTACAGGGGCTTGAGGGATTTCTTGAAGGAAGCTGAATTTCTTAGGTTGCTACAGCCAGTTGGGGCACATCTCAGCCAAATCTGGAGGTGCCAAGGCTTCAAGGGAAAAAAATTGATCTTGTATTGACTTGCATGTTGTTATTGAAGAACTAGGAGGACTCACATCTTAATCTCTTTATATCTTGGTGGCATATTCAGCTCCAAACTTCTATATCTCTACTATATGTTTCAGATCTGTAGATCTCATGTATGGAGGTCGGCTTATTATCTAAATAAAGGTCAGATCTGAAGTTATTTGGGCATTCTCTTGTATTATCTTTCTTGTATCTTGTTATTTCCATCTATGTTGTGTTATATTCATCCATCATATGCTATAAAACTCAACCAAACACCTCCAGTGCAACTTTGAGAAGCAAACCTGCAAAACATATTCAAACAAGCAAACAAATAGATCAGAAATAAACCCCTAAGTTCCTAGCGAATCTGCTTGGGAACATTACAACCTAGCATACTCGGACTACTTTTTCGACCCTGCTTTTTTGGCCCCTCTTTTCAGCGCATCTTTTTCGCTTTTTCGGCCTTTCTTTTTCTTCCCATCTTTTTCGGCTAGCCTTGGACACATAGGCTTATCTGAGACACCTTATTAGCTACCAAATTAACATGAACTCCCGGAATCAGTTGAAGACCCCATCCTTGGTCTTCATGAAGAAGATCTATTTCCTCCTAGAATAATCATCAATGAAGGTCACATAATATCGGTAACCACTCGAAGATGGAACTGACATTGGTCCACACACATCTGAATGCACCAGGTCCAAAATCTCCTTGGACCTACTATCATTGTTTGAAAAAGAAGCCTTGGTATTCTTGCCAAGTGCACAACCTCTGCATACTCCCTGGTGCTCTGCTCCAAACTCTGGAAGACCTGTAACCATCTTCCTTAATACTGGCAAAGCCCAGTGATGCAAGTGTCCTAATCTCTTGTGCCAAAGCTTGCATAGATAGTCATTGTCATGTACCAAGGCCTGAGTTGGTTGACCAATCAACCTATAACCATCACGAGCACAAATGACTTCCGCTAAGTCAAGACTCGATCCTCTTGGCCAAGCAAGAACGTGGCCATCCACGAATGCCATGGCATACACAATGTCCTCCATCGAAGAAATAGAGAGTAGGTTCTTCTTCAGTCCAAGTACATACAACACGTCAGTCATCCTGAGAGGCTTCTCCGACTTCAGCTGAAACGAAGTTGTTCCAACTCCCTTGACTGCATACTTGGTATTATCACCAAGTTCCACCTGTAATCGTGAGTTCTACTCTGTCAAACTGGTGAGTTTTTTCTGTGATCATGTCATATGACGAGAAGCTCCACTATCCACCAACCAAGTCTCCATGGTGACTTGCCTAAAACAACAAATCTTGCAACAACTGTGTCTCAAGGGATGACTCCCTCTCTTTCTTCAAAGCCTCAGCTCTGATACCATGTCAAATTTTCATATACAATTCAATGCAACTGATTTCAGATCTGAAAATTACTTCCAAGTGATCAAACAGTAAACCCTAGTTGTTATCACTGAACAATTTTACACTAAAAATATGACAGAAAATTATAATAGCAGAAACAACATCAGAGATAAATCATCCATGCACTTTTGGCCAAGCGAGAACTTGGCCATCTACGAATGCCATTGCATATCCTATGTCCTCCATGGCAGATATAGAAGGTAGGTTCTTCTTTAGACCAAGTATATGCCACATGCCACTCACCCTGAGAGGCTTTCTAGACTTCAACTGAAACAAAGTTGTTCCAACTCCCTTGACTGTATACTTGGTATTATCACCAAGTTCCACCTACAATCGTGAGTTCTCCTCTGTCAAATTGGTGAGTGATTTTTGTGATCCTGTCATATCACAAGAAGCTCCACTATCCACCAACCAAGTCTCCATATTGACCTGCCTAGAACAAAGAATCTGCAACAACTGTGTCTCAAGAGATGACTCCCTCTCTTCCTTCAAAGCCTCAACTCTGATACCATGTCAAATTTTCATATGCAATTCAATGCAACTAATTTCAGATCTGAAAATTACTTCCAAGTGATCAAACAGTAAACCCTAGTTGTTATCACTGAACAATTTTACACGGAAATTATGACAAAAAATTATAATGGCGGAGAAACAACAAAATCAGAGATAAATCATCGATGCACTTGAGAAACAAAATTTTTTGTTCTGTAAATTTTCAAATTCAGAAATTTCTAAGGGAGAAATCAACCCTCCCAGCTGTCACAATTTCACCAAAATTGAGGACGAAAAATAGTCCTCTGAAAACCAAAAATTACAACAAATTACATGAGAATTTTTTGCCCACAAATCTCCTGCAGACTTGTACGGCCTGCTGACATCAGTCGTACGGTTGTTGACGTCGCACCGTACAGCCTGCAATTTTGCCCAGTCGCTTCACAAATGCGGCCCTTTTTCTTGGTTGTATGGACTACTGCGTCAGTTGTATGACCCGCACATGTAGTCTATACAAACCGTACCACATGTGCGGCTTGTCCTTTTCCTGCGGCTATCTTCTTCCTTCACACATGCGGCCTTCTTTCCTTCCCTCATGAGGTATACCTACCAAGAACAGAAAAATAATGACCAAAAACCCTAGACCAGATTGCCTAGGTGCAGAAATCTCCTTGCTGAAATTGTCATGCTCCCTAGCACAAGTGTTTACTCACTTATGCTAACTCCATAATGTCACAATGAGATGTCACAATCTCCTCCTCTCCTTTTATAGGAGTCTAATGTGAGATTAGAAGCCATTAGCTTACTCTAAGGAGCCCTCCACTAAACTAAACATTAAATTAGAATATTTAATTCTTGTTTGTGGGTGTGAAACCCCAACACAAGCCCACAAAGCCCATCACCAAACCCATGAAGCCCCAACTCAACTCCAAGGTCTTTTTTGCTCAAACGAAAGTGTAATCTGATGCCAACGAAGATTCCCACATGCCTGACACCATGGCAACTTGTGGGAATACCTCCCAAAGCTACAAAACATCAAAAGAGGCTACCACATCACCCTCCTCAATGGCAATGTCCTGTTCCCACCCTAACGACTATGGTTCATCCTCCCCTACCCCCTACAGCTACTACTCCTCATGTAACCACTCAAGTGCCTCCTACATAATAAGTGTCTTAGACTCCACCCTCCATTGAGACATTATGTTAATTTTTTTCAAGGAAATGGCATCCATGTCAGAGATTTTCTCAATCCACCTCACCCACAATGGAATATATTAGTGGATATAAACCATATCAATAAGGCGTTGATGCTCTAACCTATAAGAGGGTAATAATAAATTTAATGAGTCTCGAGAGTCATAGATTATAAATATTGTCGAGAGTCATAGATTATAAATATTGTAATTGCCGAGTTCTAACTTGTTGCGTTGCTTTATGTGTATTTTTTCAAATATACTCCAATTGTGCTTGTTATCGTGCAATTTGTACTTTGATAAAAGAAGGTAAATGGCGATCAAATTGACATAAAGGGAGACTATCCTATCATTGTCACCTCAATAGGATGTCTCTTTCTATTTAGGGTGGTAGGCCCAGGGGAGACGTCCCCGGTGACCTGGGGGTTTGAGAAGGCAAAGTCAAAGTGGCTAAATAAAGATCCCCTCTCACAAGCCACCACTGATCAAAAAGTCTAGTTTTATAACCAATGAAGAGATAATATGTCAAAGTGTACCTGCCCGGAACAAAGCAACAAGAAACTATATATATTTGCAAGTACACTTGTTGGTTAGCACTTCATAAAGTACAAATTGTGCGATAACAGTGCTCACAACTTGAAGCATTACAAGTTTGGCTCAGCACCCAAACAACAAATTTCAATAGAAGTGGTGTTTTTCCACCATAATTTCTCCACCAGATATCTACAACAAATAAGAAAAAAAGAATTAAATTACATTTCATTACAATAGCAAATAGGAAATAAAGAAAACATAATTCAACTTTCAAATAAAACACATAATTAAAATTCTAAATTCTAATGGCTTACTTGGCATTAAAATCTTCCTTGCTTGGACAACAATGTCAAAGCCAAATAGTCCATTGGTGTTCCTACCATCTCCATCTCTTGATTAAAGGTTGTGTGATCATTTGGTGTTAGGTAGCTAGAGAGGTAGTAGTGGAGGCCCAGAGGGCCCATAGTGATAATAGTGGAGGCCATTCAATGTAAGGTGGACTAGGTCCACTATATTATTAAATAAGGCCCACTATGATAGTTAGATATAATAAATGGGTGGTTAGATATAATAAATGTAAGAAGACTTCTTAGAAGGTTCTACTTCTAGAAGATTCCTCCTCTAGAATGTTCTTAGGTGATGGTAGCATTATATAAAAAGGTTCAAACAATGTAATGGGATATGAAGAGAATTATTGCATTTGGAGCAGTAGCTCAATAGGAGGATGCCCCCTTGAAGAGGCAAGTGAACAGGAGAGGATCCCTTCCATAATAGGATCCATTGTATGGTGTTGCCCTACCTCAAGGGTTTCTATAATAAAGTTATGGTTTTTTATATTGTTATTGTATATCTGTTGTGGTGTTTTTGTATTCAGCCTTTGGTTCTTAACAAGTGGTATCAAAGCACTTTCCTTGGCAGACATTGTGGGCAAATATTTTTTATTTTTGCAAATTTTTTTTTCGGAGAAGGAAAAAAAGAGGGCCGCGACATTCCAGAAATTTTCGGTATATTTCTGTGCAAAATTTGCAGAAACGGGTTGTAGATCTGAGTCCTCTCAGAAAAACACCCAATTTAAAAAAAAAAATCGTCCGAAACGGAGTCCGGGAAGTCAAGATATTGAAGCTTTAAAATCTGCAATTTTCAGGGTTTTTTCCGCGAATGACGGCGCGATTTTTCTTTTTATTTTTGTAGCAGTTGGAGGCCAAATTTGCCCAAATAAATTACAGATCTGAGTTCCTCTCACAATTTCACCCAATTTCAAAAAAAAAATCAACCGAAACAGAGTCCGAGAAGTGAAGTTATGAGCCTTTTAAATTCAGCAATTTTTTAGGGTTTTTCCAGAAAAAAACTGCGATTTTTTGTCGTAACTTATTGATCTATTTTTTGGGTTTTTTCATAACGGCTGCGGGACCGAAGAGTTCATAGAGTGCTCAGATGGCTATTTCCTCTCAAACCCTCAAAAAAATTCTACAAATAACTGAAGCATTCAAATCCCAATTTTATGACACATTGGATGCTAGATTGCATGTCCTTGCAGATGGCCTCAATGATAGTTTTCGTAGTATTCAAGATTCATTGGATAGCATGCAGAAAAGATTTCTTATGGCGGACATCAGGGATGAATATAATCAAGAAATATATGCTTGGTATGATTTTGAGGCTGATTGTGATGATTGATATATGGATAGTTGTCATTTCTGGGATGACAACCACTTTCATATTTTATTTGATAACTCTAACCCACTTTCTATAGAGAGCATCAATGTGACAAATCAAAAGCCAATGATTATTACCAGTGTCCATCCTACATATTCTACAGTGGTATTATTCCTTCCAGATTCTGCTATGACCATTTTCCACTATGTGGATGGATCTTCTTATTTGGATCCACATGACAGGTGTCAGTCTTTGGAGCATCATTTTGAGTTGGTTATTGGGTTCCAAAATCTTCCACAGGGAGTTCACATGAGCAATTGGACATGGGACCCGGGCTTACAATGGTGGTTGGACTACTTCATCATGGTGGCTTTCCTTTCTACATGGGACCTTGGTTCTCCAGTCTTCTTCATCATTATGATCCACAATTATCCATGGGACCCTGGTATATGGTTGTATATCAAGCGTTGAGGACAACGCTTTCATAAGGGGGATGGAATGTTAGGTAGCTAGAGAGGTAGTAGTGGGGGCCCAGAGGGCCCATAGTGATAATAGTGGAGGCCATTCAATGTAAGGTGGACTAGGTCCACTATATTATTAAATAAGGCCCATTATGATAGTTAGATATAATAAATGGGTAGTTAGATATAATAAATGTAAGAGGACTTCTTAGAAGGTTCTACTTCTAGAAGATTCCTCCTCTAGAATGTTCTTAGGTGATGGTAGCACTATATAAAGAGGTTCAAGCAATGTAATGGGATATGAAGAGAATTATTGTATTTGGAGCGGTAGCTCAATAGGAGGATGCCCCCTCGAAGAGGCAAGTGAACAGGAGAGGATCCCTTCCATAATAGGATCCATTGTATGGTGTTGCCCTACCTCAAGGGTTTCTATAATAAAGTTGTGGTTTTCTATATCGTTATTGTATATTTGTTGTGGTGCTTTTGTATTCAGTCTTTGGTTCTTAACATTTGGATCGGGTACCATCCTTTGAAGACACATAAAGAACCCTTCCATAACATCATCATAGAAATCAAAATTACATGAGTAAGAAAAGGCGGGTTGAGGACAAGCATTGCTACATGAATGAGACGATGGAGCATCCCATTTCATCGATCATCAATCAAATCCCAAATAATCATATATTTTTCATATCCAAGACTGCCTTTGCCCACATAATAAGATCAGATAGCTTCTTTGACCCTATCCATGGCCTCATACAAGTAGCCCATTGTGTGTTTTTCCCCGTCAACCAAGCAAAGAATATGTACCAAAGGTTCACTAATTATGCGCACTTCCTTCAATCCTTCCCAAAAGGAATTGGTGTATGCTAGTTTAGCAATGGCTCTCCCATCCTGTCTTGTGCTAAATGCATAATTGTGCCACTCATCCGAAATGAACATCCTCTTCACCTCGAATTGACAACAGTGAGAGACTAAAGAGAAATAAAACTAGTGGCAAAAAGTGTGATTGTGGGACGCAACAACTCCCTAACCCCTATGAATCTACTCATTAGGCTAAAGAGCAAATGATGAATATATATGGATTTTTTATGCTCCTAGCCTGATCAAAGACCTTAATAAAGGAGATTTTTTCCACATCCTCAAGCATTGAATCAATGCAATGGGAAGCGCATGGAGTTCAAACAATATGGGGTGAGTCTCCATTAGCAACTTATTGGTTGCCACATAATTAGCAACGTTATCTATTACTAATTGCAAAACACACTACACAATGCATCTAGTGGCCTCCCATGATTTCCTTAGGTCCTCTAATCTAGTACTGATATCAACCTTTTCCTTTTGAAGGATTGGCCCTCAAAACTCCTCATAGGTAGGAGCTTTATATCTTGGACCAACAATGTTGACAACCTCAAACATTAAATGGAAGAAAGGATGTCCTGGCAATGGTCAAAGGTATGTCGCTCCAAAAAAAGATACCTTCCCACAATCTAGTCTACTTCTTCCTTCTTTCTTTTAACCATTGATTGGATGGAAGGTTGTGCCCCATATCTAGTTCTTAGAACAAATAAATTTGAGGTCCCCATAGAAGGTGAACTAGTGGAGTCCCTCTCACTGTGCCTAGTGCTAGATATGTCTATGATTCTTGAGGATCTAGCAACTCCACCAGCACCAATTTCAATTTTAAGGGCCATTGCATCTTCCTTCTACTTATCCTTTTCATAAATAGCTTAATGGATAGCTCACATGATTTCTAGGGTTGAACTTGTACAAATCATAACCTCATGCCCTGGGATTCTAGCAAGGCGATATTTCAAGCAGCTAACCCCTCCTATCATAAATTGTCCACACGGCTTACAGTTCAATTTATGTCAATTTGTCCCATCTTCAAGGTTAGCATACTGCCAAAAGGGATGCAAAGCCTTCTGAAGATTGGTAAGGTGACATTCAACTTCAAACTTCAAATGTAGGCCCAAAAAAAAGAACATTAGTAAAAAAAAATCAAACCTATAAATCGTTCTATGACCCATGAAAAAAGTACTAAGAGGCAAGTAGCATGCACTTTGCAAACCCTTGCATAAATCTCAAAAAAGAAACTAGTTACAGGATGGCATTTTAACAAATTCCTAGAAATATAAAAACCACAAATAGAAATCAATCCCCATTCCAAGAAAAATTCTTTAATGGCGATGAAAACGATTGTTTGGCCCTCCTGAGATCGATGAATGATGATGATAAACTCCTTCGCTCTCAATCCTAATGACTACAAAGATAAATAACCAAAAAAAAAAATTGATTTTGGCCTCACATAGGAGCTTTCCTCTACCCAGTGATTTTTCTTGGTTGTCACATGATATGTTTCCAATTTTTCTAAAAGTCGTGATATCTTCATTTTTTGTATATGTTGCAAATTTTTCTAAACAACTTTCATTTTCAATTTTATAGATAAATTGATAATTTTTTTTATCTATGGTTGAAAGCCATTTGTGGCTAGAAGTTAAGAAAAGAATTATTCCAAGCAAAGAATGTGAAGACAATCTTAGAAATCATGAAGGAAAGGATCTACAATGAATTCTCCAATAAACCCTAATCCAATAAACAAGCTGAAAATAGCAACACCACAAAAAGACTTCAAGAGTGCACAACACAAGTAGAGCAAATTGATGTACGTACCATTACACAAAGAACGATTATACACACTTAAATGTGATAGTTGCGGTGTCCCCATGGGACACCTTTACCAAAAAATTTAACCTTTAGGGCCCTCTACACAAAATTCTTGACTGAGGCACTCTTCTTTTCGAGGTCCAGTTGTAGGTCTTCCTTACCTAAAACACTTTCTAAACCCCTCCGAGAAGATCCTATTGAGCCCAAACGCCTTCATGTTTCCACTGGCAATGATGCCCCTGTGAAACAATGGTGAGGTTCCCACGTAAAAGTCTATGAATAGCCATTGCCAAAGGGTTGTAAATGAAGAACATGCATTTGAGAAGGCATGGATCAATGGCCATAGTCACCCCTGCAAAGGCAGATCAATAGTCCAAATCCATCTGCAACAATGTGTTAATCGGTGGGATGTCAAATGCTAAAGGTCCCATGAATGGTGGAAATGGCCCCCATGGCGAAAGATCTACAGTCCACAATGACCTACGAGGTTGAGTGTATCGATAAGATACTATTATCATAAGTATCGCAAATGGCCCAGATTGTCCCCACGAGGAGCCGATCGGCAACCCATAGGGATTTGCTACAATCACATTCAACAGCAGCTCAAATATGTTATAATGCCACGAACAGTTCTAATGACACCCACCATAAAAATAGGTGCACTTGCAACTATCGAGTTTATCAATGATCTGAAAAGTCACGACGGCTGCGAACGATTAGAACCACCCACGCAAAAGTAGATCAATGATCAAAAATCACTCACGAAGGTCGAAGTAAAAGGAGGCTAGAGAAAATGGGAGTGTCACAAAAGGCCTAGATCACTCTCGATAGATCAAATCTACAACTTGGGTGGCCCCTGCAAGAATTTCAAGAGATTCAAAGGGAAACCCAAGGGGACGTGCGGATGGTCAAGATTTTTCCCACAAATGCAGATCAACAGCCTATAGGCAATCGAAAAGGATCCCCACCCCCCATAGTGAAAAAAATTGCGATGTTGTCGAAGGGGATCAATGGTGAATGTTGCACCCGCAAACCAAGATCAACAATTCACATTAGATCTATGGGATATTTGCCCCTCCATGGAATCAAAATCAACCAAAGGTACGAAGATTCACCCCAAGGGTCCCATCACTAGATCTCTGCAACCAATGAGAGCTCACCACATGTCAAGAGCCACTTAGTCAATAACAGTTGTTGTACAAAAGTTCCATTTAATTGGTCGATCTAGATTCAATGCCTACACGTTGGAATAATTTCCTCCACAAAATTTGAGTTATTCATCCTCCTGTTGATATTATGGTAGCTGCGGGAGGTATTTACCTCCACATGTAACCCTGACGAGAATAGAATATTCCAGGAAGTAAGAAGAAACCCTAAATAATTGGTTAATCACCCTAGAAGACAAGTCGGCTCAAGAAAATGATTTGTATTAAGTTGTTAGCCTCCAAGAGAAGAAGTCGGCCCAATTAAGTGACTTGCAGGACTATAAATAGAGGGCGCTTGAGCTCATTTGTACCTCACCTCTCAGAACTGCATAGGGCAGTGGTGCACAAGTTTGGAGAAGAGTTGCAGTTGCAGCTGTTGCAACTAGCAGATTTCGGTTTTGGCTGGGACTCCCTCTTGGTTATGGTTTGGACTTTCTGCTTGGTCTCTTTTGGTTATTCTTGCTTGGTGCTCTATCCTTGGAGAGAGGTGCGCCACCTTGTTTGGCTATTAAACCTAGGGTTTGCTTCCGGAATCATTCTCTGTCAAGGTTAAGGTGCTCGGGGGTGGCTTCGGCCTATGGTTGGGTGACAATATTGCTATATTGTCTATGGTTAAACGAGCACATCCATCAATTTCTAACAGGTTATGGGCCCACACTATCTTCGGATAGTCTAACCGCTGGAATATAGATTGGGAGGATTTGCTCAGTTACAGTTGCAGTTGCAGCCAGTTTTTGTTGCAGCAACGAAACCCTAACCCTCTTTTTGAGGCACCTTAAGTGAAGAGATTGACCTAATTTCTGGATAGCCCAATGTGCCCTAGCCTAGCGCATCTCCTGGTACTCTCAGCAAGCTAAGACGTCAAGTTTGAGTTTTTGGTCAAAATCAAGGGTTGACCAAATCAAAGCAGTTATGACTTACTCTATGAAGTCAGAAACAAGTTAGAAGGGGCTTCTAACTTCAAAGCGTGGAAGACAAGGATTGAGCTCATCCTTGCCAACAATAAAGTGTTGGATATCATGAAAGGAATGATCGTAAAACCACAATTCGAAGAAGGAAAAGAGAAGGAACCTCAGAACGTTGCAGTTATGGAGAAGTTCAAAGACAATGGCATTAATGCCATGAGTATCATAGTGGACTCTATAAAAGACCACTTGATACCCTACATCTCCCATCTTGACTCATCTAAGAAGATGTACAATGCCCTAACAAACCTCTTCTTAGTCAAAAAAGTTGGACTAGTAATGAGTCTGAAGAATGAGCTCCGTGACATGAAAATGAATGATGATGACAGCATAACATCACACTTTGTGAGAATCTCTCAGTTAAGAGATCAACTACAAGCTATTGAAGAGATCATTTCAGAGAAGGAGCTGGTAAATTAAGTACTCAATGGTCTTCCAAAGACATGGGATGCATTTGCCACAAGCATGAACACAAGGAAGAAGTATCCTACATTTGAAGAACTTTGGACTTGTTGTGCACAAGAAGAATCAAGGATTAGTGCAAAAGAGAAACCCCAAAAGGAATACAATGAACAAGCCTTCACAGCAAGGTTCAAGAATTTCAGGAATAAAAGGAAGTTTGGCTCCAGGAAGAAATCAAATCAAGAGAAAGATATGTCAAAAATACAATGCTTCAACTGTCGAAAATATGGTCACTACAAGAATCATTGTCCCGAGCTAAAGAAAAGGAAGGAAACACACGAAGCATCAGTTGTCGAAGAAAGGGAACCCTCAAAGAAGGCCAAGCAGGAAAGAACAGACTTCTTCTTCTAAGACAAGTCAAGCAATACACATGAAAAGATGAAGTCCATCAACAACCATTGGTAACAATTCATGTGGAAGCTATTAACATAAGTAACAGCTGCAAGATCATCCAAAATCATACTCAAACTTGAAGAAACCTAGAAGAAGTAAAGACAGAAATAAGTTAGCAATCAAGAAAAAATTGGAAAAAGCCTTGTGACACTTTGTAGAAGGCAATAAGGATGCAGACGGAAGCGTGGACTCTGTTAGATGGAGGGAGCCGATTATATAATTCCAAAAGAAGTGCATGGATTCATGCATGAAGCAAGGATTAGGAGGGAGCTAATCCTAAATAATATGATCCATTGAAGATGATGAAGTATCTGTCCATGTTTCCATCAATGGTGGCAGCGATGAAAAGTAGCACGTGTTCAGTTTGACTTTAGAAGAAGTCTTCTTCAAAAAGAAGCCTTAAAGTATCCCTGGTTGTCCATCCACATCCATGATCCTATGATGAAAGGAAGAAGTCGGAATCTTCAGGGCATGGAAGCTACAGAAAACTCCATGAACCCAAGAGCTAAAGAGAAACATGAAGAAGAACATGAAGATTCCAAGAGAGAAAGAGAATCCAGAACAACCAGTCATTATATCGAGAATCACAAGACTACCAGCTTGGTCTGAACCCTCTAAAAGCAATCAAGCAGAAGAAATAGAAGTTGTGTATGAAAGACTTATAAATAGAAGCATTGTGAGATTCAGAACTAGAGGTTCTCCTAGATGGAGGGAGAAGACTATGATGATTGCTTGTTCCAGTAAACCAGACATACCTCTACATGAGCAACTATATCTTTTGCAATATCCATGGTTGGAGTTTACATCAGATAAATGTAAGGAATGTTCTTAGAGTAATTGAACAAGAAGCGTATGTAGAGCAACCTCAAGGTTTTGAGGTATACCAGAAAGAGACTCTTATATGCAGATGGAAGAAGATCTTATACGGATTCAAACAACTTGGTGCAGAGCCTCCAATGCACAGCAGAAGCATGGTGAAAAACTTTATATAACAGAGATATTGTATCATAATGGTTACTCAGAAGTCCAGGATGATGGATTGCCAATCCATGACAAGCTCTCATGATCACAGGAGAAGTGCCACTTGGATATGTTCCAGTTTGAGCTTTGCCACGATGTTATGAGCTAGTAGGAAACAAAAGAACCGAATCCAACTATGATATACTGATCAGAGCTATATGAAGCCTTCAGAGAAAACCAGTGTTCCAGAAAGACCGAAGTACATTGAGATCAAGTATTACATTCTCCATGATGAGGTCCAGAAAGGAGAAGTGGTTCTCCTATATATCTCCACAGATGAGCAGATAAGCAGGTATTTTGGTAAAGCCTCTATCCAAGATGAAAGAGTTTGCATACTCAAGAAACAAGCTGGAGCTCGTGGAGACGACTTCCTTATTGAAAAAGGGAAGAGATGACTCCCAGGTTGGGAGGGAGCACTAATGTGTTATTGATTTATGGACAGTCATTTTTCAGTTTGAAAAATGGTCCAGGATGAGTAGTTCCTTTCCAGTTCGGAAAGTGGTTTGAGATTTCTGACGGACAGGCATTTTCCAGTTCAAAAAATGGTCTAGATCGAACAGTCATTTTCGTAATGAAAATGGTTCGATGGATTGTCGATGTACCATAGACAGCGATTCCCCTTGTGGCCAGTGTGGGGGAATGATCTAGGACAGTCTTTCTTCTTGACGGTCACTCTCAGTAGTGGTCAAGAAAACTGGTCCTCCTCGCCGAACGGTCATTCTTTCGAAGCTCACAGTTCTGAGCAGTTTTGAAGAATGGTCTATTTTGGAGGTTCGTGCAGGACAGTCATTTCCTTAGGAAATGGTCCGAACAGTCATTCCCTAGGGCAGATTCATTCTCTCCAGGTTGCACTTTGTTTAGTGCCAAAGGAATGGTCCAGGTTCAGCAATCAGGGACAGGCATTCCCTAGGGCAGACTCATTCTCTCCAGGTTGCACTTTGTTTAGTGTCGGAGGAATGGCCCAAATAGGTGAATGGTCCAGGCTCAGAAATCAGGACAATTATTCTTCTATGCTTGAGAAGAATAGTCCAGTAGCTCATGACTAATGTTTTACCCTCTAAGGGCAGATACTCTTCCAGATCTCACAGATGTGAGTGGAAGAATGGCCCAGATGATTCAGTTTATATCATGACATTGTTTTTCTGTGCAGGTTGATATCAGATGATATGATTGCTATGGAGACTGCATGTCTCTGGACAGTAGATGTATGCTATTGTGGTGGATGTGTTCCACTGGTTGTGACTATGTGTCACTGATTAAGTAGTTGTGTGCTACTTGGTGTGGTAGTATACCACTGGATTGTAGTTGTGTACTACTATGGATAGACACGGTTGTGTTCTATTGAATGAAATTGTTCTGATCTGCCTTGAAGACTATCAGTAGTGTTGAAAATGATTATCAGCTAGATGGATGGTCAGTGTACTGATGGACAGACATTCTCCAGACGGAAAATGGTCCAGGACATTTATTCTTCTAGGACATATGCCCGGATTAGAAGAATGGTTCTTGTATCACTTTTTGGAGTGAGTGACTTATTCAACATCATGTCTGATTACTCAGATGGAGTATGGTTTCGAGAGATGATGCAGTTGATGTTGTCGAATGACATTGATAGTGATGATGGTGCTCGTGATCTAATCATGAGATAGTCTATACGACTATGATGATGCTACCGGTTCAATGGTATGTTTGTGCTCAAGACCATTGCCTTCAATACCTCCCTAGCTAGGAAGGAGTGTTGATATTATGGTAGCTGCGAGAGGTATTTACCTCCAGGTGTAAACCTGACGAGAATAGAATATCACGGGAAGCAAGAAGAAACCCTAAATAATTGGTTAATAACCCTAGAAGACAAGTCGGCTCAAGAAAATGATTTGTATTAAGTTATTAGCCTCCAAGAGAAGAAGTCAACCCAGTTAAGTGACTTGGAGGACTATAAATAGAGGGCGTTTGAGCTCATTTGTACCTTACCTCTCAGAACTGCATAAGGCAGTGGTGTGCAAGTTTGGAGACGAGCTGCAATTGCAGCTGTTGCAACAAGCAGATTTCGGTTTTGGCTGGGACTCTCTCTTGGTTATGGTTTGGACTTTCTGCTTGGTCTCTCTTGGTTATTCTTGCTTGGTGCGCTATCCTTGGAGAGAGGTGCACAACCTCGTTTGGCTATTAAGCCTAGGGTTTGCTTCCGGAATCATTCTCTGTCAAGGTTAAGGTGCTCGAGGGTGGCTTCGGCCTATGGTTGTGTGACAATATTGCTATATTGTCTATGGTTAAACGAGCACATCCATTACTTTCTAACACCTCCCTCTAGCAATTTCGAGAGATCTTTAAGGAAAATAAAATTTCTAGCAAAAAAGACTAAAGGCTCAACATCTCTACAATCCTTCGGTAGAATTTGATGCTTTTACCTGTATTCTAACCAACTACTTCTTATGCCATTTGGGTACCAGTGTTTTTGTCACGTAAGTCAATCTAGTAGCTCTGCTCCATCATTTTTTCTTTGAGAAACAAAAATCCACCGTGCCTAGAGCCAAGAAAGCCTCCTCAAAGGAGTCTTCTACTAGGTCTTTGAATCATTGTTGATATAT
Organism: Picea mariana; assembly: GCA_032191745.1. Classification (NCBI taxonomy): domain Eukaryota; kingdom Viridiplantae; phylum Streptophyta; class Pinopsida; order Pinales; family Pinaceae; genus Picea; species Picea mariana. The sequence continues at coordinate 128,969 of JASDQU010735541.1, read as the reverse complement.
GAGCGATGTCTCCTCCTCCCATCTCCCCCCTTTCATTAACAACTTTTCCAGGATAGCTCCCCCTACTCTTCAATACTCTACTCCCCACCACATGATAGGAGTTGCCTTTGGTCAATTCCTACAAAAAAGGGAAGGAACCTCGTATTGGTCCTCAGGTCTAGCTCAACATGTTGTGCTCGAAGCCTATCCTTTTCCTGAATTTGTCAATTTACGTGCAAACAATTTGGACCCTACGACTTCCTCGGTCCTAACTATGGACCAATCACCAGACCTAAGTCTTTCCTTATCACTGTTGAATCCGTCTCTATTATGATGGATACCCTGCACGGCACCACATTACTATCACTGGAAGTTCAAAGAAGTAAATGCATTGCCCTATCCAACAATCGAAGGAAGGCTCTAATACTAAAGCTATTGTGAAGCAAGTGCCTAGCTTCAAACCATCCACCCACATAGACAAAAAAATTCCTTCGGTGGGTTCAAGGGTCTATAGCCCCATTTACTATAATCCTGGGGAGAGAGGGCCATTCCACAATTGATGAGGCCATGTTGGCCATCCTCGATATTTTCCACGGTCCTCACAACCAAAATCCTCAATTTAGATATGTCAAAACTATAGCCAAGGGCATAAGAGATCAATTAACCAATTTTAGAATTGATAAGGTTTTCCACTACCCCTCCTACATGGTGTACCTCTTCATTCTCTATCAAAGTGCCTCCCTAGCCCACCTATAGCTAGAGAAATTCAAGGATGGTGTGCTACTTAGATGCATTGCTTGGCTACATTGGGTAAAGAAAGGTGAGGAGGGCTTCTAATTGGAAAATTACATTAACGAGCTCATGTATATAGCATTCTCAATAATAACAGGAAAACAACCAAAGAGAATGCCTGCTAAAATCGAGCCCTATCTATAAGTAAGGAATGAGGTCAAAAGAGGAGGATGGTTTTTGGGAGAAGACTTCACTGTTATCAAAATAAATGGGTCATATTTAGCTTCCTACATACTCCAAATGTTCCTCACCCCAAGGCCTTTATATTGGAATATGTTAGGTTGTTATCTCAAGTTGAAGAAACCTATTTCCAAAAATCCAAGAAGGCAAGCTATGTCAGATACCCCATTGCCATGGGAGGATGTGCCTTATCAACTCCCAAGAGTGTATATGCCTTATCAGATCCCAAGAGTGCTAGACAAGCAATTGAGATAATTGAAGCCATGAAATTTCCCTTGGGTAAGCCCTAGAATATGACCCATACTTTGTTATGAAGCACCAAAAGAAAATGAAAAGCCAAGGCCCAATGATCATGAGAAGAAGCCCACGGAAGAGAAGTTGGTTGATAGATATATGTGGCTTAAGGTAAAAGCAATTCTGATAGCAAAATTGGAACCAACCAAGGCAACATCAGAGGCTTTCCTTGCTCCCATGCTTGAAGATTACAAGATCCCACCCTACTTTGCATTTTCTAGGCATGAGCATGAGGTAATCATTAAATCTGATATGAAGTTTGTGGCCTTACCTAATAAAATAAGGAAGGAGGTGGTAGATGACAACTTTAAGAAGTGCAAGATAGGACCCCAGTGGAGAATGAGGTTATACATCAAGGCAAAAAAGGCTCCTTATGGCGAGATTCCTCAAGATCTGAAGTTTCTAGAATTTATTATGAAATGCATGATAAGATGAGGATGAAGATGATATTCCAAGTAAATGGTTTACCCAGACAAAAAGAGAGGGGCAAGCACCTCAAATTTCAATAGCCCAAGTGCCTATCCAGGGAGAAGGTCAAGTTTACCAAAAGGGCTTCCCCATTCAATGGCACAAGAGGAATGGAATAAGATGAATAAGGCCCATTTGAGCTACCAATTATCAAGAAGAGACCCAAGGGCCTAAGGTTGGGAGCCACACTAGATGCGCCACTGACTAAAAAGAAAGACCCACACTCGAATTTTACCCTTGCTAAAAGAAAAAATTAAGAGTTTGAAAAGTTGATGGAGAAACTGAGCAAAGGGATACCTACCCCTAAACACGCTAAACAAACTTTTTCCCAAAAGCAATAGGATACACAGGAAGGTTGGCCAATCATCATACAGTTGGATAGTGGAAAAGATGAGATAGAGGAGCATAGGAAGAAAGAGGAGGAACAAAAGAAGAAGAAAGAGAAGGAACAAAAAAAGCAAGAAGAGGAACATATGAGGAGAGAGGAGGAAACAAGGAGAGAGATAAAGGCAAAAGAAACAAAGAAAGGGGCAGTGAAGAAAGAAAAGAAAGCTATAGAAGCATAAGAAGAAAGAGAAGGAACAAAAAAAGCAAGAAGAGGAACATATAAGGAGAGAGGAGGAAACAAGGAGAGAGATAAAGGCAAAAGAAACAAAGAAAGGGGCAGTGAAGAAAGAAAAGAAGGCTATAGAAGCATAAGAGCAAAGGAAAAAGAAAGTTGCAAAAGAAGAGAAAATGAATAAAAAAGCAGAGGAGGCGCAAATAAAAGGGCAAAAAAAAGAAATCAATAGAACAAAGAAAGAAAGTTGCAAAGGAAGAGGAACAAAAGAAGGTGCCTACAAAAGAAGAGGTAAAAAAGAAAGCAATATAGGAGGAGATAAAAAATAAAGTAGCAAAGGAAGAGACAAAGAAAGAAAGCATCAAAAGAAGAGGCAATGAAAAAAGTTGCAAAAGAGAAAGCTAAGAAAGCTACAGAGGAAGAACAAATGAGGAAACTAGAGATTAAGATGAAGGATGAAGAAGAAAAGAGAGGGCCTCAAACAAAGCATAAAGATGAGGAGCTAGAGGCCATGGATATTGGAGAGTAAAAGGGAGCTCAAAAGTAGGATGAAGAGAGCAAGAAAAGAAAGAGGGAAGATGACCAAAATGCAAAGGTAAAAAAGGCTAGAACTGAAGACTTTGGAGCAAAAACAAAAGGACTTTGAGGCAAATCCAACCTAAAATAATAAGTACATCTTCCCACTCTATTCACTCCTCTCCTTCCCCTTTTTCTAAACAATTTAGTCCTACTCTAACTGCCTATGCCTAGAGGGGCCCCCAGCACACCCAGCGTCGGTTTCTCACAGACATCTAGCCCTCTATCCTCCTAATTGAATACCATCCAACCCCTAGATTTGGTTGACCCCACAATGCTACTAAGAGAAGAAAAAAAGAGAAGAAGGGCCATAAAATGTTCCCTAGCTTCACTAGAACCTTCTAACCCCATTGGTAAACCAAGACTTTTCCCTATGATGATAAAAATGGTCTTTTCACCATGACCACCGTAGGGCCCTTGGCCCTAAATCCCTACTCTAAGATAAGACCTAAAGATTGAAGGGCTACCCAAGTCAAGTTCCAAACCTCCCAGCTACCTACCACAAATAATATCAAGATGGCCAAGAGCTCTAGCAACATTGTTTTTGACAAATATTACAAGGTTGCTCAAGAAAACCAAAACCTAAAACATAGGTCAAGATCCCTAAACACTAACAACTTATATTTAATAGCTAGAGTAAGAGCTCTAGAGACAGAGAAAGTTTATTACCATAAGGCAGGACCCGTAGGCAACAAAAGATCTCTCTCTCTCTACTCGAAGAAAAAGGAAGAGAAAATTAAAGCTTTTGAGATCACACGGTCTGCATCAACAAATCCATTGATTCAACATATACAGGAGGAAAAGAAAAAGTTGGCAAAAGAAGTTAACTTCCTAAATAGTGAAAGTATTACACTCAATATCAAGAACAAGCCTCTAAGTGAACAGATCGCCTAACTGGAGGTGGAAAATGTTGATGCCTTAAATTTAATCACTCAACTGGACAAAGCTCAAGAAAAATCAAGACATTCCAAGTCAAGGTTGCAGCAGCACGAAGCCTAAAGACCCCTCTACTCTAATCATAGTATCCAAAGTAGGGGACTATAATACAACAAAGATGTAGCAAAGGATTGACAAGTTGCTCAAATAGGTCGAACACTAGAAAATTAAGCATCCAGACAACTCAGAGAAGGTGGAAAGTGCACAGACCTTTGCAGAAACAAGAAAGGAAGATCTCAAGAAACAAGGGAAAAAGTTAGATGAGGCTAAGAAGAAGTTGGTAGAGGTAAGAGTTGAGCTAGCTATGGAGAAAGAAGAGAAGGATGCTTTGAAGGCCAAGTGTGAGGAAGTCCTGGAGTAAGCAAGGATACATGCAGAACTTAGAGCAATCAAATATACAACGTGAGGCTATGTTATCGAGGATGCCTTGAAACTTGAAGAGCACCTCCAATGTTATTTAGAATTTGATGGATTACATGGGCAAGTAAGGAAATATCTTGATGATAATCAAGTTGATGTAGAGCATAAAGCTCGGGTGGCTCAAGAAGCGAAGAAAATTCTAAATAGAATCCCTACTCAAGCTCTCAATCTACTTGGGGTCAAGGATAGGACCTTTGTATCAATGGATGCTTATGTATGCATCTCAAAACACGGGAATTGGAATAGTGTGAATGAGAAGGCCTTGGTAGCACAAATTCATGTAGAGAGCTTCATAGAAGACAAGGCAACAATGGTATCTAGTGGTCTCCTTTGCCACTAGAATGATCATCGAGTTTTGCATCCCCTTGAAAGGTATGCTCAAATATTGCAAACAGCAAGGACTCAACTCTTGATTGTGGCAGAAAAGAATGGCATACCTTTGTCCCTAGATATCACTAAGTAGATATTATCTTCTATTTCTATGTGAACCTCGATGAGGAATCTGACCCGCTCCCCATCACCAGTAGATCACACAGAAAAAACTGAGCTCGACAAGTCATTTAGATTTTTGAAGGGTGGGAGAACAATCAACAAGGAGGGTTAGACAATTGAGCACAGTCCATGACTATGCAACAAGAGCCAACAATAGGAACATAACTATGGATCATAAGCCACCTACCTAACTCCATCCCTCAAGTAAACGGCACAAGCCAAAATCATCTCACACCACATCATGAGTTGTTCAAGACATCCTACAAAGCTAATTGCATCTCCATACAAGACCAAGACAAGTGAATCGCATCTATCAAAATCACAAAAATAGAAATCCACACAATTCACATATGTCTTGAAATGCCAAGCTTGTGGTATAGGTAACAACCCATGCAAAGCTATCAAGAACCTGCAAACATGAGAATCCCTCTCACGCACTTCAAAAACTTTAGCAACATCCTAGAACGGGTCAACTCCCTCTCTCTAAGAGAATCTTAAAGCAAGAGTATCATCAAGGTCAACTCCCTCTTTTTAATAGAATAGAGTAACCCTAGCCCTATACTCTACAATACTCTCATTAGATGTAAGCTTGGAATCAATCCAGTATTCCACAATAGGTTCTAAACCTATCTCCACGGCATCCCACCATGCATGCTCTACATATGCCTCCTCAAGTCTAGAAGGCTCCTCCAGCCTCTCACAGGAATGTACAAGTGTTATAGGGTCAACAAGTAACCTGAAAAGGCCACCCTCTCTCACCCCTCTAGACAAAATCTTTGGACTAGCTAGACTACAATCACTGATGGTGCAATGTTGTCCTTCAAATGCAACTTTCCATTGTACATCTATCATACAAGAATCTAAAAGAACATTCTTCTTCAAACTAGGAACAAATAGAACATCAACTAAATGCATTAGAAAGAAAATGGAGCCAACTACACTCACAGGATAGGAAGCATCATCACCTAGCTCCACACTCATGCCTCGCTCTTGCTCCTGAAACCTACTGAATAATGCCATGTCATATGTCTCGAGGCTCCACTGTCCACATACCATCCAACACTAGACACGATGTTAGAAGAAAAACAAGAGACCATGGCCATCTCCATCCTGGAAAATCAGCAATATAAAGAAGACAAAACCCTTTCTAGGGTTCAAGCACTTCTCCAAGTGCACTTACCTCAAACAAGGTCAAATACTTCTCCAAGGTGACTTACCTCAAACAAGGTCAAGTACCTCTCCCAGGTACACCACAGCTGAAATACCAACTCCTTTCACCAAATGAGTGATCTCAGCCACAAAAGCTCTAATACCATGTAGAAATTTCTACTATCTTCGACTTTCAATGCAAAATAGAAATTTCACCTATTTCTTAGAGGTTTCCCAAATCTTAACCCTGTGAATTTATAGCCTTGGGGATGATGTCAAATATGATAAAACAGCAGCTACAACGAAAAATATCTCACTTCTTGAGAACCCCAATCAACAAGGCAATCCAAGAGAAAAGACACCAACTATGTGCCAACAAGTTTCAGCCCTCTAGAGCAATCTTATCATGCATAAACCATCATTGAAAATCATTTTATTACTGCAAATGTACAGCAGTAAATCTGTCATATCTTCTTCACAATTAATGTTAAAACAATTAACCATTTCAGCGTTAACTTATGTCAAATCAGAAAGACATACAAGCCTTGGAAATTACCAAACCATGAAGATAAAGACAACTTAAAAACAAATCTGCAATAAGACAATTTTGGACAGTTGAAAACTTCATGTATATATATATATAAAGATGAAGTTCATGTACATGCCATAGCCTCATCCCAAGGCTAGTACAATCCTCTAGCTCTCCAAAACCCTAGCTAGGGAAAACCAAGAAAACCCTGGCTCCAACAAAGATTCTCCACAAGCTAGCATCAACACTAGCAAGCGTCCTTGGCTAGACGTCTCCTCTTCTTCTCCACAACAAGTACAACCTAGGGTTTTATCACAAAACCCTACCTCCAATGTCTCCAAGGGATGAAACCCTAACCCTAGTATTCAAAATGCTCCAAACAACCCTAGGGCCTTCGAGGCAAGAGAGATTTAAATACAAAGAGAGAGAGAGAGAATTGCACTCTTCTCCTCACATCTCTAACACAAGATAATGAAGAGATGTTAAAATTTTTAATATTTCCATCTCCAATGTCCTCTTCACAACAGTAAACCCTAGTATCTCACAAGAATCCTCCAACAAAGACATCATCCCTCTTCTTCATAATAACTCCTAGGGTTTCCTCATGAACCCTACCACCCCCCAAGAAAACAAGTACAAATAAAAAAGTACATTGATGATGATGAGAATGACTCTCTCCTTCCTCTATATATAGGAGAGATAAGGGAGGCCAACAATAAATATGTGTGCTTGAACCCTTACAAGCAACCTACTACTGAAATGCGCAAGGTTCATTTATGAAAATATGAACAAGGTTCATTTATTGAATATCCAATGTAAAAAAGACATTAGGTTAAAATCCATATAGGACACGTAATAAATATATTCAATGGTGAATATGAGATACGTTGATGACACGATGCCAATGCCATATGACAGTGTACTTATAGCATTGACTAGTCATAATGGATGAAGGGTCATGTCCATTGGTAGATCATGTCCTTTAGATACGATGTGTCCTTTCATTTATTATTAATTAGCATTTATTATTGTTATTATTATTTATTGATGTTTAATATATTTATGTTCATTAGATTGCCTACCCCTTTAAGATGCTTTGTCCTCAAATCATTTTATGGAATGGCCTTACATCTTTGTTCTGATTTGCAATGCCTTCACATGATTCTTTGTTCTTGACATTGTCATGTTTGATGATACAAGACAATACGAGTTACGAAGAGTTGGGCAGAACTGTGAAGGGGTCAGACCACCCTAATTCAATTTTTTGCAAAACTATGTGGTGATGACTTCTGTGATTTTGAACATGATCAAATTCCACACCTAGATTTCTCTTCAACACAATAGGATCTTCACTTAGTTTTATTGATTTCATCTTTCATTACAATAACTCTTGTGTTTTGGATGATGACAAGGCATCCTTGTAACATGATCTTTTCTTAGTATATTGGTAGTGCCTTCTTGTTTCACGTTTGGTAGTATGTCTTCTTTGCACACTTGTGTTGCTTTCTTGATCATTAAATGTTTATTGGTGGAGTTACTTGGATTTTCCATCATTTGTACTTCAACATCTGATGATATCCCTACTTCAACTGGATCAATCATTGTTTCCTTACTGAATAGTGTTTCTTGGTTGACATGTTGATCTATCATTTCTTGTTGTGACTTCTTTTCACTTTTTAACTTCTTAACCTATGTGATCAAGTTTTGACTATGATTCTTAAGGCGAGAAATTTCTTCGTCTTTATCTACAACAACTTTGTCAAATTTTGTTTGCATCTTTTGCATTGACTTTTGATTATCTTAAAGGATCACCTTTGAAATATCATTAAGGTCTTTTGATGCTACTGAATCTGACTACACTATAATGTCCTATAATGTTATCTTCTGACTACACTATAATGTCCTATAATGTTTTCTTCTTCTTCTTCTAGGAGAATGTCACAAACCTCTTCTTCATGTTTAAGATGAAAGTCCCCAATGTTTCCATACAAGGTGAACCCAGAATTATGTCATCGCCATTGCTCCACAAAGATCCAATAATGAATTGTGATACGAAAGACTAATCTCCAATGTTCAGTTGTAAATCACTTGTCACATTGTTTTTTGTTCCAAAAGTCTATCTTTTCGATTATATTTGACACTAGAAACAATAATTGGTTAGCAAATTTGGCACTAATATAATTATTACGTTCAACAAGAGCAATAGAAATAGTAATATATTTCCTTGCAAGTGTCCCTTTTATTCTAAGTAGCACTAAAACAACAATTTTTAATGTTTTCGAAAATCTTCCTATTTTCTCATTATTAGACTCCATTTTGTTTTCGTTGAAAATTTTCATTAAACGATACTTTGATTACAAAGCTTATATATCCCTTTCATAATTAATTGGGCATGCATGTGCAAAGGTCCCATTTCTTTGATTAAGTTTTATAAGCTTCAACCAATGAATCAATCACCTTTAAGTTCACAGGATGATTTCCTCCTTTAATACTAAAATACTTGATTTTCTCAAGAAATAAGTCAATTTTCATTTAAACTCACCTTTAATACTTATGTAAAAAAAATCACTTTAATAAGGATTCACCTTGCGTCACTAATTTGTAATTTTTTCAATATAGGCCTTGTCCTTTTGTCTTAGTTTTAATAAGGCCTTGTAATATATTATCTCCCCACGTTGATAGACTAATCATATATCTTTTTTTATTGAATAGAATGTAATAAGGTTACAGTATATGGAAACTTACAGACCAATTCAGAGATAATTGGTGTGCACGGATATGATTTCCACTATAATCACAACTTAATTTCGCCAAACGTCACAATTATATATTGGTGGCCTCTACAGTGATTGGCTTGTAGATTTAAGAATGGCAACTTGTAAAACTTAGCTGCGATGTGGCAGATTTTAGCTTGGCAGCTCCGACTTCTATTGCCAATCCATGATACTATATATATCGATGGTGTTTTAGGATACCTCAATTTCCAGAGCCCATGTCGATCAATATTCCAACAACGGCTACCTATTTTTGTGTGTTTTATCCGAGGATTTCTTCCCCAGCAATAATGGTTTTATTCCCTGATCATCGTATTCGACGTTGGCAGTAGGGTAAATTCTTATGGACTGAGTAACGAAAATCACGATAGGGTTGATCCAACTCTTATAATCCCTACTCTGGACTATATGACCCGCACTTGGATGCTACTGTCCCCCTGATTACCACGATTTCCAAAGGATATATATATTAATAATTTTTTCTTCAAATTTGCAGCAAACGAATTTTTCTTGAACGGGATTTCTGAATTGTAAAGGGCCAAAGGCTTGATGTGGTCTGTTATCCCCATTTCTAGGGACAACTAAGGAGATGATGTCTCGAGGCCCAAGTTGTAGACATGGAGTACCGAGAGGCAAATGAGCAAGCAAGGGCCCTTATCATACCACACATCATTCAATCGATGGCAGCAGCATCCACCACACCCAGCTTGGCCCACAGAGGACAGCAGGTCTTGCTTCATGAGGCAACAAGTCCGGTGTCGTGGTAAGTGTCATTGTAATATTTGGAGTATTTGAACATGTTGCTGAGGATCCTTTCTTGATTTTGAAAACATTTGGTTGGAAATTATGTTTTTTGCCCTATTTCACCTTGGTGAGTGTCATGGTTTCCTAGTAAGTGGCCACTGTCGGGGAAAGGGTTGCTACTGGGGGGTCTCCTTGAAGGGTCATCGTACCATACTGCTCATACTTGCCATCTTCCATCACTTCTTCCCCTCCGTCTCCACGTCTTTTAGGTTTTTGGGCTTATTGACCCAAGAAGAGCATGTACCTCATTTCATGGGAAGAAGGGGCCATTATGCTCGGAGGTGTCCTAGCAAAAACATCATGCAATAAAGGCTCACCCTGGGATCCCGAGAGCAATGAAACGCTTCTCAAAAAAGTGAGGGACCCATAAAATAAATAATTATTTAATCAATAACACTTTCCAAGATAGAGCGTTTGTGGGCTATGCATTTCCTTTTAGTGCCCCTTATTGTCTTCAACTTGGAAAGGCATGCAAACCAAGGTAGAGCGTATGTGGACTATGCATTTCCTTTTTACTGCCCCTTCTTGTCGTCAACTTGGTGACACATGCAAAATAAATCGCTAATAAAAGGGCTTGGAAAAATGTGCCTTAAAAAACAAAAAGAGAAAAAGGATGTGGCTAGCCCTCAACAAAGGCGCCCATAAATGAGACAATACCCCTTGTATGTCATGAAACCCCATACCTAGAAGTCTAACCCCATCCACCTCACATTCACTACATGACTTAGAAAGGTTTATCCTTGGGAACAAACCCTACTTGAGGAATTGGTTCACCCAATAGGGCACTATGACACCCCTCCCATATCTAAATTTGGCAAGTCGTATAAGGTCTTTGAGCATTTGTTTATTTTGAAAAAGGAGGATTTGATGCACATGTTTGGGTGGTTCTTTTATTAGATATGGCTTACTTGGCATGATATTGTGACTTGTGGACCCTTGGAGGGCGTACTTGTTTGTCTTTGCAGGACCTTGACTGGTGAAAGTTTGATCATGAAGGCACAAGGTCACTTGGACCTTCATTTGGGGCATGAAGCCCACAGGTTGGATGATGCGCCCCCTTCTCTTCGTACACATGGGGACAAGCTAGATGATGAACGTTGTCTTTGGAGGCATGAGAGGACACCTTGGAGAAGGAAACTAACCCCCCTGGGTCCACTCATCCTGCATCCTGGGTCCACTCATCCTGCATGAACACTATCGCAACCCAAGTGTCCCCAAGTCAACTCCATGCAAGCATCCAAGCTACCACATGTTGTATAGGGCTCAACGCCCTTCTCCAGAATGCTACACTCTCCTCCTTCAATGTAGGGCATCCTCTCAAGCAAGCAACCAATCTACATGTGGCTAGCGTGAAGAATGTCCCAAGCTATATGAAAATCTCCACCGCTCCAAGAAAGAATGACAAGGATGTCAATTTTTCATCTAACTAATTTCATATCTGGAAATTACTTCCAAGTGATCAAAACAGTAAACCCTAGTTGTTATTACTGAACAATTTTACATTGAAATTATGACAGAAAATTACAGCAGCGAAAACAACAAGATCAGAGATAAATCATCCAAGCACTTGAGACAAAAATTTATATCCTGTAAATTTATAATTTCAGAATTTTCCTAAGGACAAAATCAGCCCTCTCATCAACCAGAATTCCCAATTCAGAGGAAAAGAACGGTCCTCTAGAAAACCACAAAATTCAGCAAATTTCCTGAACCACTTTAACACTTGCAAACCTGCTGGCATCACCCTGTCGAGCTGCTAACGTCACCCTGTCGAGCTGCTAACGTCACCCTGATATACGGACCTATCACACGTGTGATCCGTACGAATTTGTCACATGTGCGGCATGTTTTGTCTATCCGCGCGTGCGTCCTATTCAGGTCGTTCCACATGTGCGGCCTGTTGTACGGACATGTACGATCCGCACGTGTGGTTTGTACAGTCCGTACCACACGTGCGACCTATTCTTTTGAGTTATAGTCTCTTCCATCCCACACATGCGACCTTCTTGCCTCACACGTGTGGTCTCCCTACCAAGAACAGAAAAATAAGAATGTCTGGAAACCCTAAGCCAGATTGCCTAGGTGCAGAAATCTCCTTGCTGAAATTTCCATGCTCCCTCACACAAGTGTTTACTCACTTACGCTAACTCCATAATGTCACACACTAAGATGTCACAATCTCCTCCTCTCCTTTCATAGGAGTCTAATGTGAGTTTAAAAGCACATAGCTTAAAGCCCATAGATTACTCTAAGGAGCCCTCCACTAAACTCAACATTAAATTAGAATATTTAATTCCTTCTTGTGGGTGTGACACCCCAACACAAGCCCACAAATCCTATCACCAAACCCATGAAGCCCTAGCCTCATCCCAGGGGCGTTTTCACTGAAACAAAAGTGTAATCTGATGCCAACGAAGATTTCCACATGCCTGACACCATGGCTACTTGTGGGAATACCTCCCCAAAGCTACGAAACATCAACACTCTCTCCTAGCGAGGGAGGTATTCTCCACCACTCCTAGCTTGTCTCTAAGGTAGACAAACTTCCCCTTTACTAGGGGTTTGATGAGAATATCTGCAATCTGTTCGTCAGTGCAAATGTGTTGGAGCTTCATAGGTCCCTTTTGCACCTTGTCTCTGATGAAGTGGTATATGATCTCAATGTGTTTCGACCTATCATAAAACCCCGGATTCTCCGAGAGTTTGTACAACTCTGATTGTCACAGTGAATCACAATAGGCTCCAATTCTTGACCAAATAACCCTACAAGAAGCTTGTGAAGCCAAATAGCCTCACAACTTGCCAAATTTGCTGCCATATATTCTGCCTCTGCAAAACTAAGTGCCACGGAAGTTTGTTTCCTACTGAACCAGGAAACCATTATTGATCCCAAGCTAGAGCATTCACCTGAAGTGTTCTTCCTATAAACTGCACTACCTGCCCAATCTGAGTCTGAATATCCATGCAACCTCACTCCATCACCTCCGACATATCTCAGACCAAATCCAACTGTACCCCGAAGGTACCTGAGCACATGTTTTGCATCGTGGTCTGGTGTTAACAAGGTACATCAACGACCCAATCAACTGTCTGTACATCGCCAGATCCACCAAGTCTGAATCTGAAGCCCCCAGCATATTCATAATGGTGGTCATAGGTGTATTCATGGACTTACAATCCATCATCCTGAATCTCCCCAGTATCTCAACTACATGCTTCCCCTGTCCGAGGAAGATCTCGCTCGGCTGTTGCCACACCTCTAATCCCAAGAAGTAATGCATCAAACCAATGTCCTTCATCTTGAACTCAGAAGCCAATTCCTTCTTGCACCTAGTAATGAGCTCCTCAGCTTATGTGAAGAACAACTCATCGACATATAACACCAATATGAGAGGATCCTTACCAACCTGTAGGAGATATAGGTTGGGGTCTGCTTCACTCTTGGTGAAGCCCATGCTCAGCAAATACCCATCAATCCTCGAGTACCATGCCCTAGGTTCCTAGTTGAGTCCGTACAAAGCCTTCTTCAATCTACAAAAATGAGATTTCCTTCCATGTACCTCAAATCCTTGAGGTTGCTCTATGCACACTTCCTCCTCAATCACACCATTGAGGAATGTTTTCTTCACATCCATCTGATGTATCTTCCATCTAATAACCGAAGCAAGAGAAATGACAGCCCTGATAGAAGTATACCTGGCAACTGGAGCAAAGGTCTCCTCGTAGTCCACTCTCTCTTTCTGGTAGAACCCTCTGGCCACAAACCTTGCCTTATACTTCTCGATGCTACCATCTACAACATGCTTGATCTTATAGATCCACTTGGAAGTCACCACAGACTTCCCTTATGGTCTCGAAACTATGTCCCAAACATCATTCTTCATGATGGAATGATACTCCTCCATCATGGCATCCTTCCAAACCTGCTGGCCTGCTACCTCCTCAAAACTGGAAGGCTCAGAATCAATGATGTTACTCATAAGGGCCACATAGCTGGAAAACCTCTATGGAGGCCTACTCTCCCTGAAGGTGTCTCTGGGTGTTGCATGCCCCTTTGCATCATTCAAGGTATCTCGAAGCCATCTAGGCCTCATGTCCTCGTCACTAGGAGGGTCCACTAGATCTACTGACTCCTCTAACTCTTCCTCATGGTATGAGGATTGATCCTTTGTACTGGATGGATTTGTGCTCTCCTCAACCTTTGGAGCCTCCTCCTCCTCGCCATCTGTTATGGTCTCTTGAGACCACTTGAAAGCCAAGTCCTCCTCAAACCTGACATCCCGACTGACCTCAATGTATCGCCATCCTGGAATGTAGATCTAGTAGGCTTTCAAAGTCTCATTGTATCCCACAAACATGCCCTTCATCCCAGAAGGTTCCAACTTCTGAAATATCCCTGATCCCGCTAATCAAGATATTTGATACTGATCTATTGTTATGTCTTGCAGATCTGATACACTGGGGGGTTTCTGGATGCGTTCCAGTTGTATGTTTGAGATCTTGATGGTTATTACATGTGCATGTGGGTTATTGCATGTGCATGTTGGTTATTGCATGTGCATGTTGCATATTTATGGTTTTAACAGCATATAAAGGACGCATGCAGAAGTAAAGAACATCAACTGCCCAATATCATGTATTATACGGTTCAAGCATGGAAATACAATAGCCTACTGGAAATATAGAATATAAACATCAGCTAGATCTCATGGATCATCACTGGAATACAAGCAAATAGCATAAAAATACCCGTGATCAGAAGATGATAGCAAATCTGATGCATGCACAGATAGATCGGCAAAAATATGCGATTCCGAAGAAGTACGGTAACCGCTACCAGCTGGAAAACTCGTCCGGAAGAATAGACCGTCAGAATGCGCTGGAAACTGCTCCAATAGAAGCGCCCTGGCCTCTAGACTGAAATGGATGAGTGTCGGATCTCGGATCTGGTATCTGAGGCACTGGATCTGGACCCCTGGGGGGTTTGCACACCTCCTGGGACACTGGATGCACCCCAAAGGATTCCACCAACGAAATCTGATGCTATATGGCTCAAAACGATCGTCTCGCCAAATGCGGAACTGGGTCGGAAGGAATTGCTCRGATCTGCTCTAATACTCTGCATGCAACCCCAAATGTTTGTTCGGAAGGTTTGCACCCTAAATGGCTGGATGAGGCGATATGCAAGATTCCACCATCAGAATCCGACGATAGATGGCTCAATAGAAGCGCCCTGACTGGATCTCAGATGCATTGGAAGGAAACTGCAATCTGGACTTGGATTTCGTGCAGCTCCCCAAACCCTCTAATTGACTTGTGCCCTCACTGGCTGAGCTGCGCACTCTGCAATGGATACTCCTGAAAAGTACGGCGAAATACTTGGATGGCATCTCCGATGGGATAGGGTGTGTCTCTCAACACCAAAACCGATCAATGGTGGTGGTTTCCTCCAAAAATCCACAAAACAATAAGGTCGGCTCTCTTCCTCCTCTGGGAACTTTCAACATCAAATCATAACAATGCATAATGAGGAATTAGGTCAAATTCCTCCCTTTATACCTTTCCCAATCTAATTCACCACTGACCTCACTTAAGCTAGGCGTTTTTCCTCCTAAGTTGATTAATTAATTAATTAAGTCCCCCTTTAGCACCTTTTCATTCTAATTCTTCGTTGACTTAGGCTTAAGTGACTTTTTCCTAAGTATTTTGGCTTAATTCATCATTTAGCCATCAATTCCTCCTTATTTCTCCATCTTGTTCCATGTTTGTGCCTAACTATAGTCTACGGGAACATATAGACTACTAAGTCACTCCCTGCTGGCCTACTCTTGGGAACGGGACATCACAGTCCTCCCTTCCCGAGATTGCTTGTCCTCAAGCAACATCAATCCTGGGTGCTGTAAGATATGCTCTCCCTCCCATGTGGCATCCTCCATTGAAAGACCCCTCCATCTAACCAAGCACTCCCTGATGATCCTGCTCTTCAATCTGCGCTCTCTCTGCTCTAGTACCTCCTCTGGCACTAGCTCCAACTGACCCTCCTCATCCAAAGGTGGCAACTCCTCTGAAATGCTAACCTGTTGTCCCACAGCCTTTTTAAGGCAAGAGACGTGAAAGACGTTATGAATCTTGCTACCTTCCGGTATCTCTAGCTCGTATGCCACCTCGCCTATCCTCCTGATGACTCTGTATGGCCCGCAGACTTTCAGCTTCTCTGCTCCGCTCCTCTTCAAGGAGGACTGTCGGTATGGCTGTAATCGCAGAAAAACCAAATCCCTTACCTCAAAATTGTGCTCAACTCTGTGTCGGTCTGCATACATCTTCTGTTGATTCTGAGTTGACTGCAAGTTCTCCCTTACTGATTGAAGAATCCTCTGACTCTCCTCCACCCAGTCCTTGGCCCCCGAGACCCTGCTGTCCCCAAACACAGTCTCTATAAAGGAGGGTGCATCGTATCCATACAATGCCCTGAACGGTGACATCCTGATAGACATATGGTAAGTTGTGTTGTAGCAATACTCACCCATACGTAACCATCTCACCCAAGTGCGTTGTTGCCCCCCACATAGCTCCTCAGATACCCTTCCACCCATTTGTTGACGATCTTTGTCTGCCCATCTGTCTATGGGTGGTAGCTGGTACTCGTGGCTAGCTCTATGCCTATCAATCTGAAAAGATCCTGCCAAAATGCGTTGATGAAGCGCCCATCCCTATCACTGACTATCTGTCGGGGTAACCCGTGCAACCGGAATACCTCCCTGAAAAACAACTCTGCTACCTGTATGGCCTTGTAGTCTGTGGGTATGGCAAAGAAATGTGCAAATTTGGTCAGTCTGTCGACCACCACAAATATACAATCCTTGCCCTGCACTCTAGGAAGGCCTGTAATGAAATCCATGGAAATGCTCTCCCATTTCTGCTTTGGAATGGGTAGAGGTTGTAGTAGCCCTGCGGGGTGTGTCTGCTCGGACTTGTTCTGCTGACAAGTCGTGCACTCTCGTATGTGTTTCAGCACATCATCCTTGAGACCCTTCCATGAGAATCTCTCCCTGATCTGCCTATATGTTCTGAAGTACCCCTGGTGCCCTGCTGTAGGCGAATCGTGACATACCTTCAGAATTTTCCCCCTCGGGGTGGATTTTGGAACCAAGTAGACCCGGTCCTTGTAGAAAATGACGTCATCAAGAACCGGTATTGATCATCAATCACCTGTCCGTCCATCACCTCACAGGCAAATTTGTTTTTGGAGTATTCCACCAACAAATGAGCTTTCCAATCTGTACAAATGTCCATCATCGAACATCTTGCTGGCCTCTGGGACAAGGCATCTGCCACGATATTCCTTTTTCCCTTGACATACTCAATGTCAAAGTCAAAGGCTTGGATCTTTGAGACCCACTTCTGCTGCCTCTCACTGAGGTCTTTCTGATCAAGGAAATACTTGAGACTGTTATGATCAGTCTTCACTACAAACTTGATGCCAACCAGATACTACCTGAATTTAGTTAAGGCATGCATGATCGCTAGCATCTCCTTGTCATAAATAGGATAGAGTCTCTCCGACTCGTTGAGCTTTCTGCTCTCAAATACGATGGGATGGCCCCCCTACATCAAAACTGCTCCAATCCCTACCCTTGATCCGTCGCACTCTAAGACAAACGGCTGCGAGAAGTCTGGAAGGGCTAGAACAGGGCAGGTGCTCATAACTTCCTTCATTTTGTCGAATGTCTATTGTGACTCCTCTGTCCAATGAAAAGCACCCTTCTTGGTCAAGTCTGTGAGTGGTGCTCCCAACTGTGAAAAACCCTTGATGAACCACCTGTAGTAACTGCATAACCCAAAGAATCATCTCAGCTCCGTGAGATTTTTGGGCATTGGCCAATCCAAAATGGCCTTGATCTTTTCCTAATGAACTTTGTACTCCCTGCCCACTGATGATATGCCCCAAGTACAGTAGTTCTTTCATGCCAAATTCACATTTGGATTCCTTGGCATATAAAGACTGTGCCTGCATAATACCCAAGACCTCCCCCAAATGTGCTAGATGCTCATCCCATGTCTTGYTGTAGATCAATATGTCGTCGAAGAATACCAGGATGTACTTCCTCAACTGTCCTCTAAAGATATGATTCATGCAAGACTGGAAAGTGGCTGGTGCATTGGTCAATCCAAACGGCATGACCAAAAATTCAAAGTGTTCGAAATGGCACCGGAACGTTGTCTTCTCAATGTCCTGCTCCCTGACGCTGATCTGATGGTATCCTGAGCGTAGATCAATCTTAGTGAAGAAGACTGCCCCATGTAACTCATCCATCAACTCATCTATGCATGGAATGGGGTAACAATTCTTGATCGTTTTCTTGTTGAGCGCTCTGTAGTCGATGCACATCAGTAACATGCCATCCTTCTTCAGTACCAGGACAACTGAAGACGCAAAAGGACTCATGTTGGGCCTAATGTGCCCCATAGCAAGCAATTCTTTGATTGCTTTCTCAATCTCGTCCTTGAATTTCTTGGGGTGCATGTAGGGTGCTGTAATCACCGGTGTAGCCCCTGCCTCTAACTCAATCATGTGCTCAAAACCCTTGTCAGGTGGTCTCCCTGGTGGTATCGGCCCAAATACTGACTCATACTGACCCAGAAGCTCTCTGATCTATGAATGGTAATGCTCCCTACCCTCGGAATCCTTCCGCGTGGTGATCAAACACTCTGCTGCGTAAGCCACATCTCCGTGACGAAAGATCCGTTCCATCCTCTTTGTCGATACTGCTCAAGGTGCTACTGTAGACATGCCCCTCAGCACAACTCGCGATCCACTGGCATCTCTGAAGTTCATGGTCAACATCTGATAGTTGAACCCAATCTCCCCCAATGAATACAACCACTGTACCCCTAGCACGGCATCAGTATCTGACAACTCAACTACATAGAATGTGTCTGTCAGGGTGTAGTTGCCTAGTTTGACCTCTAGGTTAGGGATCATATCCAGACATGTTATCGTGTATCCATCTGCCACTGCTACATGGAATCCCTCAAACTCCTTCATGCGTAACCCCCTCCTGGCTACTAAGGACGCATCTATGAAGTTGTGGGTGGCCCCACCATCAACTAACGATGTCATGCGTTGCCCCTGTATAAGTCCCTTGAGCCTGAGAGTGTTGTACCTGGGTACTCCTGAAAGGGTGGCTATGGTTCCCCCTATCACCTCTCTATGAGGTTTTGCCTCCTCCTTGGGCCGTGCCCTGGACGGTATCTAAGGTTTCTTCGGCTGCTGTTCTGGCTCATGAATGGTCTCAGTCTCTGAATCATTGTCTATCGGTGCGCCTCAACATCCTCATCCTCCTCCTCACTACCTGATTCCACTTCAATGTAGTGGATTTGTCCCTTTCCCATGCATCTATGCCCTGGGACCCAAGGGTCTCTGTAGGAGAAGCAAAGCTTCTTCCTCATCAACTCCCGTCGCGTATCATCATCCAACTTGGGCTTGCCCTTCCATTCCCTTTGAGGATTCTTCTGATCCTTGTCTCTCTGTGGTACAAACGGTTTGGTGAAGGGTTTAGTTTTTGGCACTAAATCCGCCAAATCTCTAGTGCGTCGGATGGCATCCTGCAAGGTATGAGGCCAGTAGGCCTTCACCCATCCTCTCAAGGGTTCTGTGAGCCCTTCTGTGAATAGCATGACCAATCGGGGCTCAGATATGTCTGTCACTGCCACTGCTACCCTCTGAAACTCTGGGATGAATGCCTTTGTTGTGCCAGTTGTCTCAACTGGGCTAGATCTCTGAAATGGATCTCTGGATCTCTCCTATCAAATCTATCCATGAGTCTCTCTGTGAACTCTCTGTAGGAGGTGATGCGACTGTGACCCAATGTCACCAATCCATGATACCACCACTCGTGTGCCTCACCCTCCAAGTGTAGGGTGGCGAAACTGATGGCCTCTGACTCGGTCATCTGGTTGAGCTTGTAGTAGGTGTCTAGTTTCTGTACCCAAGCTCTAGCGGTGCATTTGGACGATTCGTCAAAAGAAGGTATGGTGAGTTTACCAACCTTCCGGATGAAATCAATGTTATGCCCCTGCTGCTGCTGTTGTTGTGGTCCTCCCCTCTATGGCTCTTTGGAGCGGTTCCTGAGTCTGTGTCCACAATACTCGACTAAGATCATATCCTGATGGAAGTCACGGCCCAATGTTGCATACTCTCTCCGATACTCTACAATGTCCTCTGCATGAGTGGGAGATATCTCTACTATCGGTATCTGTGCTGCTATCGGGGGTGCCCTCTGGAAACTAGGAAACAAAGGATGTGGAATCCTACTCGCAGAAGTGTATGTGCGAGTGGGTGACTGGGGTCTACTGCCTGCCCCTAAGTTCCCATGTGCTGCATGTGGGGCTTGTGTGCCTGGAACTACCATAGCCAGTCTATCTGCTACCTGAGCCAAAGATTGAGACATGGTCCGCTGACTAGCTAGCATATCACTGATAACCTGCATGAAGGCTGCATCTGGATCCACGGGGGCCTTACCACTGCCCTCTGGTCGCTCATATATGTCACCTAGCCTCCTCTTTGCTTCGCGCTCGGCCTCGCGCTCTACTCTTCTCTATGCTTCTCCGTGTGCCTCTTCCTCTTCCTCTGAACTGGGAGGGAAGGGAGGAAAGTTAGGCCTATCCCTTCTTTCCCTGCGCCTGTTGTAAGTGACATATTCGTCACCTACGTGCTCACGGCCATCTGGTTCTTCTGTTGTATTCATTGTCTCTAGTCACAGGCTGGCAAGACTAAAGCTCTGATACCACTGAAATATCCCTGATCCCGCTGATCAAGATATTTGCTACTGATCTATTGTTCTGTCTTGCAGATCTGATACACTGGGGGATTTATGGATGCGTTTCAATTGTATGTTTGAGATCTTGATGGTTATTGCATGTGCATGTGGGTTATTGCATGTGCATGTTGCATATTTATGGTTTTAACAGCATATAAAGGACACATGCAGAAGTAAAGAACATCAACTGCCCAATATCATGTATTATACGGTTCAAGCATGGAAATACAATAGCCTACTGGAAATATAGAATATAAACGTCAGTTAGATCTCATGGATCATCACTGGAATACAAGCAAATAGCATAAAAATACCCGTGATCAGAAGATGATAGCAGATCTGATGCATGCACAGATAGATCAGCAAAAATATGCGATTCCGGAGAAGTACGATAACCGCTACCAGCTGGAAAACTCGTCCGGAAGAATAGACCGTCAGAATGCGCTGGAAGTTGCTCCAATAGAAGCGCCCTGGCCTCTAGACTGAAATGGATGAGTGTTGGATCTCGAATCTGGTCTCTGAGGCACTGGATCTGGACCCCTAGGGGGTTTGCGCAACTCCTGGGACACTGGATGCGCCCCAAAAGATTCCACCAACAGAATCTGATGCTATATGGCTCAAAACGATCGTCTCGCCAAATGCAGAACTGGGTCAGAAGGAATTGCTTGGATCTGCTCTAATACTCTGCATGCAACCCCAAATGTCTGTCTGGAAGAGCTGCGCCCCAAATGGCTGGATGAGGCGATATGCAAGATTCCACCGTCAGAATCCGACGATAGATGGCTCAATAGAAGCGCCCTAGCTAGATCTCAAATGGGTTGGAAGGAAACTGCAATCTGGACTCGGATTTCATGCAGCTCTCCAAACCCTCAAACTGACTTGCGCCCTCACTGGCTGAGTTGCGCACTCTGCAATGGATACTCCTGAAAAGTACGGTGAAATACCTGGATGGTATCTCCGATGGGCTAGGGTGTGTCTCTCAACACCAAAACCGATCAATGGTGGTGGTTTCCTCCAGAAATCCACAAAACAGTAAGGTCGGCTCTCTTCCTCCTCTGGGAACTCTCAACATCAAATCATAACAATGCATAATGAGGAATTAGGTCAAAATTCCTCCCTTTATACCTTTCCCAATCTAATTCACCATTGACCTCACTTAAGCTAGGCGCTTTTCCTCCTAAGGTGATTAATTAATTAATTAAGTCCCCCTTTAGCACCTTTTCATTCTAATTCTTCGTTGACTTAGGGTTAAGTGACTTTTTCCTAAGTATTTTGGCTTAATTCATCATTTAGCCATCAATTCCTCCTTATTTCTCCATCTTGTTCCCTGTTTGTGCCTGACTATAGTCTACGGGAACATATAGACTACTAAGTCACTCCATGTTGGCCTAGTCTTGGGAACGGGACATCACAACTTTGTCCTCTTCTCCTTAGGAACATGGATGTAAACTGGACAACCAAAGATCCTCAAATGCCCTATCTCCGGTTTCACTCATGTGAATGCATCCTCGGGAGTCTTGTCCTCCAAGATCATATGAGGACTCTTGTTCTGAACATAAATTGTTGTGTTGCATGCTTCTGCCCAAAGCATCATGGGTAGATCCTGGTCATGCAACATTGCTCTGGCAACCTCAACTATGGTTTGATTCTTCCTCTCTGCAACCCCATTCTGCTGGGGGTTGAAAGGCACTGTCAGCTCCCTCTTAATCTCTGCCTCCTTGCAGAAATCTCTAAACTCATTGGAGGTGTACTCGCCCCTGTTATCTGACCTCAAAACTTTGATCTTTTTCCTAGTTTGATTCTCTACCAGAGCCTTGAACTCCCTGAATCGATTGAAGACTTCATCCTTGATCTTCATGAAGAAGATCCATTTCCTCCTGGAATAATCATCAATGAAGGTCACATAATATCGGTAACCACTCAAAGATGGAACTGACATTGGTCCACATACATCTGAATGTACTAGGTCCAGGATTCCTTTGGACCTACTATCACTGCTTGGAAAAGCAACCTTGGCATTCTTACCAAGTGCACAACCTCTGTATACTCCCTAGTGTTCTGCTCCAAACTCTGGAAGACCTGTAACCATCATCCTCAATGCTAGCAAAGCCCTGTAATGCAAGTGTCTTAGTCTCCTGTGCCAAAGCTCGCATAGACTATCATTGTCATGTACCAGGGCCTGAGTTGGATGACCAGTCAACCTGTAAAGGCTACCATCACGAGCACAAATGACTTACGTTGAGTCAAGACTCGATCCTTTTAGCCAAGCAAGAACCTGTCCATCTACGAATGCCACTACATACCCTATGTCCTCCATGGCAGAAATAGAGAGTAAGTTCTTCAATCCAGGTACATACAACACGTCACTCATCCTGAGAGGCTTCCCGGAGTTAGCTGAAACAAAGTTGTTCCAACTCCCCTGACTACATACTTGGTATTATCACCAAGTTCCACCTATAATCGTGAGTTCTCCTCTGTCAAATTGGTGAGTGATTTCTATGATCCTCTCATATGACGAGAGGCTCCACTATCCACCAACCAAGACTCCATGGTGACCTGCCTAGAACAACAAATCTTGCAACAATTGTGTCTCAAGGGATGACTCCCTCTCTTTCTTCAAAGCCTCAGCTCTGATACCGTGTCAATTTTTCATGTAACTAATTTCAGATCTGAAAATTGCTTCCAAGTGATCAAAATAGTAAACCCTAGTTGTTATCATTGAACAATTTTACATTGAAATTATGACAGAAAATTATAGAAGCGAAAACAACCAGATCATAGATAAATCATCCAAACACTTGAGACAAAAATTTATGTTCTGTAAATTAGTAATTTTAGAATTTCCCTGAGGGAAAAATCGGCCCTCTCATCAACCAAAAAATCACCAATTATGAGGACAAGAACAATCCTCTAGAAAACCACAAAATTCAGCAAATTTCTTGAACCACTTTAACACTTGCAAACCTGCTAACATCACCCTGTCGAGCTGCTGACATCACCCTACTGTACAGACTTGTCACATGTGTGATTCGTACGAATCTGTCACACGTGCGACCTGTTCAGGTCGTACCACATGTGCGGCCTATTGTACGGACCTGTACGATCCGCACGTGTGCTCTGTACAGTTCATACCACACATGCGGCCTATTCTTCTAAGTTGTAGTCTCTTCCCTCCCACACGTGCAGCCTTCTTGCCTCACACGTGTGGTCTCCCTGCCAAGAACAAAAAAATAAGAATGTCCAGAAAGCCTAGGCCAGATTGCCTAGGTGCAGAAATCTCCTTGTTGTAATTCCCATGCTCCCTACCACAAGTGTTAACTCACTTATGCTAACTCCATAATGTCACGCACTAAAATGTCACAATATCCTCCTCTCCTTTTATAGGAGTCTAATGTGAGTTTAAAAGCCCTTAGCTTACTCTTAGGAGCCCTCCACTAAACTCAACATTAAATTAGAATATTTAATTCCTTCTTGTGGGTGTGACACCCCAACACAAGCCCACAAAGCCCATCACCAAACCCATGAAGCCCTAGCTTCATCCCGAGGGTGTTTTCACTAAAACGAAAGTGTAATCCGGTGCCAACAAAGATTCCCACAA
The DNA here is from genome assembly GCA_032191745.1 of Picea mariana. Classification (NCBI taxonomy): domain Eukaryota; kingdom Viridiplantae; phylum Streptophyta; class Pinopsida; order Pinales; family Pinaceae; genus Picea; species Picea mariana. Next base: position 104,599 of record JASDQU010735541.1, on the reverse strand, counting down.
GCCTGACACCATGGCTACTTGTGGGAATACCTCCCGAAGCTACAAAACATCAACAAGGGAAGCATCCAATTGAGGTCAAGCCGCCACTGAGTAAGCTACCTCCAATGTGCAAATCCATCACAGACCATCTAGGGGCTAATCATACATTGTGTACCCGAAATCTCATGAAGCACCCCCAAACATGGTGTAAACAATTCCAAAGTATCCCCGAAAGCTAACAAAATGAACCCATGAACCATTGATGTTGAACCAATCACTAAAGTATCCATGAACAATCTATTCGAAATCAATCAATACAAACTTTTGCGAAGTTCATTTTGAGTGATAACACAAACAATCCCTTATAAGAGTATTGTTGGAAGCCTCATGTATGCAATGTTTGTACAAGCCTTGATATTGCATATATTATCAACAATGTTAGTCAATTCACAAGTAATTATGGATTGCAACGTTGGTCAGTAGTTAAGCAGATTTTCAAGTATCTCAAGGGTACAATTAACTTTGACATCACATTCAATAGGGGTTTGGAAGATGCATTGCAACTCGTTGGATAATGTGATGCAAATTGGGCAAGGGTGTGGATGATCGTAGAACAACATCAGGTTACTGCTTAAGGTTGGTTGGTGGAATCATCTTGTGGGCGAGTAAGAAGCAACTTACTATTTTTCTTTTGGGTGCAAAAGCAAAGTACATGGCAACATATCATGCAACCATAGAGTTAGTGTGGATGAGAGAGTTGCTTGCAAATATTCGACTTAATCAATCAAGTCTCATAGTTTTGAGGTGTTTGATAGTCAAAGTTCTATTGCCATGACCAAGAATCCTCAATTTCATGCAAGGACAAAACACGTTGGCATACAACATCACTTTGTTCATGAGCAAGTGGAAAAACAAAATGTGCAGTTGGAGTTTCATGAGACCAGATGGACGATGGTTGACATATTAACAAAGGCTTTGTCAAGGGACAAGTTTAAATGCTGTAAAAATGGCTTTGGAATAAACCTCAATGTTGGTTGAGTTCATACAAATGTTATAGAGAGTGTGAGTGTCGTGCAATGCAATCTAAACATTTATATAAAGTGGGCATGTTATTGGAATATTAACTCCTTACTCTTAGCTAGTTGTATCGAAGCATGACTTTAGTATACCATAACATTTGATGAGATGCTCTAATAAGTTGTATGTGAGATCTTGACAAGTGCCGAGGAATATCTGACCTAGAGGAAACATTCATGTCATAGAGAATATTTGTGGTAAGGATCATTAGTTGATGAGAATATATTATTTTTAGATGTATGTGACCATGTGTCACTAATGTTATGATATGTAACTACACAATATTCCTTGCTAGTTACACTTGATTAAATTCCTTAGAATGTGTCATAAGGTGACTAAGGAATCTTCTCCACTAAAGATTCCTCCAACTTGTATAAATAGAAGTAGAATGTGAGAGTCTCATTTTTTGTACTTTCTTTGGTAGGTGAAGTACTTTGTATCAAGTTTATATTCTATTTCCTTGACATAGTGGTCCATTCACATGAGGGTCATCGGTGGGTTTATTTTTGCAGGCTATTGTTTCAGTAGTATAATCATTAATGTCATTGTATTTTATTTCCTCTACAACTATTAGTTATTGTGTATTGACCATGGTCCATGGGAACAGAGTGGTCATCTGGTTGTATTCTTTGAGGAACCCTGCATGTCATGGTCTAGAAAATAAAAAATAAAATCATTTTGAATTGGCAAAGCTCAGGCTCAAATGTTACTTCATGCTTATTAGGCACGATATTCTCACCTCGGCTTGGGAGGTCCACATGGGCAGCTAATGCATCCTTCCTATGAATTTAGTCATATGTAATTATTATCTTTTACTAATACAGAACTGTAAATTATTTGTGGAAAAAATAATATTTCCCTTATCCACCAAAAATTCAAAGCATTTGCAAAATAAAACTATTATGAATTGTCAATGTGCCTTGGTTCCATGGTAAAGCCGAGGCATTTCATGCCCCACATTAAAGGTTCAAATCCCCAAGGGGCAAGTTTCACTGCTTTGTGGACCATCTTGCCCCTGCTAGTGGGCCATCTTGCCTGCACAAGCAGGCCTTCCTGCAAATGGGACCAGGTGCAATTCCTGGGCATGTTTGGCGGAATAGATTCTCTCAATTACAGCACCTTAGCCAAGGGATGTTTTCAAGGGTTGTAAGCACGTTACATCTCACTGTAATATTCTCATTCTCATACACTATTCTCATTCTCATACACGGGAAGGGCTTGCTTGCCACCAAGTTGATTTACATTATAATACGATAATTATAACAAAAAGACTATTACGAATTATTCTCATACAAAATTATTTTCCCAGCAATTATAAGATACGAATTCACTTCCAAAAACGGTTTAAATGTTTTCAAGGATTGCCTCTGCCATCCCCTATCAGATACTGTATAGATAGAAAGATAGATACATAAAGGCATACATACATAGTCAAAAATATTGTTAGTAGTACCTCTTTCAAGTTGCCAAAAAGCTGAGGGTTGTGGAGGAGCTCCACCATTGTGGCGGTTCTGGGGTGATGCACCCACATTGTGCCATCCATCAACTGGACTCCATGGCGATTACAGGCTTCTATCATCTTATCCATATCTTCAACGGTGAGGGCGGGAGGTTTCTCCAGCAGAACATGTTTTTTCTTCTGAGCAGCCTTGACGACCCACTCAAGGTGGAGACTGGTGGGCAGAGGGATGTACACCACATCCACATCTGCGTCATCTATGACCTTCTCGTAACTCCCGTAGAGCTTCATCTGTGACGGGAAATTGTTCTCGGCCGCGAAGGCCTTCGCTTTCTCCACAGATCGACTCCCCAAAGCATGGATGGTCGCCCCCTTCGCCATCCCAATTGCTCTCCCCACCTTTCGAAAGATATCCGCACATCCCAACACCCCAAATCTTACACGAGCTACTGCTTCTTCTTCGCCCATCACTACTACGACTGCAAATTCAGGCTAGTTTGTAGCTCGATCGGAGATTCTTTATTGATATTTTGGCTCTAGATTTATCGCACTTTTAATGCTATCGTCTAGTATGAACAAAGTTGTAAACGTCAGTTACTTTAATGAAATAGTTTTTCATTTACAACAGTTAAGCTTGTGAAGTGGAGCACTATGAAATGCATTATTTTATTTTTATATTTTCCAATTTGTTAATGATAGAAAATAATTAAATATTATTTTTAATTAATTGAAGTTTGAGAAAAACATATATATAATTAATTTGAAAAAGTATAATTTTTGTAAGGAGATATTGTATTTTTTTCATTTATTATTCTTAATAATAATAATAATAATCTTTTACCCATGTTTAAAACTTGAGAAAAAAAAATTGGAAGTGAATTTTTTTTTGTTAAATGTATTTTTTTCCTTAAAAAAACTAGAAAAAAAGAGTTACAATTTTTAGGTGTTATAGTGCTTCTCAATGAACAACAAAAGAGCTTAATTGTATCTACAATGACTACTAACCCTTAAAGACATCCTCGCTGACAAATAGAGAGTGTACAAAAAAATATTTGCAACCCAAAATACAACTCAAAAAATAATAATAATAACAAGATAGAGTACAAAACTTTAGCTATTACATGTCTAGATAGTGGCCTTCCCTGCAGGAGATCTTCTCTCCACCAAAGACTCTTCCAGTATCATATGGTTTTAAACCAGGCTAAGGGCTTCTTTAGAGAAACAGTTAGCAGTGATATTATGATCCCGGTAAACATGTCTATAGATGAGATGATGAAAAAAAGAAGAAATAGTTTTTAAATTATGTCCAAGAGCCATCAATTCCAGATTTTCTAAATGAGTGACTTCATTCATCCAGTCAATTGTTAATTTGGAATCACCCATAACTTGCAAGTCAAGCACATCACGACTCACTACACACTTGATGAGTGCGTACAGAGCCTTGAACTCACCTTGATTGTTTGTTCGTGGACCCATGTTTGCTCTACCAGTGACAAAATGAGAATTCGAAAGAAAGAGTATGAACCCCGCATCACAAATTCAGCTATGCCCTTGACAGGATCTGTCAAAGTAGCCCCAAGCCATATTCCAATTAATATCCACGACTCCTAAAACCCTAGACTTCCCTGTAGGTTGTGTTCCATTATAGATTGTTGAGAAACTCTAAAAGGAGGAAAAAGCTTATCTTCGAAAATGCCCGCATTTTGGGCCAACCATAATCCCCATGCCACTACAATTGGAAGAAGATGGATCGGCTTCAAGGACGAGACCTTGAAGAAACCACAAAAAAACTTTCACTGACTGAATCTTTGTCCCAAAGATGGGTCAACCCCAAATGTTTCTCTATCTCATGCCAAATCTGACAATTATACACACAAGACATGAATAAGTGAGAATTTCACTCCTCTGCACACTTGCACAAATAACATAATCCCATTAACCCGGATATGAGAACCAGAACCCACCTTGCAAGATGTCAACTCAGATATGAGAACCAGAACCCACCTTCCAAGCCAAGAATTGACCAAGGATCGAAAAAGAAAGAGTAAAAGCCCACTTTCACTGACTGAATCTTTGTCCCAAAGATGGGCCAGCCCCAAATGTTTCTCTATCTCATGCCAAATTTGAAAATTATACACACAACGTAGAAATAAGTGAGAATTTGACTCCTTTGCACACGTGCACAAATAACATAATCTCAAACCTTGTTTACCCCTATGTTGCAAACTATCCCACATCAAAACCCAGCCTTTAAGACTGATCCAGAAAAAAAAAATGATTTTTGGCTGTCCCTTGATCTTCTAGAGTTTCTTCTACCACCATTGACTCTCGCAATCACCCACATGCAACATGGCTTGGTATCCGAACTTGGTGGTATAGCGCCCCCCCTCCATCTTATTATAAGCCCAGACCAATTCGTCATCCACATCCACTAAACAAACATGAACCCTCCTCAATTCAAAGATAAAGAGAGACCAGGATTGATGCCATTGGGCCTCGATATATAGTGCCACCTCTGAAAACCAACCTTGTCCCCATATTGTCGTGTTGTCAGGGTCATTGATGCAATTTAAAGTGCAACAACCAATTTCCTGTAGAAATGAAACCAATCCATCTGGGAGAAAAATACAGTCACTACATCCCACAATTGTGCCCATGTCAACCCAAATATGAGAACCAAAACTCACCTTCCAAGCCAAGAATTGACCAAGGATCGAAAAAGCAAGAGTAAGAGCCTGTTAGGTAGCTAGACAGGTAGTAGTGGGGGCCCAAAGGGCCCATAGTGATAATCGTGGAGGCCATTCAATGTAAGGTGGACTAAGTCCACTATATTATTAAATAAGGCCCACTATGGTAGTTAGATATAATAAATGTAAGAGGACTTCTTAGAAGGTTCTACTTCTAGAAGATTCCTCCTCTAGAATGTTCTTAGGTGATGGTAGCACTATATAAAGAGGTTCAAGCAATGTAATGGGATATGAAGAGAAGTATTGTATTTGGAGCAGTAGCTCAATAGGAGGAAGCCCCCTCGAAGAGGCAAGTGTACAGGAGATGATCCCTTCCATAATAGGATCCATTGTATGTTGTTGCCCTACCTCAAGGGTTTCTATAATAAAGTTGTGGTTTTCTATATTGTTCTTTGAATCTTTGTGGTATTTATGTATGTAAGTATTTGGTTCTTAACAGAGCCCGCCACTTATATAAAACATTATGCATTAGTTTATGCCTCCTTCCAATCCTATCCAAAATGGTATCAAGAAAAAGATTCTTATCAATTATAATACGTCGTCATATACTATCTTGGGTCAAGAGTATCCGTAATGACTTTGTAGCCAAAGCCCAACCAAAGACTGAAAGATCTTTTAGACCCCAACCTCCTTGTTCCTTGTCCTGGATTATACTTTCCAGTTTACCAAGTGTGAGCCTAGATATTTTGCACTACCCTTCCACAAGTAATTGAACCATGATTTCTCAATACGAGATAGAATACCTTTCAGAGTACGTGCCAAGAGATGTTAATATGCATGTATGGTTTCAATCAGTGATTTGATAAGCGATAGCCTTCCTCCCAGAGAAATCCACATATTGCACCCAAAGTTGATTCTCTTGTTGATTCAAGATAGAAGTTATTTCCAATATTTAGTGCCATAATTGTTACGCTTATGCTTGAATCCCAGGTAGTTGACTCCATTCTGCAAATCATGTGAAGAAAAGGAGAAAAGTGTGGACATGGGAAGCCTGATATCCTCCTCCAACTTGGGGAAATATACAACGGACTTATTGTTGTTTATAACCATTCCAATTGTCTCACGTAAAAGTTTTAGAATGTCTTTTAAAGCCCTACCTTCTGACTCCACACAAAAACAAAAAATTAGTACATCATCCACAAACAACAAATGGGTTGGGCGTTCAAATCTTTCCAACTTAACCCCCTAAAAATTATGCACCCTTTTAGCTTCAACAATAGCTCGACTAAGCTCGTCAACCACAATTAAGAAGAGATATGGTGATAGAGGGCACCCCTATAGAAGCCCCTAAGAAGACTTAAAGAAAGGCAACCCAGATCCATTTATTAACACGACAAAGGATACATAGGAAACCCAAGACATTATCCATTTTAGTACTAATGGAAGCTCAAACTTGATATGTAGAAGCAACAATCTCAGATAAAGCCACAAGACGCGATCATAAGCCTTGGATAAATCAATTTTAATGACTGAAACAAGATGTTTTTGAGTTTTGATAGAGTGAAGACCTTCTTGCGTCGAGCCAAAAATCTGAATTTCTTCCACGACCCGTTGCAAATCATCCCCCACAATATCAAAAAAAAATTCAAATAGCTAAAATGTCCATCGATCCAACATAAGGCTTTTATCTTTCTTGAAGGAAGAAATCATAGCCCAGAGCTCATCCTTAGTAATCTCACGATACAATCCTTGTTTTCCTCATCTTCGACATGTCTTGGAAAAAATAAATCAACTTTAGAACTTCCCCCATCCTGATATGTTTTGGTTTCTTGAAAAGGGCTTGAAAGTGTTCAACCCTTAATGAGGCCAACCCAGAAAAACCATGAACCTTATTCCAATTCATATCATTCAACTCCCATATGGTATTGAAATTATTCCTATAGTTTGCAAATTTTTGAAAAAAATGGTATTATGGTCCCTAGCCTCGAGCTAGAGAGCCTTGTTTTCAGCCTCCACGTCTTTTCTTGTTCAACCAGAAGCCTGTGTCATAAGCCTTCCAATGATCAACGTTTTTCCACATCTGAGGAATCCCTCTAAATAACCTTATCAATTTCATAAAGTTGCTCCAACTCAAGTTTGATATTCCTACGATCCTTGTTTATCTCCTTCCTTTGTGTTGCAACCTAACTCAAACCTTTTATTTGAGTGAATGAAGACAATAAATAAACTCCTAACTATTCGAGTCACTACTTTCCACTTGATAAGGTTTCCAATTCTCTCAAATAAAATTCATAAAATCCTCGACTTCAAACCAAGATGGGTTATACTTGAAAGGGGCCCCTGGCCTACCTTCCACCTGATCCAATTCAAAATAGACTAGATAGTGGTCTGAACAATGGATCTTACCAACCCAGGGGTAGTAAATCTCGATATATTTAAGCAAATAATGATGGACTATAAACTAATCAAGACTCTTGAGAATCCCATCAGTACCACTATGATTATTACTCCACATTGGATTAAGATGAGTAGGTTTGACATCTACCAAGCTAGCATGCTCCAACTTGTCAATAAAGAAGTGAGCCAAATTGTCTTAACGAGAAGAATCCCCCCGAATTTCCTCCTGGCTAAGATTAAAGTTAAGATCCCCTCCAAGAATTAGATTCTCGTAGTGAAGAAAACCACAAGAAAATAGATGGTTCCAGTAGGCCTCCCTGTCAACATAAGGTCCATAAACATTAAGTAGAAGTATAGACCGCTCCAACTCTTTGCAAGTAATCTTGGTATAGAGGACCAACTGAACAGAGAGACAATTGGTAAGTATACAATTTGACAAAAGACTTGTAATGATCCCTCCCAAGGAACCAATGGAATCCATCCCTTTGAAGACCCATCCCAGGAACATTTTGTTTCAATCAACAATGATAGGATCACATTGCCCCATAGTTTCTTGAATAAGAACAATGTTCGATCGATCCAATCAACCAAACCTATTTAAGGAGACTCCCCCTAGGCCCCTCATGTTTATAAACATGATTTTCATGGAAGGGCCTCCTTGAGGGTTGATCCCACTCTAAGGAACCCATAAACGAGTCTTTGTCGACCCTGGGAAAATTCATGAGAGGATTTCTCCTACGTGTGTTTCAACACAATTTTTTGCCCCACTTTAGAAGGAATGGATTACTTAACCACATCAAAACTCAATCTCCTAGAGGGTGCTAAGCCTTGAGTAGAAATTTGAGAATGCAAGAGATAAGGCTCTCGGCCAGAAGAAGTCAAGAGAGAGCATGAGGAGCAAGCTCAATGGGAGTCAAGAGGTTTGTGAGGAAGAGGTTCAAAGTCCCTTGTAAGATCAACATCAAAAGAGCTACCATCCCAATGCACTAGAGAACAATTATCCAAAACTATCACCGAATAAACATAGGGCCCTGACCCATTCCCCAAACTAAGCTAACTATGGCTCGAGAGATGTGAGGAGAAAACCGTAGTGGGGTTTTGAGACTAAAAAAACTTACCTGAGTTTTCGAGATTAGTTGTGTTTTTTGACCATGGGGCTTCAATCCTACTCCATTAAGAAATCGTAAGTTCCAAGTCATCCTCTAAAAAGTCCCCTTAAGTCTGAGACATCTCCTTACCAAGAACAACATCATCCAAATGGATAGCAATATACCCTACTAAAATGTCAAGTTGAGACGCCTTCTTTTTATCAGTGCATGGATCCAACACAAGAGTTATCCCTCCTTTGATCGAAGGTGATAAAGAAGGCACCTCGAAAACCCTAACCTCATTTAGATGAAGGGGGTTTAATAGGTAAACCCCCATCTTTATTTGGAGACCCCTAATTTTTTTTTTAAACTTTCGATCACAATCCTCCATAATGTGACCCACCTAGTGACAAAGCGAGCAACATAATGGAACATTTAAGTAGTTTAGTGCTTGAGTATAGGATCAATCTCCCACAACTAATTCCTAAGACTCATATAAATCATGTCTTGGGTCTAGCTCCACAAGGATTTGAGCCATTGACCTTAATTGGATGGACTTATAGCTATAATCCAAAGTGATAAACTTCCCCAGAACATCACCAAAAGCCTTTAAACCAAGTTTGACCAGAACTCGAGAGGCAAGTTAGGAAGTTTTATCCACGTGGACATGCTTGACAAAGCTTCTTCCTAAGCATCAAAAAGAGGATGCCAAGGTTTGGTGAAAAGTATATTCTGATCCAAGTACCAATGACCTAACAAAATATTGCATGCATCCTCCTTGCAGCAAAAAATGAAACCAATCCAACCTCATGACAACAAATGAAAAATTGGGGCATGCCCAAGATATTAAACTCAGTTACTCTCCATCCATGAGTTGAGGGAGGTCGTGGACATTCTTCGACCACAAAACTTTCCAATAATCAAATTTCCCTCCAATTATGTTATCTAACTAACCTGCAAATCTTTGCCTACGACCATTGCAACCCCTCCTCCACGAGATTCCACCACCTCTCGCCACTTCCAATCTGGTTTCCCACTGATAAGGGGAGGAAAACCCCCATGTAGCTCCTCAAAGTTAACCTTAATGTCAATGGAACCAAGAGACACATCCCCTTCATGGTTTTGTTGAGACAAAGTAACTACAACAGGGAACAAGAGATTGGATAAAGACTAAGGTGAGGCTAATTCTGGCACTCCATGATTGCACACAACCCCAATTGGACCCATCCCCCGAGAGCCTTCTGGGAACCATCCCAAGGACTAATGAAAAACACTCAGAGGATCCTCCTGATGAACAAATATGTCTGGATTTGGACAAGACTCGGACATGAAAGCACCTGAAACATCAACCTGGCCCCACAAGTTGACACAAGCAAGATACAGATCAAGATTTGGATTAATGACAGGGTTAGAAAAAATAATATCTTATGTCAGTGAGTCATCAGAGTAGTCCACAAGCCACGGTGGGTCGCCCATTGTCGAGGACCCTAGAACCATGACTTGCAACGATTGTTTGTTGGTCTTCAACATGACTTGCAGAGGTTGTTGACCTATCTCCAACATGACTATCAAAGGTTGGCGATATAATTCCAGTATGACTTGTAGTGACTAGATTGGTGGTGGTAGTTGGTTGTGTTATTTGAGACCAAGGTTTCACCAAGGAATCCTCTTGTGAAGAGAAAGTGACATGACAAGGGTTACTCAAGTGAGGATATATGTTGCCCCTAGACGAAGGAAATTCGTGAAGGGAGTTGCCCATACTATAAAAATGACTCCCCCCAGATGAAACACCAGAGGACAGACAAAGGTCCGCCATGGGAAAAGCATTCATACGAATCGACATAGCGGAAGAAGGATATATGGGAGAAGTGTAATACGTAGAATGACTGCCCATTTGAGAACTTGCTCCTGGAAAAGTGAAGCTAGGATTGGATCCATAGGAAGGAAGATTCCAACCTCCTACTATAAGAGTTGGTTGAGGGATATGACTCCCACCAAATGAAAAGGGAGAATAATGAGGCATCATGCCCCCAGACCCAAAACTAGGATTCACATAAGGAGACGAGACAGAGGATGGAAAATCGAAGATATGTCTGGCATACCATGAGAAAAATGATTAGAGGCCTAAGGTATTGGTTGATTATCATGATTTGATGTACCACTCAGAAATACAATGGATTCGTCTTCATGGAATGAGCAAAGGCCATGGGTTGGGTGGCGCTAACTGAGGGAGTCACAAGGACTCCACTAACCATAGCAATGAAAAATCACGACACAATACAAAATCCCAAGGCCAACTAATAATCAAAGAGCACACCAAAATAAACAAAAAAGTTCAATATGCACACAAACATGATAAAGTAGTTGAAAGGGGCCTTCGTCCCTAAAGTAGGTATGTCTCTCCCAAGAGGGGCCTGAGACTCCCTTCAAAAGATTGGAGGTATCATAATCAGTTATAAGGGCCCTCATGGGCTTAACAACCAGTCGGTTAGATCCCCCCAGAGAGTTAATCCTCCATAAAGGTTGTGTGTTGTCTGACCCTTATCTGACTCAGGGTACCTGCAAAATAACCCCTGCAAGTAACATATGTGGCTACCTATGTCAAGCAACTAATCCACCACAATATAACCAATGTGCGGGAGAATAGTTGTGAGTCAGGTCCACCATATGGGCAGGGTAACAAAGCCTGAAATCTCGAAAGCACCGCCTCTCATAGAGGTAAATTTACTAGCAAGACCCCCATATACGAATAGATCCCAAAAAATGTCTCTGACGCTAAGAAGGTATTGGAGGGATATCTCCTCAAATGACTTCGCATGAGCTCGTGCTTAACTCTGCTGTGAGTGGAGCCTCCTGACGTCACCAATTATACAATGGATTTCACCACTCCCTTAGTCAGACACATATGTTGATTTTAATAGCCTTGGAGAAGTTTAATCACAAAATCCTCTTCCAAGGCTCTAAATCTTAAGCTAGTTTGTGCACGCTGAAAAATAAAATCATTTCTAATCAATTTTAAATGTATCAGTGTTAGTTTTAGTGGCTTTGTTTACTCAAAAGATGTAGTCATGACATTGATGATGTTATGACTCAGCAAGTAAAATAAATAAATATGAATATAATGTGAATTCCTAACTTCAATTCTCAATAAATGATAAGCTTTTCAAAATGCAATTTTCAATTGAATTCTACAATTTCAAATAAGATGCAATCTTTCCATACATGTACTAAGATCAATGATAAGAACCCAAAAAATCAAATGCCAACAATGCAAAATGTATGTTTTTTGTATTTTCAATATAAAAGAATGAAAATTCAAGGACTGAACAATAGCTTGATATATAAATCCTACTGTAAGAAAAAAAAGACAAACCAAGCAGGATATCAAGAAGCAAACACCCAGCCCAAGATGCAAGCACAACCAATGAAACAAAAATGATGGGAAAGAAAACCGCCCAAAAATTCAACCAAAGAAATGTTTCCTATCACTCTGTAGGCACTTAACAGTCATAACAAATACCCAAGAAGACTCAACAACCATCAAAACTTACCCAACAAACACCAAACTCGGAAATCAAGCAAACAAGGATGATGTGCGTGACTGTTCAAGAGACAATCACGTATATACGCTTCCTACAAAATGACAACTCACGTATGTACGCGCTTGTCAAGGGAAAACCCGCGTATATGTATTGAAACACTGTCAGGCTAAGGATAAGGCCAAGAAACTCAGACTCAAAATGAAAATAGGTTGTTAAGTAGTCAGACGACAAGAAAACTCAAGCTAACCGAGAGCAATCATAGAAGAAAAACACTCCAAACTCTGAAAATAATTTTTTTTCCCTGGTATGGTCGCCAATTCTATTACGAGGAAAATCACTATATGGCATGGGGTAAACCAAAACAAATAGAAATGACTTCAGAAATCAACTCTAATCTCAAGTATGATATATAAACAAATATGCTAACAAGACAAGATAAAGAGCCTACCTCGTCCAGACGTTCGATGTAGTCCACCCTTGAGCACTTTACTCAAAGCAATACACCTGCAACTTGTCCTCAACAACCAAGATACACAAGCATATGGTGATAATATATAAAGTTAGCACATATAATAACATAATCCTTCAATATTCATAACAAATACACCCATGGAATAACAATTCAAATATTTGCAAGACATTAATTGGATGAGAAAAGAGTATTTCTATTAAAATGTAATCAACAGAAGTGTATGAATGACAAACTTCTGTGTCGACATGTTCAGAACTGAGAAACTAAGTCCCTTCCAGCTGGGCCTCCACCACTTCAATCCTCCACCATAGGCAAGATCATATAAGAGAGACAACGAGGTTCTCCAACAAATAGGGAAGAGCTTGGGGGTTGAACAATGTGTTCAGAATTAAAAGGACAAAGGGATGCAGACTCAATATGAAGTGAATAATTTTTCCAGAGTAACTTTGCTCTCAAAGTTGAATTCTTCTCTTCTTTTCCACAACTTGGATATGGCCCATTTATAGTCTTCAAATGGAACTAAAGGGCCAAGTCAGAATGTTTCCAGTATATGGAAAATCAAGGATCATGGATCTCGTGACGTGACATGGAAACCCGACACCATTTTTTTATTTTAGGCACAAAACACAGGTTGTAATGGTGCAACCCGCGTATATGCATGTTGTATAGTTGTTAGGGCGCGAATATGTGGAAAAATACAATTTTTGGCTCTGGGAACTGCAAAAAGGGGCTTCAAGTCTGCCTAGGGAAATGGAAAAGGCCTTCTGATCAAGTTTGCATGGGTGAGGCAAATCTTGCTATAACAAAGTTCAATCCATCTGTAATGCAGTCCCGAGAGTCTTAACTTCAAACTCAATAGGAAATACAACATGCTTACCATACATAAGATCATAAGGGGTGAAGCCCATGGTGTTTCGTCATGTGGTGCAATAAGCCCATAACTCATGTGGAAGTCTATTAGCCTAATCCTTGTGATGAATTTGCATAATCTTGGTCAGTATATATTCCAAAAATTTGTTGGTGATTTCTACTTTCCCATTGGTTGGTGGATGATATGGTGTAGATGTCCTGTGTTGAGTCCGATATTTCTTTGTGAAGGCCTGAATGAGTTTGGAGGTGAATTGAGTTCCTTGATATGTAACAATTTATTATGGTACACCAAAACAAACAAAGATCTCCTCATAAGAAAATCTGCTACTGGTTGTTCTGTAGCCCTTAGAAGTGCTTTGGTTTCAACCTATTTGGTGACATAAATGATGAAAACCAAGATATGAGCATTATATTTGGAAGGTGGGTTAATAGGAGCCACAAAATCTAAAGCCCATTTCTTGAAAGGCTCCACCACGAGTTGAGTCTATCGTGGCATCTTGTAGGAATGAATAGGTTGTCCCATTCTTTAGAAATTGTCATAGCTTTTCACGTACTTCTTAGCATATCAAAAAATGGTAGGCCAATAATAACCTAGATGCAACACCTTGTGTAAAACCTTTTATCAACAAAGTGCCCCCCAAAAGGTTCATCGTGACAAGCTTTTAGAATGTCATAAATCTCGTCCTCTCAAACACAACGTCAGATTATGAGATGTGGCCCTATGTGAAAGAGGTATCCTTGAACCTAGGAGCACATTGCACTTTGTTTGATAATCTTCCATCTTTCCTTTGGTGAGATATGTGCTGGAAGTTTTCCTATATCCAAATAATTATCAATATATGCAAACCACGGTGTGTTAGTAGAGAATGAAAATAAATGTTCATTAGGAAAAGTATCTTCAACAGGAACAATTTCACCATCAACAGTAATTCTGGAAAGGAAATTTGCAATGACATTCTCTTTTCCAGGCTTATCGATGATGGTGATATCAAACTCTTACAACAGTAATAACCATCTAATTACTCTACCTTTATTAAATGGTTTATTCATTAAATAATGAATGGCAAAATGATTAGTATGTATAAATGCAGGATATCCAATAACATAGTGTCAAAATTTGTTAATAGAATACACTATTGCAAGAACTTCATTTTTCAGTCACTGTATAATTTAGTTCTACAAGGGTAAGACTCTTACTGATGAAATAAATTACATAAGTCTTCTATTCTTCTTTCTATCCAAGAACTGTTCCAATAGATGTGTCTGAGGCATTTGTTGATATATGGAATGGTAAGGACCAATATGGTCCCCTAAAAATTGGAGCTACAATCAACTTTTCTTTTAAAGTTTCAAAAGCATATTGACACTGGTCATCCCAATTAAATTTTGCATATTTATAAAGTAATGCAAACATAAGAGATGCAATTTTAGTAAAATTTTCAGTAAAATGGCGGTAATAACCAACATGTCCTAAAAATATTTGAACATCCTTTTACAATTTTGGAATGGAAAGATCAGATATTGCTTTGATTTTTGTTGGATCCACTTTGATTCCAACATGTAAAATATGGTGTCCCAAAACTATCCCTTCAGGTAATAACATGTGATATTTTTCATGATTGAGGGATAAGTTTGTTTCCTTGCATCGAATGAGCACTTTCTCTAAATTGGCCAAGGATTCCTCAAATGTGTTACCACAAACTATGAATTCATCCATATACACTTCTACATAATCATGTATCAAATATGAAAATATACCAAGCATAGCCCATTGAAATGTGGTAGGTGCATTATGTTTTTTTCAATACAAACATTTTAGACAACGAGGACTAGAGACAGTAAGATGAGAGGCAAGAACCTGCACATTCACTATAGTGAGTCTCTACAAATTCAAGTTATGTTAGTATTGAATGTATAGACTTAGAGATAATAGATGTAGGTTTCTAAGAGGGACAGGGAGAGTAGTTCCAACTATTCCAACTATCTCAATTAGAGGTGTTGTAAGACCCCCCATTTACTAATCTATTTTTAAGCAAGAACTCTTGACCAACGAGAAGAATCTAAATATGCTAAAGAATTTGTTGAGCAAAGGAGGGCATGCCACTCTAAGGAACTTCTCAAATCCTTGTTCTAAGTTCAGAGTTGCAACGAGAGACAGATCCACATCTCAAGAAGAAGATCCATAAGTTTCCTTTAGTCATCCTTGCAAGCACGTAGAGGAGATCAAAGAGTCGTAGACAAAATTTTATGGAGAGCAGGCATTGGAGCCAAAGATTGAGGAATTTCTTGCATGTTTGTCACTGGATTTCTTGTGCATTCAAGATTGCAATGGACAAGTCTCAGAAGAACTTTGTTGCATGATAAAGGAAGACATGAAAACTATTGCCAATGAAAAATATAGTCGAGGGAACAATGGCTACATTGAATCTTGGTTCCAAGCAATCATCAATTGGTAGTACCACTCCATTCTTCAACATTTCTTGGCACCATATCCACTTGAATAGTTGGTCTCTCATATCCTGGCATCTATTGAGGTACATTTTTCGAATTCGGATATGAGTTCACTTGAGATCCTGCTGCGTAAATGGATGCATTGGAAGTATTCCTACACTTGAGAAAATGTTTTATTTTCCAAGTAGAGTAGAATAATAATAATAATAAATATTAAAGATAAAAATAAGTCCAATTGTGAAAACCAAGATTCTAGCACAGTTAGACATGAACTTTACTTGAAAACCACGGTTCTAGCTAGCAAAGTTCACAATGAACAGTTTATCTTGTCTCAACAAATTTTAAGTTTCAATATTGTTTTTGATTAAATGGTATCATATTATAGGCACAAGTTCTACAGCTTAATAATATTTTTACAGAGGTGGTTACAGGAAATTATATTCCAACCTTCAGTTCCAAAATTTTAATATGGATACTTCAGTCCCTTTCCTACGTTTGATCCGGATTTTATGAGCAGAATGAAATGAGTACATATTGTTAACATATTCTTAGCACAAAATAACAGAGATACAGTAAAACTGGTTTTCTATTCAATAGTTAAATAAGTTGAAACTGTAAAATGCAACGGAAACAAGCTTGTTGGAATGGTGGTGGCTTATCTTTGAGAAGAGATGCGACGGCTGCGCTCATTCGCCAGAAGAACATTACAATGAGGCTCTATAGGCCTTTTTACAATAAACAAGAATGCCAAAAACCATAGACATCCAAAAACCTAACCCTAAGAGATGAAGCGCCAAAAGTCATGTGGGCCCCGTTTGGGTAAGTTAGTACATCAACTTCCCGGGGTTGTAACTTTTGCATACAATCTCTGTTTTAGGCGTGTGATAGCCCATTGGAAAGGTATCATTGAGGGGATTCATTTTGGGGGCTCAATCATGCCTTCAGATATCATTAAGGAGCTTGATCCTGAAAAACCTTCATTTAGGCCCTCAAAATGGCCCGGGAAGTAAAAACTGCTAAAAATAGCAAATTACCAAAATTGTCAGAAAACTGTCTTGAGCCAGTTGGAAAAGGTGGGTGGCCACCAATATCCATATGGATCAATCCTCCCTCCTTAGGAAGCAATGGTTTCCATTGCGTTGAGGTCCCCCATTAGATGAGGAAAGTTCTGCTGAATTTGGCCCCGGGTGAGCCACTTGCCTTGGTGCAGGAGCTGCCCTGCTTTGACGACTCGATAAAGTTGGATCCTTTGTTGTTGAGTTCCCTTGATCTGTGTGTCCACAATCTGATCATTGGATGCCTGTTGTATGTAGTCGGGGTTGAGATCTATTGGTGTCAGTTGTTCTGCTACTTCTGAGGTGTCCAATAATGGTGGGAAATAAGGGCAAAGAAGATCCACGTTGAACACTGGGTGCAGGTCAAGGAAAGGAGGAATGTTGAGCTCAAAAGAATTATCCCCCATGGCCTTGGTGATAGTGTATGACCCATAACGGAGTGGGAAAAGTTTCGATGGGGTCTTGTAAGGCATTTTTTCTGCAAGTGCAACCAAACTTTGTCGCCCACCTGGAACTTATGTGGCACCCGATGTTGATCATGGCGTTGTTTGTACTTGTCATTGGACTTCTGTAGGATATCCTGAACCCGTTGGTGGATGTGCTAGATCCTCTCAATGAACTGGGTGGCTTTGTCAGCTTCAGTTGGAGCAGGAGATGAGTCAGTCGAGGTGACTGCAAGGGGAAGTGCAACATCTATGGCACCCAATGGTTGGAATCCCAACCCCACCTGAAAGGGGCTGTGGCCGGTTGAGCTATGTAGGGCTCGATTGTAGCTATGCTGGACATAGGGAAGGCTCTCATCCCATGTGCGAGGGTGCTTTGAATTATACATGTGAAGGATATGCACAATCATTCAATTTACAACCTCGATTTGGCCATCTGTCTGGGGGTGGAAGGCCGTGGATTTGGTGAGCTTGGTGTCCAGCAATGACCAGAGGCTCGACCAAAATGTGCTAAGAAATCTACTATCCCAATCCGAGACAATGGTTTGTGGGATTCCAAAATGTACCCAGACCCGTTCAAAGAAGAGCTTGGCAGTGGCCTCTGCTGTGATGCTCTTCTTGCAGACAACCAGAATCGCCATCTTAGAAAAGCTATCAACAACCATAAAAACACAGTCATTTCCCTGCTTCGTGGACGGGAGGCCCGAGATGTAATCCATTGAGATGGATTCCCAAGGCCTGTCAGGAGTAGGAAGAGGGGTGTACAGGCCCTGTTTCTTAGTGGTCGGTTTAGATATAGCGTAGGCAGTGCAGGACCTGATATACTTGCTGACCTCCTATCGAAGTTTCGGCTAGTAGAAATGTTTCTGTAGCATCGCCACTATCTTTTCGACACCAAAGTGTCCTGCCACCCGACTGTAGTGGGATTCCTAGATCATCTTCGCTCACTCACTCGATGGAACACAGATATGGCCCAGACGACACAACAACCCATCCTGAAGATGGAAACTATCGACAACTGCGTTCGCACCCAACATTTGGTAGGTGGTGGCGAAGTCAGTGTCTGTCTCATAGAGTTGGGGCCATCCAGATGTCTCATGGCCACAAGAGTCTAGCACCGTGGTGAGTGCTGTAATTGGTGGCCTGCTGAGGCAATCAACAACACGATTGGTGTTTCCTGTTTTATACTTGATGTTAAGGTGGAATTGCTGCAAGTATGTGGACCACTTTTGATGGAGGTCAATCTGCAATTTTCCTTGTGTCTGCATGAACTGCAGTGGCTTATGATCAGTGTGGATGACTGTCTCCTTCCCAAGAATGTAATGTCTCCACTGGCGACAGGCTTGCACAATGGAGTACATTTCTTTGTCGTAAGTAGGGTACTTACAGACAATATCTGACAATGTCTCACTATGATAGGCCACAGGGTGGCTGTGCTGAGTGAGAACGACGCCCACAACATAGTCTGAAGCATCTGTCTCGATCTCAAAGGGATGTTGCAGGCTTGGTAGTGAAAGTACTAGGGTTGAGCACAAGAGCTGCTTCAGATCATCGAACGCTTGTTGTTGGGACCGGGCCCACGCAATTTTTGTCTTACCACCGCCCCTATTTATTTGGCTGAGGGCCCATGCAATATGGGAGAATCCCAACATGAACCTGCGATAGAAATTGGCAAGGCCCAAGAAGCTCCAGAGCTCAGTGAGTGTTGTTGAGGCTGGCCAGTCATGGACGACTTGGATCTTGGCTGGATCCACATGTACGCCATGTTGATCAATGATGTATCCCAGGTAATGGACCCTGTCCATGTCGAAGGAGCATTTTTCCAAGTTGGCGTATAGCTTGTGCTATCGTAGGTGTGCAGAACTTGCTGAATATACTGCAAGTGTTTGGCCCAAGTCTTGCTGTAAATTAGAATGTCATCTAGATACACCACTACAAAAGTATTGGTGAATGGTCACAGGATATCGTCCATCATCCGCATGAAAGTGGCTGGAGCATTTGTCAAACCAAAGGGCATGACCAACCATTCAAAAAGGCCTTCCTTTGACTTGAAGGCGGTCTTCCATACATTTGTCTATTCTATCGGGACCTGGTGGTAGCCAAACTTCAGATCAATCTTACTGAAGTATTTGGCCCCCATGAGTTGATCAAGGAGGTTGTCGATTCGGGGAATCGGGTACCAGTTTCTGACTGTGATTTTATTCAGAGCCCGGTAATCAATACAGAGTCGCCAGGTTCCATCTTTCTTCTGTACCAGCATGATTGGCCTCCCTCAAGGTGATGAGCTGAGGCAAATGTTCCCCTTGTGGAGTAGTTCTTGGATCTGTCGCTTAATCTCCTCATTCTCTAACAAAGAACGATGATAGACTGGCCCATTGGGAAGCGGTGCGTCGGGGGTTAGATCGATGGGGTGCTTGACCTGGCAGTGCAGAGGTACCCCTGTAGGTGAGGAGAAGATATCTGAGTATTCTTCCATGACCTTATCTACTTGCTTCTGCTATGTGGAGAGGTTGGCCGCAGAGACCATGGATGTGGTTGTGATCTTTCGCTTATTCTGGAAGCGAATCACGAAGAAGACAAACTTCCCCATCTGAGAGATGACCTTCCTGCATTGCTTAGCAGAGATCAAGGAAATAGCACTAGGTGGGACTGCCTCGGGTATCCTGTACAATTTCTTGTTCAAAGTAATAATAACACTACGAGGCCTAGACTCATATACAACATGACGTTTCTATAAATAAGGTTGGCCCAAAATAACATCACAAACTTCGAGAAGAGCAACATCATACAATACCTCGTCTTTGAAGGGCTTGATGCCATACGACAGTCGACATTGTTGGCTGACGCAAAGATCACTTCCTTGGCGGAGCCATCCAATGGTGTAGGGTTGTGGGTGCGGCGTTGTTGGCAGGGCCACCCGCTTGACAACCTTTGCTGAGATGAGGTTCTTCTGGCTACNAATAACATCACAAACTTCGAGAAGAGCAACATCATACAATACCTCGTCTTTGAAGGGCTTGATGCCATACGACAGTCGACATTGTTGGCTGACGCAAAGATCACTTCCTTGGCGGAGCCATCCAATGGTGTAGGGTTGTGGGTGCAGCGTTGTTGGCAGGGCCAACCGCTTGACAACCTTTGCTGAGATGAGGTTCTTCTGGCTACCGCTATCAACAATGAAGTGTAGTGGGGTGCCTTTTACCCACATCTATGAATGGAAGAGGCGCTCTCCTTCTTCTGGCTCGTCTGGTTCACTAGGCTGGAGCTTGGTGGTAGCAATGGTGGCACTAGGTTTCACGTCAATGATCCGTCTTCCCCTATTTGGTTCTAGCTCAGAGTCAAAATCCGCAT
The DNA here is from genome assembly GCA_032191745.1 of Picea mariana. NCBI lineage: Eukaryota > Viridiplantae > Streptophyta > Pinopsida > Pinales > Pinaceae > Picea > Picea mariana. The sequence goes on along the minus strand of JASDQU010735541.1, from coordinate 83,728 downwards.
CCGATTCAGAGGCTTTCACTTCCACCAGCGACTGTTTCGAGGGAAATTCAACATTGTTATGCCAAGGGCTCTTATGGAAGTCACACCACTTCCCGGTATCTTTCTTTGTCTTTCTAGTGTCCTTCTTTGCTTGCGGCTTGGACTGGTAGTCCTGATACTGTCCATATTTTCTATGTCCTTTGTTCTGTGGGTTGGGGTCGCCCTTTCCTGGATTTTGTTGTGAGGGTTTCCCAGGCCCAAATTGCCACGTCTTTTGTTTGAGCTTATGCTCGATTTTGACGACATATCGGTAGGTCGCGCCCAAGGATGAGATGTCCAGAAATTCCATTTCGGTCTGGATGTATCTATGCAGAGCACCACGATACTTGAGCACCAGATGTTGCTCTGAATCTTTGATGCCCAGCTTGGTGCACAAGGTATGGAAGATATTTGTGAAATCTGGCACTGCTTGGTCTCTTTCTTGTCGTAGTGTGGTCCATTTGGTATACAGGTCGTCGTAACTTCTGACAGGGTAGTATTGTTCATTAATAGCATCCCTAAAGGATTCCCAGGTGGTCATGACTGAAAATAATGAGGTTTCCTCTGTTTCCTATTGCTCACAGAAGGTTTCCTACCAATCTTTGACATGGGGAACGACTTTGAGGAGCGCAAAAGTAATCTTTTCTCTATTCGAGAAGTTATGGACAGAAAAATACCCTTCTAGCAGATTCAACCACTTGCCTACAGCATTTGCATCTATCTGACCTTCAAATATAGGAATATCGAAGTTTATTTGTACCTTGAAGGGGGTGGCACCTCCGTTCGAAGAAGATGCGTTGCCTGTTGGTAGCCGCCGAAGGATTTGCGCGAAATTATCCATCATCTCGTTCCTCTATTGCATGAGGGCTTCCTCAATCAACAGTTTGAAAGGATCTCTTGTCCCATCATCTTTATTTTCTCCTGCCATGAGAGGTTTCTTGGGTGTGCGAGAGCTTGTGTCCTCAAGAGAAACAAGCTCAAGACCCAACTCTTTGTACTCTGACCTCGTTGGGGACATGCATTAAGATGACAAGGAGCAGACTGCTCTGATACCACTGATCCGGATTTTATGATAAGAACGAAATGAATACAGATTATTAACAAATTCTTAGCACAAAATAATAGAGATACAGTAAAACTAGTTTTCTATTCAATAATGAAATAAGTTTAAACTGTAAAATGCAGCGGAAACAAGCTTACTGGAATGGTGGCGGCTTATCTTTGAGAAGAGATGTGACGGCTGCACTCATTCGCCAGAAGAACATTACAATGAGGCTCTAAAGGCCTTTTTAAAATAAACAAGAATGCAAAAAACCCTAGACATCCAAAAACCTAACCCTAGGAGATGAAGCGCCAAAAGTCATGTGGGCCTCGTTTAGGTAAGTTAGTACATCAACTTCCCAGGGTCGTAACTTTTGCATACAATCTCCGTTTTAGGCGTGTGATAGCCCGTTGGAAAGGTATCATCGAGGGGATTCATTTTGGGGGATCAATCATGCCTTTGGATATCATTTAGGAGCTCGATCCTGAAAAACCTTCATTTAGGCCCTCAAAATGGCCCCATAAGTTAAAATTGCTAAAAATAGTAAATTGCCAAAATTGTCAGAAAACTGTCTTGAACCAGCTGGAAAAGGTGGGTGGCCACCGATATCCATCTGGATCAACGTTCTTGCAGTCAAAAGAAGATTAAAAATCAATTCAAAATGTCCATAATTAAAGTATTTGTGCATTACAAGATACCAAGCCTCAACATGATTCAACAACATCTCCAACATTGATCATTCTCAAGAGTTACTGGATTTTCCAATGAATTCCTGTAACAATCAGTCTAAGGTTCATTTTATAGTGTGAGGTTTGTTTCTAATGGCTTGTTCAATAATCAACATTCAGGGTTTAAAATCAGTTCAAAGACTCCTATTTCAATGCCATCCAGATCAGTTCCTATAGTAACACATGTATTTAGTTCTAGAGACAATGACAACAAAATAATTTTTGTTCCAGATTTTGATCCAAAAAATTTCATTCCAGTACTAACCTGTCGAGCATGTACAAGACTTGAAATTCAGGTTCTAAACATATACATCCTCCTAATCAAAATCAATAATTCCAAGACTCTAGCAAACAAAAATTTGTGCCTCTGTTCATCCAAGAATCAAGGTCCAAGTATAGGTAACTGAGGTAAAAACAATTTTTAGTCTATTTTGTTTATCAAGGATTTGGGAAACATACAAGACAAATTTGAATGAGCTCTTTACATTTAAATTATCCATGCCTTGCTATTATTTCCTCTTTTACTTACCTTCTAAATCACATACCCATACCTGAAATTCCATTTACCCATATCACTTCATTACATCATGAACTTGCATTTGATAACTGATCATCACCTTTTGTGGCCCATTACTTCTCCATAATATCTTGTCACCACTACCTGAAATAATTCGCTTAGCTCACAGTAATTATAAACATAGGTGACTAAAAAATCGATGGCCCTTTCGACATGATTATTTTGAATCCTCACACGATTCAAAATAATTCTCATGAATTACCATATTACCCCATTTCCATAACCATTCTTCATCTTGCAACTTTGTACCCAAATTCGTGACTATTAGTGTGAATAGTCGAGAACGTAGTGCTTAGCAAATCCTCCACACTATAGGTATTGAATTATGGGTAATAAGGGTGTCATCTCGCAAGAACCCATTGGAATCAAATTTTTAGAGGTGTACACAAAATGCCAACGTATTTTTCAAGAGGTTGGGTGGTTTTCATTCTTTACAAAATTCCAAGGTATAACAACAAGGTTACACGAGCATTCATAGAGGGATTTAATGGAACTAGTTCTTAGGTAGGCGACTTGACATCTGAAGTTTCAAATGATTCAATTGCCATTGTCACTGGGTTGCCTCAAAACAATGAGAAGTGGTTCAAAGAAAAAATGGATAGAAGAAGGGGCTTAGACAATTCTTGTGCCCATCAAAGAAAAACCCTAACTGGGCCAAAGAAGTATGTCGATCATGGGTAATGGAAAGTTGGAGAGATATTATTTTTTGTCATCCAGAAGTATGTCACATGTGAACACAAAAATGGATTTACATTCTTATACCATATTAAATTGCTTTTGGATTTTGAAGTTGATAAGAAGATCAATTTTCCCTTCTACTTGTGGAAGAGCCTTACCAAAATGGTGCCACACATTCAACAAAACCCTAGAAACATAGAAATAATTTTGTATCATCATGGCTTGGTTAAATTAATTGCTAGGAAATGACACATGGGAACAATTTCTAGTTTGCAATCGGTTCCAAGAAGGCTCTATCGCAACTGTTCATGATGTTCATAGTGAAGACTCCAACTATCACAGTGTTGAGGGCTTGATCGTGTAGACGAAGTCTAAATAGAAATGGTCAATGAAGAAGAAGGGGCCGATCACTAAAGATATCAAACCTGTTGGGAGCAGATACATAAGAACCATGATAAAGTAAACACATATAGAATCATAGCTAAGTTATGAGTAGCGGGGAGATCAAGTGATAGTTTTTCAAAATTTTCCCAAAAATCCCATAACCTGATTCTCCACTATGGATCCTCCTTTATGTGTAGAACCATAACTGTAACACCCCTAGGCTGAACCCCAATTGTAAATGTAAATGCAAATGTATTTAAGATGGTGATTTGTTTGATATCATTTTGCATGCACCTTTTATGGTATAGTGCACACATGTGCTGCGCACTAAAATGATGAAGTGTGCACATTCCAGAATACCACACACAACAAACTTAAGTGCACACGATTTTGAGGCCATAGAGCCTTTGTGTATATGTTGTGTCTTATAGGCTGGTGAGCCAGTTATTATAAGCTAAGAGGCTTATGTGTTGAATTAGCCTGGAGAGCCTAGATGCTAAAGGCCAGTGAGCCTATTTTTGTATATGTCTTATTATTAATATAATACATCATTGCGTGTAGATCGACCATAATAAAAGAGTATGGGAGACTAAAATCCACTAGTTAGGGAAAGCGGGGGCTAAAAGACAAGGAAAAGGGCTAAGCTAGGGAGCTTAAGCCAAAAAGGAATATTATATTAATATTCCTTAAAGTATAAAGTATGGATAATTATTTTATCCTAAGTTCTAAGGATGGGGACAAGTGGGCCAAAGTAGCTCTCAACACGACAAGTGTCAAGTTGGGAACATGCATACATATAACTTGGACTTAGTTCATTTTCCTATCATTCCATCATCAGTCACTCACTCATTCAACTGTCCTTTGTACCTTTATGTTACTATCACTGTACCTGTATCCATAACCATACCTGTATCTGTACCTGGTTAGCTTGGGAGATGGACTGAAGACGCAGGTTGTCAGGCCCGTGGGATATTGAAGAGGTGGGTTGTCAGGCCCGTGAGCAATTTCTCTCTAGGTGAGAGAGTTGTTGGGAATTCATTTCTGGAAGGTGCCAAACTGGAGCTACAAGGATTTGAGACTTCATGTTTGTCTTGTTGCTTGTTGACGACTAAAATCGCAACGAGGAATTTCTCCCACGAAGTATTGCTAAAGCCTTATTATTTAAACTCTGCTAATAATATAATACTAGTAGGTGGGACCCCTTGTAGACTGGTGGCTCATAGATAGTCATATCACACATTTTATGTTGTTGTTTCAATGTTGTTTACAGGGTCCTATATGGTTGAAAATGTAGTCATGGTTTCATTTTTGGATAAAGTAACAGGTGGATGATGCATTTTATGGGATGTTTTTGCAATTCAAAGCATTATTTTTATGTTATGATTGACATATATTTATAGTTTCTATGTTTAATCATGTCACAAATCACCATGATTTATCACCTAGTCACACATACACAAGAAATATGTTAGTAATGACATAACCAAGACAAAGAAAAGAAACTTATGGAAGAAAATACTAAAAAGAAAGGATCTATGTTTGAGTTATGTTAAGGATTATATGCAAAGGAAAGGAAAATGATGTTAGTATTAGTCCTAACTATTATGTGGTTGGTTAGTGGCTATGCGATTTTCATTTGAGTTATTTTGGGGCGCATATGATATCGCAATGCATATGGTATGGCATGAAAACTTGCAAAGGTTAACGTGAATGATTTGGGTGGCGCATTGGGAAAGGAATATGGTCACAGATTTCAATGGTTTGGAAATTGATTACATGGTTTACTGCATGGGTGAAGGTTTGGTTGTATTGTACTTCGGAATTGAATGGGATAGGAGATGGAAGCGACGTGCAGTAAATGCATGTCACTCCATACTCCCCCCATCAGGTCGTCACCCTAGTATGGTTCTTTGTTGCATTTTGGTCTGTTGGTGGTTAAGCTCTGCATTTCAGGCTTGGGAAGAAAACGCTTGGCCAACTCACCCTTTTAAGCTCTTGGTTACATGTATGGTTCTTTTTCACCCCATCCATGAATTACGCTCTGTGTATGAACAAACAATGGCTCATTAATACTTGGGTTTGTGTTTTCCTGAGAATTGAAACTGTGTAAATGCATGGTTTTTCTTTCTGGAATGACTGTGTAATGGTTCAAATTGCAAGCAAAAGATTTAGTTTTTGTTGAGTTGTGCATTCGCTGGTTGCTTAAAATTGTGGTGGGTCTTCGTGGATAATGTGGTACTATCGCTCTATGTTTTAATGGTGGAGGGTTTCGTCTATGTATTCTTGCATGTTGCTTCCTCACGGTCATGAGGGTAACCCTATCCATTCATGTTCAGACTTCCATTTGGTTGTTGTGTATTTCTTGTATTCGAGTCATGGTCGTGGGCTCAATGTCTTGGCACCAAAGTATCTCAGGAATCGGTCTTAGGGTGGCCATAACGTTGATATATATGTTGTCTGCTTGTGGGGTGATATAACTTATGCCTCGGGTTATGCATCCTCACCGATGTTGTTGTCAAATGGTTCGGCTCTTAAAAAAATGGACAGAGCTTATACCTCTGTGTGTTCTTGGTAACTGGCACTATTTAGTGGACATTCACTTCTCCTCTGCAAACATAAGTGCACTATGTGCATCGATTTTTCTACCCTACCCGTCGTTGTTTCTTCTGTGGCTAATTGTTGTTCTATTTACCCAAATTGAGAGTTATAAGGAAACCATGTGGCTTATATCCTATTGTATCAAAGGTGTCTTTACCTTCGGTTGATATGCCTATGAGGACCTCCAGTTCTCTATGCTATTGATGACTGAGCACACTCTTTATTGTATCCTTTTATTTGTTGTGATAGAGCCCGATTTAAATCTCCAACTATTCTTGCTCATGTCGGGCATCTTTTCAGTTGTCAAGGTTGGTTATCAAGTGGAGTGGTTATGGAATGTTCCATCGAGTCCCTATCTCATCTTCCTATGATGAAATTGGTTGAAAAGTTGTGATTGGGAATGAGTAATAATATGCAGTCGAGGCTGCCTCTTTTTCGTTATACTTTCGATCACTGTGTTCTTACAACATGGTGTTAATTGCAAATTGGAGACTCCTGTGTGTTTCACTAGGCTCGATCAGGGTTATATATAATTATGGAAATGGTGATTGTGTGTATTTCGTTATGTTCACTGTGCATATATTATGGAATCATCGTGCATATTGTAAATAATTGCATCGGCAGTGATGAAGCTCAGGTTTTATATTGACTGTGGTTTCGTTGCAAAAACTTATTGGTTGATATGATGAGGAGTGCATGTAATCGGGCATGTTCTGGAAGTCTGTTAGATTTGGAAGGGACCTGCGCATATGTTTTCAATTGGCCGATTGTGAATTGATAGACATGGTATGGTATTTTTATAATGATGCTTATGGGATAGAGGTGGAGCAATGTTGTTGTGTGTTTTCTTTTAATTCTTAAAAGGAAAGAAAAGAAATTAAAAACCAAGAATTTTTTTAATAAGACTGTTGAAAGTTGTTTTGATTATGAGTATGATTGCAGATTGTTCTAATTAAGAAGTTTTGAGGAATTTAAATGATGAACAATGAACAATTTTGATACACAATAATTATTGAATTAGTGTTGGTATTTTTTGTGTTGAGTACAGAGCTATCTTTATTGATTACTTTATTTGTTTTATGAACAATATTCGTTATTTCCCTGCCATTCTCTAACTTTTCCGCACATTACAAGTCTACTCACCTTCCCAGATTCACTATTCACTCCCTGTTCTTAAAATTAAATTATAGTTAAATGAAAACTTTGTATTATAGCAGTTGAAGGATGGCACATAGATGAGTTACAATTGATATATTTTGTTATTACAATACAATTGATTGTTTGATGATTTGTTGAGCAACAATCATGATCTACCCCCCTTCATTTTACCACTTTTCACTCAATACAATCCCTCATATATCCCAGAACCCTTATTCACCCCCCGCTCATTGACAAGTATTAAACGATTTTTATGGATTGGATTGCATGAGTCTGATGTGTTGTTGAGCCAAACTTTGTTTCATATTTAAAGAGATATCATGTATGGTTTGTTGAAGAAACTAGTTGCTAATAAATAATGCATACATGAATGAGCTTCTTCAACAGAGGTAGCCATGTCCGGGGTAATAGGGGAAGAGGAAATTGGAATAGGGGCCCTAGAAGGCCAAGGTATTCTACACATTTTGATGCAGACTCACAAGGGTTGAACGAACTATTCCAAGATGGATTTTTCAACTGGATTGGACAAGGAGTGGTCCAACCTAGGCCAAAAAGGCCTCCTTTCCAAGCCCTACATGTCCCTGGTATCCCAGTTCCCCCTCATGTCTCATTACAACTTGAAGTCCCTGAGAATGATGGATGGCAAGATATTGTCCACTCGGAAGTCTCCCAACATCGTGGCTGGCCCAATTTGTCTCTACCTTCTCCTCCTCCCCTGGTTAACCCAATTTTCCAAGCTTCCCCTACACACTCACCAATACAACCTTCCCACGCAAGCAATAGGTTAAAAAGCCAAGCCCACCATGCACCTGATAAAGGAAAAGTTGTTGCTGCCCCCTCGTCTCCCTCAAACAACTCTGCCAAATCCGTTTCATCCCGCATGCATTTGAGAGATGATTGCTCTCATGTTATCAGTGAGATCAGGCCTAAAGGCTCCACAGAGCCTAAGGAAAATTCATAGAAATCAAAGGGAGACAGTAGCAACAAGGGGAAAATTGCCTCCCAGAGTGGAAAATATGGTTTTTGAGTGTTTTTATTTATTGATTGTTGAGAACAATTGACTTTTAAAGTTTTTGGACATCACACTATTTTTTGAATATGTTGGATGTTATATTTTTTGGAAATGGTTTCAAATATCATTGATATTAATTTTCAAATTATGAGAGTGATGATGGGAGCTGCAAGGAGGGATGTGTTTGATTGATTAACTAGTTGTGTTTATGCTTGTTAAATAAACTAAAGGGAGTCACAAGGGGTCCCACCTACTAGTTATTATTTATTAAAGACCCTTATTATTGTTTTATTAATCCCCCCCCTAAACTAAAAGTTGGTTGAGTTTAAGTTAACTTAACTAAAGAAATAGTTTAACTACTTAAACTAATTATGATTTCTTAAAGGCAAAACGAGAAGGAAGAACAAGGGGAGAATAGAAGGAGAAAGCATACTAAGGCTCGGTCTTTAGCTTTATTGAGATAGTAAAGTTTTCATTCATTCTTTAATTCATTGAAAGCCTAATTCTCTTTTATGACAACATGGTCCTATTGTAGACAACAAGATTCAAGGCTGAATTACATCATCCAGACACTTGTTTTTCAGAGGTGTTGATCTATCTTTGATATTCTGTGTAGACTTGTCTGTTTGTGAATTAAATTTCATGACTAATAAAGGATATTGCGCAGAGTCGAGTGGGTAGCAATTTGTGGCAAGCTGATACAACTTTTAAAGTTCAATTTGTTTCTTTATGTCAGAAGTCCTTTTGTATGGTTTTCATTGAGGACATCTAAGTTTGACTTTGGTCCAAACTTCCTCAGGGTATTTTGTAAAGAGAACGATTCTTTTGATAAATTGGAATGAAATAAGCGATTGATTTATGTCTCATCTATGTTAATTATTGACTTGGTATTTTTACTTCTGTCTCTACATTTATTTTTGCATATGTTATATTCATAAAATTGCATAAACATTGAATTTTTCAACAATCTTTTAATTATAAGAAAATCAGCCCAAGCCCTTGTAACCAATACTTGTGGATTAAGAAACAAATTTTGAGGCTATAAACATAGGGTGATATTCCCGTCTATCTTGCTTTAGCCAAGCGAGCTCTGAAAATGCTTGAGTAAGATCATTTCATATCTTTTCCTCAACAATTATTTGGTGACCATACTGGGGAGATCTTCCATATCTCTCTGGTTGATTTTTATGATTGATTATCATCGAATATATCTATTCTTTTTTATATTGATTCTTTGACTGTTTCATTTCTTAATGACTGTACATGTTGCAAGGCAGCCTAATATTGATCCCGGTGTTCAAGATCAGACCAACATTGCTTTAAACTTGTTTAACACCATTTTAGACACTGCTAATATCCGGGCCGAGCTTAATCATTCATGGGTAGCAATTGAACAAGATATAAGTTCCCAAGAACGTTGGGAAGCTAGGCATAGACAACTTAGGAAACAACCATAACTTTCTTTTTCCTTCAGCTTTGATCTTCTTTTCATGTTCTTAGACCCTCGTGTTTTTAGGAGAAGAAGAGGCTTGTCACCCGAAATTAATCCTATTGCTGAAATAGGAAGAAGGAACGTTGTGTTATCAACCCAACAAAGGGCTCTAAGAAGAACCTTGTCTGATTCATCCAATTCGTCTTTCTCTCCCTTACCTATTATCCACAAGATGTCATCTAGTGGTGGCTCTGGTGGCATTGGAGGTGCTTCTTCATCTCAATCTTCAGCTTCGTCAGTGATTGGTAGCTTGTATAGTCACCAAGTCCCTGTCCAATCTACCACAAACCCCACTAAAGTCATTAAAAAGTATTGGCTTTTTCAATTTGAAGAAGATGCTACAACCACACGTGGCATGTTTCCTCTCCTCTTAACCTAACACCTACTACTCATCCACTTCCTAAATTCAAAGAGCATCTCCCTAGGTTTTCAGGGAATAAAATTGTCACTACGAATGAACACTTGGTGACATTTTCTAATGCTTTTCACAACATAGGAGCCAATGACAACGATACTAGTATGCACTTATTTGTCCCCTTGAAGGGAAGGTTGTGGCCGATTTCTTCAATCCCCCTCCTAATTTTTTATCTACTTGGGAGGAGTTAGTCTATTGGTTCAAATCCATGTATGAGAAATCCAAAAACACAGCCGAGCAGTTACGTGAATACAATAATATTGCTTATAAGGATGGTGAGACCATCAAGTCCTTCAACTTGTGTTTCACCAAGTTATACAACCAAATCCCTGAACTCATTCGACCTCAGAATCAATCTGCTTTCATGCATTATTATAATGCATTACCTTCCCCCTACCGTCACAGGCTTTAGAAAAAGGCCATTGATAACCTTGGTACCACTATGCATACTTTTTTAGAGTATGAAGAACAACTTGAAAGAACATGTCTTCCTCAAAGAGATTCAGTTAAATAGACATACATGTCCACTCTCTTATAGCTTGTACAAGACATGAATAATCGTATGATAGCATATGAGAGAATGGGAAATGTATCCCCTCTTACCCCTGGAACTTCATCCTCTTCTACACCCCCATTTAGAAATCCAAATGAAAATAATTTTCATCCTAAAGCTATCGTGTTTTGTAGTTGGTGTAACTTTTGTGAGGAACACCATGAGGAAAGTACCTGTGAGGTAAAGAAGAGTGTCAGAGACAAAATATTTGGTAAAAGACCTTAAACTACCATCGTTGTCCTAGACTTTATAGAGCCAGAAGATGTCATGATCATCAATACTAGGAATAAATCATATGCTCCCAAAGGCAAATATGATCCTCACCGCAATTCTTCTAACCCGAACTCATCCTCACCAACAACTACTGTTCAGGTTCCTAAGGCTCCTGACAGACAAGGAACTACCTCCCCTCTCCCCTCTTCCAAATACAATATTCTAAATCAGTTGGCCAACATCAAAGCAGATGCAACCCTTCTGGACATGGTTGTCGTCCCTGAACAACAAAAGCATCTAAAACAATTCATGGAAGGAAACTCTTCTGTTGTAGCCAACCTCTCTAAAGAGGTAGATGAAGAGGATTCATCTGTAAATAAAGTAGGTATACATAACTTTAGACACCCTGTAAAAAACCCCCCATTTTATATTTCTGTAAAGATTATGGATAATATTGCCCATTGTTGCCTCATTGATGGTGGTTCGGGCCCAAGTGTAATGTCGAAGATTATTATAGAAGATCTAGGCTTGTCTTGTACAAATGAAAATGCCAGAAGCATGCTCTCTTATAATAGTCTACAACAAATGACCATAGGTGAAATCAAGGATGTGACCTTGTTTTTTGTGCGTGCACCCTGAAATAAGGACAACCCTTAATATTCAAGTAATCGATATGCCAGTAAGTAACTACTCGATCATATTAGGAAGAGATTGACAAGCTTTGATGGGTGGATACCTCTCACTCAACGGGATACACTTATCCGTTCCTTGGAATGGTAAAAACATGATAGTCCTTAGAGAGGGAAGGATTTCACCTTACATAGAAAGTGTTCCACAACCTAATGTGAATTATATCGAAGAGGACCTAGGGGTGTATTCCATCTTTGTCGAGGAGGATAACACTCCCTTGGAACAAATCGACTTAGACGACGGTATGTGGCATATGCACTTTGATGTTTCATGCTCTAATGAAGGAAACAAAGCTGGAATTATCTTGTACTCTCATGTGGGGAAAATTCATAACTTTTCTTATAGGTTAGAGTTTGCTTGCACAAACAATGTCATTGAATTCAAAGCTTTACTATTAGGCATTGAAAACGCCTATAATCTGGGTTGTGGTCACCTTATAGTTTTTGGGGATTCCGAGCTTGTTGTGAACCTTGTACGTAAGATATACTCTCCTAGCAACAAGTTGATGAAAATCTACACCCAAATTGTTTGGGCACTTATATCGATCCTATTATCTTTCAACATTACTCATGTTAAGAGGGAAATAAAATTAATGGTTGATCGGTTAGTTGTTTTTGTAGCCTCTCCTAATCGGAAATTTCTGCCACAAAGACCTAATTGTACTTTTCAATCCCTATATCTTCCACATATCCCTGACAATATAGAATGATGGCAGGTCTTCCCTAGTGTTGAGAGCATCTGTGATTTCATTCAAAATGAACCTTATAAGTCTAAGGAAATTATATCAATGGAAGATAACAAGATTCCTAAGGGCTTGAATCCTCTAGAGAGTTCATTTTCATCAAGTGATGTAGGCAACAAAGAGAAACATAAAGAAGAGGAGTCGAAAGGGAAGGTGGGTGAAACCATCTCCTTGAACATTGGGACACCCGAGTCTCCAAAGAATGTTAAAATAGGTGCCCAATGTTCTGATGAAGAAAAATTGAAGTTTGTCAGGCTGCTTGGTGAATTTCAAGATGTTTTTGCTTGGTCTTATGAGGTTCTTTGTGGTTTTGATCTCGCTCTTATACAACAAGCCATTCCTGTCAAGAAGGACATAAAACCAGTTAGGCAAAAACAAAGGCCTATCAACCCTGCACTGGAAGCAACTATTCGAAAGGAGTTGGAAAAACTCTTGAAAGCTAGGATTATTTTTCCGGTTAAGTATTCAGAATGGGTTTCTAATTTGGTTCATGTTCGGAAAACAACTGGTCAAATCAGATTATGCGTAGATTTTCACGCATTAAATCGGGCTAGCATAAAAGATCACTTTCCTCTCCCTAATATGGAAATGATTTTGCAGCAAGCTGTAGGGTCGCAGATGATGTCCTTACTTGACGATTTCTCTGGTTACAATCAAATCAAGGTGAAAAGGGAAGGTAAATATAAAATCACTGTTATTACTCATTGGGGCACTTTTGCTTATGAACATATGCCTTTTGGCTTATCCAATGCATGTGTCATGTTGTAAAGGGCTATGTTGATGGTTTTTGACGATTTGATCGGCAAGATTATTCATATCTATCTTGATGATTTAATCATGTACTCTAAAAGACGATCAGATGTATCGAAGTTTCAAAAATTATGGTTGGGTCCTTTCAAGATCGCTTTTGTCCTGGGTGCAAACTCTTACGTTCTAAAGGATTTACAAGAGCGATTGTTTTCCTACAACACTAATGGTTCTCACGTAAAACACTATGTGGAACCAACTTGAAGAGTTTAACGCTGTTTGGATTGTTCTGTATTTTAGTAGTTCAATTATGCTTTCATTTTAGTAGTTTTCATTTCTTCTATTTCAATTCTGCTTTTACAATAGTTTTATATTATGCTTTCATTTTAGCAGTTTTCTTTCTGCTTTCATTTCTGTCATTCCATTTCTGTTGTTTTCAATTTTGCAGTTTCATTTATGTTATGACATTTCTTGCTTTTGTTATTTTGATTTCAAATTTTGGTCAAGAATAAAATGTTGGATCAATTTTGCCACAGCAACACACTTGCAAAGTATTGTTAGTCAATAAAAATCAAGCTTACACGACTGTTATGATGTCCCCCCTAAATGCATCATTGAATTTGTTATCTGCTTTCACTGCAGTTTTATGAGATAATTGGTTACATCTCGCTCTTGCTTTCCATTTCTTCATCCATATTGAGGTTCAAAAGAAGAAGTCCATAAAAATTTTCTCCTTGAAGTCAAGAGAAAATTCTCATTGAATGATTATGCTTACAGGGATAAACCCCCTCATACTTAAGACTTTCCATGAGTTAATCCCAAATTCCCGGTCATTTTTCCATTAAATCCGCTCACTTCCCCCTGTGGCATAATCATTCTAATTTATATCTTCTTGATCTGATGTTACTTGGTCTACAAAACTAGACATCCTGAGTTCTTAATCTGTTGGAAACAGATTTCCTTGTGGAGTCTCCAGTTTGTTGACGATTAAAATCGCAACGAGGAATTTCACCTGCAAAGTATTGCTAAAGCCCTATTATTTAAACTATGCTAATAATATAATACTAGTAGGTGGGACCCCTTGTAGACTGGTGGCTCAGAGATAGTCATATCACACATTTTATGTTGTTGTTTCGATGTTGTTTACAGGGTCCTACATGGTTGACAATGCAGTCATGGTTTCATTTTTGGATAAAGTAACAGGTGGATGATGCATTTTATGGGATGTTTCTGCAATTCAAAGCATTATTTTTATGTTATGATTGGCATATATTTATAGTTGCTATGTTTAATCATGTCACAAATCACCATGATTTATTACCTGGTCACACATACACAAGAAATATGTTAGTAATGACATAACCAAGACAAAGAAAAGAAACTTATGGAAGAAAATCCTAAAAAGAAAGGATCTATGTTTGAGTTATGTTAAGGATTATATGCAAATGGAAAGGAAAATGATGTTAGTATTAGTCCTAACTATTATGTGGTTGGTTAGTGGCTATGCGATTTTCATTTGAGTTATTTTGGGGCGCATATGATATGACAATGCATATGGTATGGCATGAAAACTTGCAAAGGTTAACATGAATGATTTAGGTGGTGTACTGGGCAAGGAATATGGTCGCAGATTTCAATGGTTCGGAAATTGATTACATGGTTTAATGCATGGGTGAAGTTTTGACTATCTTGTACTTTGGAATTGAATAGGATAGGAGATGGAAGCGATGTGCAGTAAATGCATGTCACTCCATACTTCCTCCATCAAGTCGTCACCCTAGTATGGTTCTTTGTTGCATTTTGGTCTGTTGGTGGTTAAGCTCCACATTTCAGGCTTGGGAAGAAAACGCTCGACAAACTTGCCCTTTTAACCTCTTGGTTACATGTATGGTTCTTTTTCACCCCATCCATGAATTATGCTCTGTGTTTTAAAAAAAAATGGCTCAATAATGCTTGGGTTTGTGTTTTCCTGAGAATTGCAACTGTGTAAATGCATGGTTTTTCTCTCTGGTATGATTTTGTAATGGTTCGGATTGCAAGCAAAAGATTTAGTTTTTGTTGAGTTGTGCATTCGCTAGTTGCTCTGTTGGTTAAAATCATGGTGGGTCTCCGTGGATAATGTGGTACTATCGCTCTATGTTTTAATGGTGGAGGGTTTCGCAATGTGTATTATTGCTTGTTGCTTCCTCATAATCATGAGCGTAACCCTATCGAGTCGTGTTGAGACTGCCATTTGGTTGTTGTGTATTTCTTGTATCCGAGTCACGGTCATGGGCTCAATGTCTTGGCACCAAAGTATCTTGGGATTCGGTCTTAGGGTGGCCATAACGTCGATCTATATGTTGTGTGGTTGTGGGGTGATATAACTTATGCCCTGGGTTATGCATCCTCACCGATGTTGTTTTCAAATGGTTCGGCTCTTAAAAAAAATGGACAAAGGTTATACCTCTGTGTGTTCTTAGTAATTGTCACTATTCAGTGGACATTCGCTTCTCCTTTGCAAACGTAAGCGCACTATGTGCATTGGTTTTTCTACCCTACCCGTCGTTGTTTCCTCTGTGGCTAACTGTTGTTCTATTTACCCAAATCGGGAGCTATAAGGAAACCTTGTGGCTTATACCATGTTGTGTCGAAGGGGTCTTTGCCTCCGGTTGATATTCCTTTGAGGACCTCCAGTTCTCTATGCTATTGATGACTAAGCACGCTTTTGATTGTCTCCTTGTATTTGTTGTGACAGAGCCCGATTTAAATCTCCAATTGTTTTTGCTCCTGTCGGGCATCTTTTCAGTTGTCAAGGTTGGTTATCAAGTGGAGTGGTTATGGAATGTTTTGTCGAGTCCCTATCTTGTCTTCCTATGATGAAAATGGTTGAAAAGTTGTGATTGGGAATGAGTAATAATATGCAGTCAAGGGCTGCCTCTTTTTCGTTATACTTTCGATCACTGTGTTCTTACAACATGGTGTTAATTGCAAATTGGAGACTCCTGTGTTTCACTAGGCCCGATCAAGGTTATATATAATTATGGAAATGGTGACTGTGGTATTTCGTTATGTTCACTATCCATCTATTATGGAATCATCGTGCATATTGTAAATAATTGCATCGACAGTGATGAAGCTCGGGTTTTATATTGACTATGGTTTTGTTGCAAAAACTTATTGGTTGATATGATGAGGAGAGTATCTAATCGAGCATGTTCTGGATGTCTGTTAGATTTGGAAGGGACTTGTGCATATGTTTTAAATTGGTCGATCGTGAATTGATAGACATGGTATGATATTTTTATAACGATGCTTATGGGATAGAGGTGGAGCAATGTTGTTGTTTGTTTTCTTTTAATTCTTAAAAGGAAAGAAAAGAAATTAAAGACCAATCATTTTCTTAACAAGACTATTGAAATTTGTTTCGATTATGAGTATGATTGTAGACTGTTCTAATTGAGAAGTTTTGAGGAATTTAAATGTTGAACAATGAACAGTTTTGATACACAGTAATTATTGAATTGGTGTTGGTATTTTTTGTATTGAGTACAGAGTTATGTTTAATGATTACTTGATTTGTTTTATGAACAATATTCATTATTTCTCTAGAATTCTCTCACTTTTCCACACATTACAAGTCCTCTCACCTTCCCAGATTCACTATTCACTCCTTGTTCTTAAAATTAAATTATAGCTAAATGAAAACTCTGTATTATAGCAGTTGAAGGATGGAACAGGGATGAGTTACAGTTGATATATTTTGTTATTACA
The DNA here is from genome assembly GCA_032191745.1 of Picea mariana. Taxonomy (NCBI): domain Eukaryota; kingdom Viridiplantae; phylum Streptophyta; class Pinopsida; order Pinales; family Pinaceae; genus Picea; species Picea mariana. The sequence goes on along the minus strand of JASDQU010735541.1, from coordinate 66,928 downwards.
ATACAGTTGATTGTTTGATGATTGGTTGAGAAATAATCATGATCTACCCCCCTTCATTTTACCACTTTTAKCTCAATACAATCCCTCATATATCTGAGAACCCTTATTCACCCCCTGCTCATTGACAAGTATTAAACGGTTTTTATGGATTGGATTGCATGAGTCTGATGTGTTGTTTTTTTTTTTGTTTTTTGTTTTTACARAAACGGTTATAGATTATATTAATGGGGTGGACTAGCCACAGATCCGATTACAAAATGGCCTCGAATTTCTTTGGGTCTGTCTTTCTGAACCATTCTACTTCTATAGCTATAGACTAGTGAACTGAACTAGTTCCTGCACGTCTTCTAATAGAACATGATTAAATTTAAATTCYGAAACTCCAGTCACTGTTTCAACATAAGTCTCAGCATTGTTTCAACATATGTCTCAGCACTGTTTCAGCATTTGTTACAAYGGTGTTTCAGCATATGTTCCAACATTGTTTCAACATATGTTCCAGCACTGTGTTTCAGCATATGTTACAGCACTGTTTCAACATATGTTCCARCACTGTTTCAACATATGTTCCAGCACTGTGTTTCAGCATATGTTCCARCACTGTGTTTCAGTATATGTTACAACACTATGTTTCAGCATATGTTCCAGCCATCCTTCGCACAACCATCTACAATCTTTTACACGCTGCTGTCCTTTTCAAGGGATACAGATTTTTGTTGGGTCTTCGTCATTTATGCATAGATCTCCTTGTGCCAGGAGGCAGCCTTTATTGGCTAAAACATCTGCTTCTTTGTTTAAGTCCCTAAGTATATGGTAGCAGTTGAAGGAGGTGAAGTCCTGGAAAGTGTGTCTTAGTCTTTGCAGGTTCTTATTTAGTCCAACATCATTGAATTGTCCTCCCGAATGTATCATTTTGATCAAGATTTCGGAGTCTCCGAACGCTTGTAGATTCCGGTGGCCTCTTGCCTTAGCTATCTGGCAAACTTTTATTAGACTCAAGATTTCTGCTTGGTTATTAGTTCGTTTTCCAAGTCCCCAAGTGAAAGTTTCTAGCGTTGTCCCTTCGCTAGAGTAAATGATTCCTCCAGCTCCCGCTATGCCAGGATTGCCCTTGGAGGCGTCGTCGAAGAATGTTGTAGTTATTCCTTGCTTCTGCCACCATCTTTGGAAAGTGTCATTATTGTCTCTTAGCCTCCATTTTGTTTCGGAATGGGGTTTTTCAATGCTTTGGGTCCTAGAAGTGAGCATAGGGTTACCGAGCCAATTCTTTTCTTCCTGCTGCAGCGTGATATCTATTTTGTGGGCTTGAGAACTCAGAGTTTCTAAGCGGAGACCTTTTGCTTTCGCTGCTACCATGCTGGGGGTCCATGCTATGTTATTGAAGATTTGCTCGTTTCTTGCAAGCCATAGTTTCCAGCACACATACTTAGGGATGGAGATCCAGATTCTGGCCCAAAGCATTTTCATTGAGAGCGAGGGATAGCAGTCCTTCCAGTTTGTGAAAAGATCTACAACAGAGATGTTTGAGGGGACATCAACATTGAGACCATGGAGGGTAAGGAACCAGACTTTGTTTGCAAATTGACAGTCTACAAACAAATGGTCAGATGTTTCCATTGCTTCTTTGCATAAAGCACATCTGTGAGGGCCTGCAATATTTCTTTTCATTAATTTTTCACCAGTCAGGACCTTTTTGTGCATTAGAGTCCAGAAGAAAAAATTAACCTTGGGGATCACTGTAGAGTCCCAAACGTCCTTCCATATTTTTGCTGGGGGTGGTCTGTCTTTCTGGCATTGAAGCATAGCGTAGCCTTTGGCTGTAGAATAACTCCCTGTGGGTCCCTAGCCCCATTTGTCTTTTTCATTCATGTGCACTAGTGCTGCGTCTCGGAGCTCTGCTTTGAGCGTTTCAAGCTGTTGAAGGAGGCAATTTGGAACATTTCCGAAGTGCCAGTCTGACCAGGAGCCATCCTCATTTCATTTTGAGATATCACTGATCCTCTGTATTCCTCTCTGGGCAAGAAAAACGCGAATTTCGTTCAGGCTGGCATTTGAGGCAAGGGGCARCCTAACCATTACCCGATCTGTCCATAGGCAAGTCCGTCTGCCATTTCCAGGAACTCGGTACAGATCCTGGGTGAAGATTCGCGTCCCTTTGAGGCATAATTGCCATAGCTGCGTTCTTTTCCTGTGGAAAGCGTTTTGTAAATTTCGGATTTGAGCGCTGGGAATGTATTTGTGCAGGAGCGTTTTACTTACAGGATGAGAAGGCTCATTGTGCATCTTCCACAGGATTTTGCATCCAAGGCCAATGTTAACAAGAGCTGGATCTCTAATCTGGAGCCCGCCTTCTCTCATGGGCAGCTTTGTTGTTTCCCATCTGACCAAATGGAACTTGTGTTGATTCCCTTTGCCACCATGCCACAGGAAATCTCTCAGGAACTTGTTGATTTGCCCATAAATTGATTTGGGTGCCAAGAGATAAGCTGCTTGGTAGATCAGCAGTGAGGAGAGAGCTGCCTTTATCAATGTTAATTTTCCTCCTTGTGTGAGCCAGTGTCCTCCCCAGGCATCAATTTTCCCTTTAATTTTTGTTAGGACTCCTTCCCACAGGTTGACTTTATTGATGCCCAATGTTAATGGCAGCCCAAGGTACTGTATCTTTTCCCAAGGTGCTGGCAATCCTTTGGATTTCATGTTCTATTGCATTCCAACTATAGACAATACTTTTCCTTTCGCTTATCAAGGCTCCTGACACATTGCAGTAATTCTGAAGTATGCTCTTAAATGCAGAAACTACTCTGTTTGAGGCTCCTCCTAGCATAAGAGAATCATCCGCAAGCAGAGCGTGATTAATAGGCTTGAGGTCCTTCGTAATTCTCAGGCCTGGGACAATTCCTATTAACCTTTCCTGCTCCAGCGTCCTGCTGAGTGAATCCGCCATTAAAATGTACATAAAAGGGGAGAGAGGGCAGCCTTGCCTCAACCCCCTCGAAGATTTGAAGAACTCTGCTAGCCTCTCGTTTACCAAAGGTGCTATCCATGGGATGTGGGTGCAGGCTTGTATCAGGTTTACAAACTCTTGCTCAAATCCAAATGAGAATAGCACTTGATATAGAAAGGTCAGCTTTACTCTATCGAAAGCGTTAGCCATGTCTAACTTGATCAACATGCCCTTCTCTTTTCTGAGTTTGTTGGAATGCATAGCTTCCTGAACTAGGATCACATTATCCAGGATATGTCTCCCTTTGACGAATCCTCCCTGCGATTCTGAAATGAGTTTGCCCAGCAGTGGCTTTATTCTGTTTGCAAGAAGTTTTGCAATTATCTTATAAGAGGCGTTGCAAAGGGAGATTGGCCTGAATCTATCAA